>VZZY01002323.1:162927-260302 GCA_013400335.1 Eurystomus gularis
GGGCGGGCGGCGGGGGGGGCTCCGCTGCCGTCACCCTCCGCTGTCACCCCTCTGCTGCCATCACCCCTCTGCCCTCACCCCTCCGCTGTCACCCCTCCGCTGTCACCCCTCCGCTGCCCTCATCCCTATGCTGCCATCACCCCTCCACTGCCCTCACCCCTCCACTGTCACCTGTCCCACCTGTCCACTGCCCTCACCCCTCCGCCACCATCACCTCCCCGCCATCACCCCTCCACTGCCACCACCCCGCAGCCCCAGCCCTGTCTCCAGTGCACACTGTGGAGGCCTCGCCCCCACCCTCGGTGTGTCCCCCCGCGATCCACGGGTGCCCCTCACCTCACCAGTGAGCGGCAGGACGGGACCTCCCGGCCACCCTGCACCAGACCCCTCGCACACTTCCAGCCGCCCCCAAAGTGCCCCTCCTGCCAGCCCAAGCCATGGCTCGAGGCGAGTGGATGTGGCAGCACCAGCAGCGGTGGAGCAGAGCCTGCCCCGTGCCCCCCAAAATCACGTTAGGGCAGCGCCGGTGCCCGGTGGGTGTCGGGGTGCTCAGCAGGAAGGACACTGCTGCAGGGGGATGAGCGGCACGGAGAGGGGCCACATTTGCCTTGGTTGACTCGGCCAACAGGCCCAAGGAAGCTTGCGACCACCGGGGTGTCAAGGGTTAAACCAAAGCACCATGAATTGAGGAAGAAGATTAGGGAATAAGGGATCCTACTAAATTCCTCGTGATCCCAGACCATGGGAAAATGGGGTGAGGCAGCGTGAGTCACTCCCGAGAGGAGCAGCGTCTTGGAGGGGACGCAGCCAGGAGGTGAGACCACCCGCTGCGGGCTGAGCGGCGAAGGAGCGACTCAGAGTGCGCCTCCCAGAAGGTACTTGTGGAAGGAACAGTCTTTTCGCTTAATCTTTATCATTCTAGATGGTTTTTGCATCTTAATTTATTGCTGGGACTCGTCACAGCAGAGGGATCTGGGGTTCCACGGTTCTGCTGCTGGCCCGTGTCAGATTGCTGCTGTAGGCCATGGATGAAGGTGTTCTTCTGACAGTGCTGGCACGAGCAGCAAAACCTGGGTGGGTTTCTCTGGGTGGTTTCACTGCTTCATGGGGAATACCACGCTGGGTGACACCAGCCTTCCACCCCAAAGGAGTGGACCAAAGGAGCCGCAAGCAAAAAATCTTCTTTATTATTCTAACAACTTATTTCCTGGCTTAAAACATCTCTCAGCAACAGCGGGCTGGTGGTCAGTGTGGGTGAGGAGCTTGGTGGGGATCCAGGGACTTCTCATGAGATGCATGATTGGTTTTGGCTTAGAATCATAGAAAGGTCTTGATAGATCCCTGGGTGCCTGCTGGTAGCAGTGGGACTCTGAGTTGTCTCCGTGGTGACATAGGTGTCCCCATGTCTCCCTTACCTGTTGGTACCCTCTGTTCTGGGAGATGTTCAGGATCAGATGGACATTCACAGATGATCCTCCTCCCTGTGTCTTGGTTTACTGGGATCTTGCTCAGCTGGCTTAAATTCCTCATGCCTCTCAAATATTTATCTGCTGTTCCAAAGCCTTGAAGATCATAGAATCATAGAATGGTTTGAGTTGGAAAGGACCTTAAAGATCATCTTCTTCCAAACCCCCTGCCATGGGATGGGGCCGGGTTGTGCAAGGCCCCATCCAACCTAGTCTTGAACACATCCACTGTTGGGGCATCTACAACCTTCCTGGGCAACCTGTTCCAGCATCTCACCACCCTCAGAGTGAAGAACTTCTTACTTACATCTAACCTAAACCTCTCCTCCTCCAGTTTGAACCCATCAGCCTTCATCCTATTGCTACAAGCCCTTGTAAAAAGTCCCTCCCCAGCTTTCTTGTAGGCCCCCTTCAGATAGTGGAAGGCTGCAGTGAGGTCTCCCCAGAGTAAAAAGATGCTGTAGAGCAGGACTTCATATTAATTCTATGTTGAGCTATGTATTCTGGCTTCACACAGACATTCTTGGATTTCAGGACTTCAGCTTGCTGGCGATGGAGAGCATCTCTTTTTCCCCCTCACCCTTCTCTGCCACCGTGCAGCCCGAGAACACCACCGCCCACAACTCCTACTTGGGCCTCCAGAAGAGCATGCACGTCCTCTCCATGGTGGTGTACGGCATCGCCTGTTTGCTGGGGGTGACGGGGAACGGCCTCGTCATCTGGATTGCAGGCTTCAAGATGAAGAAGACGGTGAACTCTGTCTGGTTCCTCAACCTGGCCATCGCTGACTTCATCTTCACCTTTTTCCTGCCCCTCAGCATTGCCTACACCGCCCTGGGCTTCCACTGGCCATTTGGGAAGCTCCTGTGCAAGCTGAACAGCACCATCGCGTTCCTCAACATGTTCGCCAGCGTCTTCCTCCTGACGGTCATCAGCATGGACCGCTGCGTTTCTGTGGCCTTTCCCGTCTGGTCTCACAACCGCAGGAGTCCGGAGCTGGCAGCCAGGATCGCACTGGGGACGTGGGTCCTGGCTCTCCTTCTCAGCTCCCCATACCTTGTCTTTCGGGACACTGTGGTCAGTCCCAGGAACGTCACCACCTGCTATAATAATTTTGCACTGTCTGATGACTACACGTCTGAGGCAACATGGAGGCTGTGGAGGATGCGGCACAAGGTGATGATCATAACGCGATTCTTGTGTGGGTTCCTCATCCCTTTCACAGTGATTCTCATCTGTTATAGCATCGTTGCCATCAAGCTGAAAAGGAGGCAGTTGGCCAACTCGGCGAAGCCATACAGAATCATCATTGCTGTCACCGTCTCGTTTTTCCTCTGTTATTTCCCCTACCACGTCTTCTCCTTGCTGGAAATATCCAAAAACTCTTCCAGTCATGAGATGAAGATGGCCCTTTACATAGGGATCCCCTTGGTTTCCAGCCTTGCTTTCTTCAACAGCTGCATCAACCCCATCCTATACGTGTTTGTGGGGCCGGATTTCAAAGAGAAGTTTCGCCAGTCCATCCTGTCGACCTTCGAAGGGGCCTTCAGCGAGGAGTCGCTCCTGGGCAGCCTGACCAGCAGGCGCAAGTCCAGGTCTGCTTCGGAAGCGGAGGTCCCAAGGATTTGAGTGGGCGCTGGTGTGGAGGGGACGGTTCTTTTCTCTGCGATTTCCCCTTATTTCTGAGCTATAGCCGCAGGACTGGGAGCTGCAAAGGGCTGTGCATGCTAACGAAGTGTGGTTTGATGTCCTGGAGGCATCTCAAACCTACTGTGACTTAATATATTATGAAAATTAAACAACCATCTGGGGCGGCAGCAGGGTGGGAACATCAAGGTAGGTTTTGGTCCTTGTGCCGCTTCCTTGGCTGCCTTGTTTCCCTCTACCTTCTCCATCCCCTGTGGTCCATCACACGTGGCAAAATGTCTCCCTGGCTGGCCGTGCCAAGAGGGCAACCACAGCCTGGATGGCGGCTGCCAGTCATGAGAGCTGGTTGCCCTCAGCACTGCTGATCTGTTACAGCTTCCAGTTTTTCACAGGCAACCCTTTATAAAACTCGCCGATGGCAGAGTTCTCTACTCCTGGGGCTCCCGCGGAGGGAGCTCTTGGGTGCTCTCCATGCTGCCACCCAGCCCAGGGTCACCTTGTATGCTCTTGGGGGAGGGGTTTGGGGACAATCCTGTTGGGCTTCAGCTGCCTGCGCTGCATTTGCACAGGGTGAGCCGAGAGGAGGTTGTGTTCCCTACCCTTGACAGGTTTTCCTGGCAGCTCAAACTTGCTGGGGTTCCACCAGGGAGCAAAATCGGGTGCAGGTGCACTGGTGGAGTACGGCTGTACTGGAGGTGACTGGCTGCACTGGCATTTTGGCTGTCCAGAGGAGAAAAGGAGGGAGAGGAGAGCTATTCCATAAGTCCCATGTATTTACATCAGTAAAGAAAATACAAAGATCCCTTCCCACCTATCATCCCAGTCTGGTGCGTGGGCTACTAAAGCTTAAGGAGAAAATAATTCTTACAAAAGCAGCTTGAATGTTTGGTGGGATCCATCCAGAGGCACCCTTACCCTGCATCTTTTAAAGAAGCAGCGTGAAATGAAACAGCTCGGTGTATTTCTGTAAGGTCTGGAACAGCTGGTGAGACACTCGTCTTCTCTTTCCCCAGACATGTGGCAGGACAAATTATCGGTTGTGCTCCAGTCACTCAGGTTTGATGTTCAGCATAACTATTTCTGAGCAATGCTTGTCTGTGCTCGCATTTGACATGTCTGCGGCCCTTCACTAGTAGAGATCTGATAGTTTGTACTGTTGGTGAATGAATATTAAATCCCAATAAACTCACCTAAAACCAGTACCCAGCCTGTTGTGTCGCCTGTGTGATAAAACACTTGATCCAGCCTGACTGAGCGTGTTCATCTTTGGTAATAGAGCGACTAGATCAGAAGATTAAATACCCAGAATTTGGAAACAAACCGCTGGCATTAGCAGCAACTCTCATGACTGAGGCAGGCAGGACCTGACCTGGGCGTGAGGACTCGCCCGGGGCATGCTGTCCACGTGGATCTGATTGCCCACCTGCAGTTCGGGCTTGTCGGTGTGTTGCAGACCTTTTGGTATACTTGAAAACCAGTGGTTTGGAGAAGAAAGGAGAGCGAGTGTGGCTTAGCTGGGTCTGGCCAAGTTTCATGTTTGCAGACTGCTCGGGATGAAGATGGGGGAGGTTCTTCCCAGGCTTGATCAGCCTCTGCAACTCTAATTTTCGTAGTAGAAACTGTTGGTGATATGAAACGGAAAGGCAGCATTGAGGTGCTGTCATTTCCAGCCCATCCTGGGCAGCTGAACAAGCAGATGACTGTCTCACATCTCCCTCTCCCGGCCTGCCCAAAGTGGCCGAAGCTGCCATTTGTCCCGTTCCTCCTGCCAGATACTGGCCTTGAAGCCTCACTGCTCCAACGGCTGGAAAATCTCTGACCTCCAGCCTGAACGTAGGAATTCACCCGTACATCGCTATTCTGCGTGGATGACGTTGCCGAGCAAGAGCCGTCACTTGAACGTGTTAGGGATTAATTATGGGTCTGCTGGGCCATGTAATATTAAATGAAGGCCATCATCCTACAGGCACACACGTACTTAACCTCAAATTCACGCACAAACCCGCCGAGAACAGGGATTGTTACATGTCTCTCCATATGTCAAGCACGAGTGAACAGAGAGATTTACCCTTTGCCACAAATCGCTGCCTGTTGCCCAGACAAAGCTGCAATGTTTGCTATGTGGCATGCAACTCCGCAGCTATTGACTTGCTCCGGGCAGTAAACGACAGCATCGATTGCCGTGTCAAGGTTGGGCAGAACAGCATTTGCTCTTTCTGGTTTTCCTTATCTGTTTGCAGAGCCCACGTAATTCTTTGTGACAAGAATCTCCATGAGTTGGACCGAGGCCTCAGACTCCTATCGTGGCTCTCTCCTCGCCCTTAAGGATCAAGACTTGAAGTACTGACCTGTGGTAGGAAAAAATGCAATATGCTGGGTCACGTGGACATCCAAGGTGGGTATGAGATTCTCATGGGACAAAATGATTTAAATGAAGCAGAGTGTCTGGGTGATGTAAGGAATTACCACCGGAATCCCAGTCGGTAATGAACCTACAGGGCACTGGTCTCCTCATGGCTAGCCCCATTAGACTCCAAACCCAAGACCAAGCTGCTCACTCTCTTGCAATATCCCTCCCAGAAGTTGTTTCTGCTCCAAGTGTCACTTTACTACACCTAGGCAAAACTGTGCGTTGTCACCA
Source organism: Eurystomus gularis (assembly GCA_013400335.1). NCBI lineage: Eukaryota > Metazoa > Chordata > Aves > Coraciiformes > Coraciidae > Eurystomus > Eurystomus gularis. Next base: position 168,682 of record VZZY01002323.1, read on the forward strand.
AGCTGAACATCTCCCTGCAGGATGAGGAAGGGGCTGCGAGAGCTTTGAGAGAGCCACCCCTGAGAATACTCCCAAAATACTGTTGGGAGAAAAAAGGGGGAAGCGAATGTTTAATTGATGGTAACGGCCATCAGCATGCTACAGGACGTGCTTGAGGTAGAGACGGGTCTGTCATCCCGGGCCTGACCCCTTTGTGCAATGAGAAACTGTGCTGACATCAACACAGGGCCAGGCTGCCAAGGGACTGCTTCCAAGAGAAATCTCCCCTCGTATCGAGTTCCCTCGTGTTCAGACTATCTCATTATCACGGTGATAATTGTGATAGTCCCTCATTCCAAACTAGGAGGCAGGCTGATCATTCTTTCTGATACTTGTGTGTTTGTTGTGTGCTTACCTAGAAAAACTTGACTGGGAAAAAAAAAAAAAAAAGAAAGGGAGTATTTTTTCCAAAGGCATGTGAACAATCCAAAGAGGTTGAACAACCTCTTTTGGCAGCTGTGCCCTGCTCTGACGCAGCTTTGCTCTCAAGGCTCTTCCAGATGCGACCGGGTGGGTGGAACAGCCTGAACCTCCCGGTGTTTGCACTCATTGAGAAAGGTGCTGGACCCGCTGCCCCGCTGGTGTGGAGCCCCTCATTGGTCCTGCGGAGGGGCTGATCCGGCAGCCCTGCTCATACAAACAGCAGGACGGGACAGGCAGAGCCACTGGGGTGTGTGGGGCACGGGCAGAGCCATCGGGGTGTGCAGGGTTAGGGCAGAGCCCTTGGGGCAGGCAGGTCTGGGGCTGTGTGCAGGGGAACATTGAACAAGCAAGTTTTGACAGTCAGAGCGTTTGGTATGAATTAGCAGAGCAGGGTGAGCAGCCTGATGAGGTCATTAACACTTTGGTGTTGGGCAGGGTAAATACAGAATCACCAAAGCATCTTGGCGAAGAGCTCTCAAAGAATTAGCGGGTGAATTTTGGCTAGAGGTTTTTGTCACAGGTTGTGTCTCCTGAGTGCAGAAATGGAGCTGGCCGGAGCTGTGGTCCAGAGCTGCCCTCCAAGGAAGGCTGGAAGGGCTGGTGATACATCACTAGCCAGCGTAGATGGGAAGAATTATGTCACGGGCCTAGTTTGGGTGAGGGATGAAGGACCTCTCCATGCTGGAAAGAGAACTGGCAGAGTCCAGTTACAGCCTGATTGTGTCCTGTGTTCCGTCACGGGCCTAAGTGGCACTGGATCAGTGTTGTGGTTTTGGTCAGACTAGGGTCTAGCGGGATGGTGCAATGTTCTTGTATCTTTAGAGCAAGAGAAAAGAACGGTGGTGTTTTAATCATGCTGAGGGACAACCATGGTGGGACTGGGGCCTGTGACAGCTGCTTCTGTAACAAAGACAGGCTCTCAGATGAGGATGTATCGAGAAGCTGAAGGAGTTGAGGCCTGGGGTGAACTGCAGTGTGCAGTGGGACCTCGACAGCCGGGGATTATCGCTGTGCCCGTCAGTTCTACGCTCTCTTAGCAAGGACTTAAGTCAGGGATCTCAACAAGAGCTGTCGCTGCCTTGCTTGGGAGGAGAGAGTGCAGCAGGTGACTCTGGAGCTGGGAGAAGCTGCAGAGATATCAGGGAGGAAACCAGCTAAGGAGGACGTGGCAAGTGGTAGCTTAGGAGGAGAAGGTATTTTCAGTATGGGACTGTGGAAATAGAAACCGGGCTCAGAAAAGTTAAAGAGGAAAGAGGGAGGAAGGTGTGGGTGCTAAGGCAGCCTAAAGGACCAGCAGCATGAGGGTGGGTGCAAAGGAACGGGAGGGAGACTGCAGCAGGTGAGGAAGTTCTCGTTAAGGAGAACTTAATGAGACAATAAAAGCCTCTGTGAAAGCTGGCAGCCCTCCTGCCTTTCCTCCAGGGAAACTGTCCTGGTGAGTAAAACTTTTGTCTCCCACTCTTGAGCTTAGAGAACGGACTTGTTAGATAAGGTCAAATGAAAGACAGCGTGTGGAGGTGTGACAGCAGAACCTCCTCCAGAGCTTGCTGAAATCAGGCAGGAAATATGGCAAGTGAAGGACTGGGTTTGGTAAAAATCTTCTCGGCAAAGGGGGAATGTTGATAATAGTGTTAGTAAGTAGTGCAGGCCAAGCCCCACCGAGGTCTCCTCAGGTGTTTTGGTGGGGGTCCTGCCCAGCACAGGAGGTTAGATGCTATTGCTGATCCAGGGTCGATCCTGATCAGCACCAAACTGGGCAGGGACCAGGGTGCTCTTTGCTGGCTGCCCCTTGCTCCTCCCCTGCACCTCTCCCAGCTCCTGCCGAGCCGTATGGGGCAGGTTGGTACCAAATCTTTCTTTACACCCTCGGTCTACTTCTGTGCAGCTCGGGGTGCAAAGCACAGGATCTTCTCTCCTGTACGGAGTTCTGCTTTAATTTGCAAGTCCACTCTACAGCAAGCGGTGATGAACTCAAACCCTTCATCTATGTTCACTAAATGCCCGTATAGGGCATGTGCACTGTTTGTAGAGGAGCTGTAGCTTAGCGCATAAATGGCAGGTCACACTAGGACCTAGTAGGTAGGACAGAGAGGAACGAGGTGCTTGGCTGTTCCAATTCCCCAACATGACACAACTCCATTGTCCAGTTCAACCACTTCTGCCGAAAGGCAAATCGAAGGGCAAACCTCATCTGCAAACAGGAGGTGATGGACGTTAGCTGGATGTTACGCAGACTGTGCAGGGCGGAACCACGCACAAACACAGCAAAGCAAAGAGAACCTGTGAACAAAGCATCAGGCGCTGCTGCCAGTTCTTGTTTCAGGGCAGTGTTTGTTCAAACTCTCACCCTCTCATCTGTCTTGAGACGTTTGTCTGTGCACTGACCTGTTAAGCGCTGGGTATCCCAACGAGCCTCTCGCCTCTTTGTTGGAAGGCTGGTTGGAGATAACCCCGTGCCCGCGCTGAAGCTGATGCAGCAGATCTGTTAGTCATAGCAGGCTGACCTGGACCTGAAAGAAACGGGAAAACAAACTGAGCTTGGTGAGTCTCCTAGTCAAAGCTGCGTGACTCAGGCGGAACAGGACCGTAACAAAGTGAGTCAGTGCCTGTTTCCTGCAGACAGCCAAGGCAGGAATATCTGATAAAGCATAAGACAGGGCTATCTGCTTACACAGCCCTTCACGGAGATAAGATGTGTTCTCTGCTCCGTGGCCTCCTTTGAGGGCACTTTGGTTCCTAGGCACAGGGAATGCTGTTTTCTAGTTGCTCCCAAGAAATTATAAACTTGAGACACTGGAGCAGGCTGCCCAGAGAAGTTGTGGATGCTCCATCCCTGGAGGTGTTCAAGGCCAGGTTGGATGGGGCTCTGAGCAACCTGCTCTAGTGGGAGGTGGCCCTGCCATGGCAGGGGGGTTGGAACTAGATGATCTTGAAGGTCCCTCCCAACCCAAACCGTTCTATGATTTATAGCCACTTTGAGTTCTACCTCCCTAGCTGGGTAATATCCAACGCAGCACCTTCTGGAAATCAAACAGTCTCTCCCAAGGCAGTAAAGACGAAGGCAGGGGAGACGCGAGGCGGTGGCCTTGAGGCTGTGCTCAGTGTGGAAGCGCCCCTGTGCTGCAGAACCTCCCAGCAGGCTCAGGGTGGCTGTGTAGGGTAGAAGATGCTTTTGGAATGCCTTGTAGGACCAACCATTGGGAGACACCAAACCTATGCACACAGCTCTGTTCGGATCAAATCAAAAGGATTCTTGGTGTAGCAGGTCTGATAATTCTCGCTGTCAGGTGGTTTAGTAGGTGAGTTTTAACATTACCTTTTTTAGAAAAAAAAAAAAACCCAACCAAAACAAGCCAACCTGGCTGAGCGGTGATGGATGGAGCTCAGGGGACTGGCTGACAGCAGCATTTGTCTTCTCTCAGGTGATGGATGCAGGCTGTCGTCCAGCCAAGCACTGGATGAGCAGTGCCCTTCACCTTGGCTAGACTCATGTGGAGGTTTTTTTGCACATCTCTGCTTGCCAGGGTTGCATCTGGATTTAGAATAACAAATCTCTGCGAGCCAGTCTATTCACACCCAGAAACTGTTCAGAATTCCTTAGATGACTGCTAATTGGATCATTGTAAAGGAAATAAAATCCGGGTGCTCATCTTGGAGGAACTATTTGTTAAAACTCCCAGCATATGGGCAGCACATTGTAAAATTAACAATTCTCTCTCCCTTGGGAGCTGAGATTTAAATTCACATTCCTCTGACCAGGAGAACAGAGGCGGGAACAAAACTATTTTGCTCTAAGAAAACAAAGGCAGTTGTCTTATAAAAAGGATCAGAAGACAAGATCTTTCCATTCCTGGTCCTGCGGTTTGCTTAAGCAATGTCAGGAACTTGGGGCAGCACAAATCAAACAGTCAGCAAATTCTGGGTGCCCTAGGGTATTGAAAAATGCTTCTGGGGAAGGCTGCTAATTGCATTACGGGTCAGTGCTCCACCATGTGTTGTTTCTAGCTGCTCTGCCGTAAACTGCTCTGCTGTACCAGCCTGTAGTGAAATCCTGCGATGAACACTGATGCTAAGAGAAATCTCTGCTGCTCTGCGAAGAGGCTAACAAAAAGCTCAACCCCCCCCCATTTCTCTTTGTCCTAAAAGCCCCAAAACAAACAAACAAAACCATTCAGGGTCGTTAACCCTGGTAGGTTCAACTGTAGAAGCACCAGCCTGTAAGCAGAAAAATACAGACTAAGAAGAGTGGGGGTGGTGAGGCATCAGGAGAGGTCTATTCCCTTACACTTCAGTGTAATTCAGAAGAGACTCCAGAAAAGGCAGAGGATCATTGCTGCATCTCTGCGAGGGTACAAAGAGGCTTATGGCCTCTCTGCTCACATATTTCAAACAGATGTCTTCGCTTCGTGTGGGTGCTGGAGTGCTCTACATCTGGCAGCTGCCCGGCAGCTCCAGGTTAAATCGCTCTCCTTCCCCAGCTCCCAGTCTGTTGAAAAACACACCAAAAAAAAAGAGACAGTCAATGAAGTCTTGGAATGCATGAAGCAATAAGCAAATGTGAAATACAGGGAAATACACGCCCGTGAATATTTAAAATGGAAAATGCAGCTCATAGTGGCAGAAACAGCAGTTTAAAAATATGAATCTAAATATTGTCTTTTTGCAGGCACATTTGGGCAGCAGTCCTGGCTCTTCTTCCTCTCTCACGGTAAGGTCGGCACATACAGAAGCATCTGCCGGGGTGCTCGAGGCCTTGCTCCAATGCACCCTGCAGTCCAGGAATAATTAAGTTTAATTGCATTTTGTGAGAAAAGCAGAAAAGTACTTGATTTGTACATTTATGCTAAATGCTAACATTCTGAACCATAAAATGCCATTCATCTGGGGCATACTGAAGAGTGTAATTTAAAACAGCTTCTAGCTACCCAGTTGGTGGGAAAATACGGTGCTTTTGTTGTTGTTTTTTGGGAGTTTTTGTTTGTTTTAGTTAGAGAAGGGCCTTGGCAAGAGCTTTATCCTCCTGTGTCTCTGCAGAACGACTGTAACTTTGTCAAAGCAGTGAAAGGGCACAACTTTTGTCATGGGTGCTGTCCTGTGATAAAGCTGGGCTTTTAAACAGTCTGGATAGAATCAGCCAGGTATCAAATACACCTTCACCCAGTTTAACCTGTTGCATGGAGGGGACTCTGGACAAACTATGTATGTTCTTGACAGTACAGGGGAACTGAGAGACCACTGATTGTTTCTTGATTTACTTTCCAGAAAAGCTTCCTTCTCCACCACCCAGCAGCATTGGTAAAGACGTGCCGGTAGCCCAGTGAGGACGGCGAGGACCCACCGCCATGGTGGTGATGCCAAAGAGAAGCGCAGCAGCCGGCCATCCCTCTGCAGATGCGGGAGCCCCAAAACCCAGCACTTCACGGACATCCGCCGGCCTATGCCGTACGGGCTGTGCACGGGGGCTCTCAGAACCCCGGGGGTGACGTTACCCATCCACCATGCTCTTATTTGGAGGGGGGAAAAAAGCTGAGATGCGGCGCTGGCACCGGGCTCCCCCCTCAGCATCGCGGGGGCAAGATGGCGCCGGCGGCGGCTCCCCTCAGCTGCGCCGCGAGGCTCTGGCGGGAAGCGGGAGGGGGGGGAGGGCGTCGCCTGGCACCCGCCCCTCGCCGCCCTCCTCCTCCTCCTCCTCCCTCGGCGTCGCCATCTTGCCAGCGGACAACCGGAGGGGCTGAGCTCTGCCGCTGCCTCTGCCTCTCCCCCTCCCCTCCGGCCGGGGCTGCCTTCTCCCGGGGCCGGGGGGCCGGAGCCGGCAGGTAAGGCCTTCAGAAAGGGGCACGCCCGCCCGCTCAGCCGGCCGTCTGAGGGCAGGACATCCCTTCCTCCCTTCTTCCCTGGCGCTCTCTCCCCTTCCCCACACAGGGTTCCGCCGCTTGAGGAAGGGGCTTCGTCGCCCTGCCCTGTGGAAAGGGAGGCCTTCTCCTGGGTCTCCCCTTTCCTGGGCCGCCGGGGGAGGCCAGCCATCCGCCGGCCCTGCAGGTGCAGGGGAGCGGCGTGTTCGGTCCACGCTGGGGGCCCCGGTGTGCCCGGGCCTCTCCCCTGAGAGGAGAGAAGGGATCCTCAGGTACCCACCCTGGGCTGCCTGGGCGGGCTTCCCCTCCCAGGGCGTGTGTGAGACCCACCCGGAGCAGCCGAAGGATTTGTAGGGAGGTGTGGGGTGGAAGGGTCGACCGTTTAGCCCAGGGCGGATAGGTTAGTGTGGAGGGCTCTTCTAGTCCGGGGAGATTCCCCGTGGGGAGATGGGTGAGAGGGTCCAGTTTCCCTCCACCCCCTGGGGATCAGTTCTTTAGTAGCGTGGTTATCCCATACAGTCATTCCTGTCTCTGTTGCTTTCTGTGTGGACATGCTCAGTTCAGTGTAAAGCCAGTGGGAGTAGAGTGTCATGTGTGCCCAGTCCAGCAATTGTCCTGTTTATCATGTGTCTGTGTAATTGTGTGCAGCCCAAAAGAAAGGAGTTTGTGGGCTGCAGCCTACGTTGTGGTGCATGTGTCCTCCCAAATCCAGTACAGGCTTCCCGTGTCTTCTGATTTGTCCACCTCAAACCAGAGCGTCATAGAATCATTTAGGTTGGAAAAGCCCTTTAAGATTATTGAAGTCCAACCATTAATCCAGCACTGCCAATTCCATCACTAAATGGTCCCATGTACCCTTGTGGAGTCCTGTCTTTACACATCTAATAAAGTTTTGTGAGCTTGCTGTCATCCCAACACCGCTTTCAAGGTTGAGATGTCAATATGACTCTTATCAGTGCAACTTTCCCCCCCCCACACACTGGAGCCCACTTGTTGCTGCAGAAGTACATCTGCGAGAAAGTCCTTGACCTGTGGTGATGTGAAGAGCTGTGTTCAGTGTTGCTTGTGACTGTGTCAGTCTTACTGTGGTGTAAAATACACCCTGAACAATAATCAGGAGCTAGCGACTCTTGTCTTTCAGCAGATCTCTTAAGTTTCCTCATTTCCCCAGTCCATGGAGCAAAGAAGGTAACACAATTGGAAAAATCCCTGACTTCAGAACACCATGTGAACAATTGTTGTGCCATTTAAAGTCTCTGTGTTCTTCCCATCTAATCACACAAGCAAGTGGTATTTGAGACCTAAAAGCAGGTCTAGCACACACTTTGGTGGATCGAAGAGGTATCTGTAACCTGGTTAGGAGCATTTGATGGGTGACGACCATTACTTAATACCTGGGAGTTAGTGAATGTGCAGCAGAACAAGGAAGAGCTAGCTAAGAAGTAGGTTTTAAATTCTTCATATATTGTTGGGTGCTTTAGTTTGGGAGGGATGTCTGTGACCGTGCTGCCTTCTGGGATTATTATTTTTTTATGTTCTCATCGGAAAGTGAAGGCTTAAAGTGGTGAGGTCTTTTCCTTGGTGGCAAAGGGGCAATACCAGGTTCTAGCAGAGTCAGAGCAGCTCGGTGTTCAAATGCTGTTGCTGCAGTTGTCGCTGTTTATGCTCTTTTCCTGCACGGTTTGGAAGTTTTGATGACAGGCAGGTTTTCATTCATAGCAACTGAGCACACCGCAGGCGCTTCATGGGCAGACTTGTTGTTTAGGAACGTTCCTGACTTTGGCTCTTAAATGAGAATGAAACTGAGTTTCTGTGACGAGATCAAATGGAGCAAGAGTATGTCTGGTGGCAGAGGTGGGCTGAAGGAGTGTCTTTATAGAGGTAGCCAGTATAAGAACTGGTTTTCTTTTACCTGCTGTTCTAAAGTATTTACTAGTTGATATACCCTCAGTTTTTTGGAACAGATTACGTGCAACTCTTGGATAATTACTTTTTTTCAGCAGGGAGAAACTTGTGAGGAAAGAAGGTACTGATTTATCCTAATTCCTATTTACTTTGTTTTGAGTTATGCCACTCATATTTGATATTTTCAGTCCCCTACATAATGCTAAGATGGATGATGAAGGATTGGGCTGTTTCTACAGCAGAAGTGCAGTAGCCCAGGACTTTCTGAGTCCTACTTTGGCCTATCAGTGTCTGCTGGTCAATAGGATATTTTTTTATTTTATTTGAACAAAATGTTATAGTAGAAGGAGCCATGAAAATGTGATGCTACAAAAAAGAATGAAAAGTGTCAGGATGTAATCCCATCGAATCCTTGGCGGGATTAACAGTTTGTGCCTTTATTTAGAAAACAAAAATGTATAGATTTCCTCTTGATATTTTTTCTCCTGTTTTCACAGGAGAAATATTAGCATCAAAGAATGACAACAGCTGCTTCACCAAGTGGATGCATTGTGCAAGAGGTCATTATTTACAGCTACCAGCTTTATTGAACTCTTCCTTACATTTCATCCTTATTTGTAAGTTTATACTTTATTGTGGAGTGATGGAGATAGACAGCTGTGCAGAGGCAGGACCCAGGAGCTCTGGTCAGCTCAATCCTACCTCTGGCTGGCCTTGTGATCTTTACAAAGTCAATAAATGTTGCTCAGTTCTGGAAAATGAACTGGACAAGCAGATGGAAAAGAGAGTCAATGTTACTAGTTGATAGCCTGAGGGTAGAGTTTAAAAAAAGAAAAAAACAACCAAAAAAACCCGAGAAAAACCCCTGTTGAAGTGAGGAGGTTGTTTAGGGGGAATCTTTGGAGCGTTCTGCTGGAGGGTGTGTGGAGCTCAGGGGCAGGAGGCAGACGAGGCAGGATGAGTCCCTTCTTTGTGCCATCTTTGAGGTGTGCCAAGCTCGGGCGGTGAACGTTCTGCAAAGGTAGATCCCCAGTGCCGTGAAAGTGGCGATAACAAATATTAAGGGTGTTGGAAAATAGAGGCTTATGGGAAACTCCTCACTTTCTAAACAGAGAAAATGTGTTTCTTTTTTGTTTGTTTTTAACATCGTGACTTTAACAGGCTTTTGATCTCTTGCAGTCTTTTAGAAGCGGAAAAACAACTTAGGTTTGATGTTTTGTGTGCCATCAACTGAAATTGGGGCCATCATGAATATAACCAAGGGTGGGCTGGTGCTGTTTTCGGCTAATTCCAATTCGTCATGCATGGAACTGTCGAAGAGGATTGCAGAGTAAGTCCAATCCTTCAGGGCAGCTTTTAGGGTTTCAGTGGTGCTGGGATGGGACTTATTTTACTGAAGGCCGATTTCTCTGTTTCAGGGAAGTTACATGGGAAAAGTAGCACAGTTTGGAAGAACGTCCTGGCGTACCGTATTGCGCAGTGCATTTCAACAGATCAATAACAAAGAAAATACCTCGTGTTTAAATTGCTCAGTGGCAGGTTGCCATTGGCTGCAGCACGTTGTAGAGAACGTGTGAGAAAATTAACATTTGGATAGTGTTAAAGGCAGAAGTTTTTGTCACGTTCTTAACTCGTAGCAGAGTTTTCTTAGATGGCAAAGCTGCATCTGTCCTGCTCGCTATATATTTTAGTCAGGGACATTCGTTTAGCTTTAAATGCATGAATAAAAGTTCTACGTCAGCTTCAGCAGAACTTTAAGACATAAGGACATTTTCACCATGCTGCTATAGCAGCATTAGGATGCAGAACATTATCAGAGTATCGCAGAGGATGGGCTCTTTCCTGAGGCCTCCGTACCCAAAGTTTGGGGTAGATGGGGGAAGAAAGAGGGGTGCCGAGGTGCTCAAGTTCTGCATTGCAAAGACTTGGACATAAGAACACAGCAGACTTGGGTGTCTCCTATTTTTTTTAGCGCTGGGGGGCTGTGCTAATGCTGGAGTGGAATAAATTTCGTAGACATTGCTCTTCCATTGTCATTGAACAGAGCTTGCTCGTATTGCAGATTGACTCTACACCGACATTTTGTTCTGTAGAGAAGAGTGATTTCAAAGTGATCTTTTAAGCGTTGTGTATGTTGCCATGTGTATATACGTATATATGGCAACATATATAGAATGTATACAGAAATTGTATGAAAAATTAGAAATTGCCACATGGTTTAGTAATCCAGCATTATTTCTTCCGTTGCTTGTTCTTCTGAGCTTGACTTGAGAACGAGCTCGACTTAGCCTGCAGTGCAGCTTCTGGAAATTGCAGATGCTTTGTTAAAGAGATTTCCACTACAGTTACTGGGTTTATGGCTTGGGGTTTTCGTTGCTCGGTTTTCTCTGTGAAATACAGCCTTTTCAGTGCCTCTTGCATTGTACGGGCTTTGTTTTGCCCTTTGTTTTCCTGCGTTGACTTCTACTTTTCTTTTCTGCTCGTCCAGGCGATTAGGAGTGGAGATGGGGAAGGTTCAGGTTTATCAGGAGCCAAACAGAGGTGAGCATTCCATCGGCAAAACTGGAAACTTCCCTACCCACGATACGTGTGTATTGGCTGCCCTTGTCTTAGACTCTGTTGAGTTTTGCTATTGCAAATGTTACATGTTTCTCTTCTTGGCAGAAACAAGAGTGCAGATTCAGGAGTCTGTGAGAGGAAAGGATGTTTTTATCATCCAAACTGTTTCAAAGTGAGTAACCTGTGCTGGTGTTTTGACATGAACTGTCCATAGGAATGCTTCTGTTTTATTTTTTTCTTCGTGTTTTATCTCTTATGATGCACCATAGTAGGCTTAGTTTCGCTAGATAGAGGCCTTTCTTTGAGGTTTTTTTTGTTGCTGTTGTTTGGAGGGTTTTTATGTGCACAAAGAAGACTTCAGTAGAAGCTAACCTCTGTTATTTTAATTTTCAGTGAATGTGTCAATGAAACTTTCCCCTGGGTCTCTGCACTCTTTCACTGTGTTCTTTTGCTTACGTCAGCCTCTTGAAATTGTTCCCTTTTCAGCTACCCCATCTCCAGCACCGTTCCAAAGTTCTAAATGTAGAAGGAGCATTTCCTGGGCAGTGTCCCGTGATTCAGAAAACAACTTCTTTATCTGAAAAGAACTTTACAAATGCTGAGACTTTTTTTATTACTGGCAACAGAAATCGTAGGTCTCTTAGCTCAGGGCCAGTTCTTATGTAAAAAGATACCTTCTCAATCTTTTCGTTCAGGACAGAAAACAGATGGTAATTATTAAATATTTAGCCTGCTGTTGGCTTGAGGAATATGTTGTCAAGTCTGAAACTTTTAAGAAAAATTGAAAAATAGACACGTATTTTGTTTTGTGCAGAACAGAAAGAGATGTTGGTGATAAATGATGAAGTACCTCATTACACCAACGTACCATGTTACTAAAAGCCTGAAAATGGTTTAACAAAAACTGCTGAATTGCCCAAAATAGCCGAGTGGAAAAAATACTGTGTAATTCTAGTGCAGAATTAAAATGCTGGGTGCAGGGCGCTTACCGTCCTGAGGTGCACAGCTGGATTCTTAGTGACAATCACTCCGTCACCGTACCCTCTACTGCCCTGGAGTGGGTGTAAACATTGTGTTGAATACAGGAGTTTTATCTACAAGATACAGAACTAGATGCTTCTCGTTCCAGGGATGTGAATACTACAATCATGGAACTCCTGATCATGGTGTACGCCTGTAAAACCTCCTGTGCCAAAAGCATTATTGGGGTGATTCCTTACTTCCCGTACAGCAAACAGTGCAAGATGAGGAAAAGGGGCTCTATTGTCTCTAAATTACTGGCCTCGATGATGTGCAAAGCTGGTAAGAACACAAGTTGTATGAAATAATGGGGTGATGGGGGCTCCTGCTGTCAGCTGTCAGGTTTAGAAAGGTCTGTGTGCAAGTTGGGACTCCTTAAAAAGAACTGCCAAGTTTTTTGTAGTTTAAAACCCAGCCAGAAAGGAGAATGTAATAAGAAATGTCTCCAAATGATGAGTCCAGAAAAACCCAAGCCTTTAACAGCCGTTTTATGTTGTGTCCTACTGAGCTGGCCCAACGAGTCTGCAGGACTCTGCTGCTTCATGCCACAGTGTCCCTCTCTCCTGATAATGTTCTTTGCCTTTCCAACGCTCTTGAACAGTTGTGCTTTGTCACCTCTAGCCTGGTTTATACCTGTTGGATGAGGGCGCTTTGAATCTGTCCTTTACATTTGAGATGATGTGAGGGAGTGAGGTCATTGATTTTCACAGCCTTCAACACGTCTTCTGCTCCTTTCCCTTTGCTCCTGTCCCTGGGAAAAATGGGCAGTTACAACAAACACAGTGTGATCTGGTTTCTTCTTTTGAAAGAAGCGTTTCGATAGTCGGAATTTGGGCCCGTTTCTCAGGAATTCAGGGCTCTCAGTAGCTCTGCCTGGGTCTTACTGTGTGAGATGGGCCAATTTATCTTATTAGTGCTTCCATTTTGTCACATGTTGAGCAGAGGATCTGACCTGCCTCAGTGTGGCACTACTGAGTCAATTATGTCGAGTCTTCTGAGGTTCTTTTAAAAAAGGATGCTGTGGACATCTCAAACAGGATCATGCCAGTGTACTTAAGAGGGACATAATTAATATGCTACATGTGTAGAATTCACCAAGTGTAATATTCCTGTTCTAACACCGCTTAGAGATTTTGTTCTGGACAAGTTTCAGTTAAACTTAATAGAGAAATAAAGCGTGTGCCTGTTGTTTTGTCTTCCTTTTTGTGATGTGCTTCTCTGCATGTCTTTATTTTGTTTTTTAAAGGACTAACTCATCTCATTACCATGGATTTACATCAGAAGGAAATACAGGGCTTCTTCAACATTCCAGTTGATAACTTGAGAGCATCTCCATTTTTACTACAGTACATCCAAGAAGAGGTGAGGAAGGCCTGCTATTACAGCTGCTTTTTTCAATTCTTTTTCTTCTAGTAATCTCTCAAGGCTTCTGAAACAGATTTGTCTGAAAAGACTTAACTCTGCAAAGAGGATTCTAAAGCGGGAAAGTCATGCTGGGGCAGGGAGTAGTGTTGGGGCAGTTGGTTCTTCTCTTTCCCACAAGCTCAAGTTTTGCTGTCATGAAGAGCTGGCATTTTCTTATCCATGCTGTGATGCTGTTCTGTCTTCTCAGATATATTCCCCTAGCTAGTATTAAAAGAAAAAGAGGATTTCCTTTCTCTTGGTATCCTCTTCCTTTCCTATTTCCAGTTTCCTTGGTCTTTATAGGATGGACTGCTTGTGTAGATGTAAGTTATATTGCATTACGAAAACCCTTTGGAAGTTTAAGTTGTAAACTATGAGAGAGCCTATTGCTCGTACTCTGAAAGTAAGAACAGAGGACTTCTCGTGTGGAAATCTTCAGCTGCTGTTTGTTCAGCAGGTCTTGGCTTGAGGAGCTTAACTTCTGATGTTCTGTGCATCCATTTTATTTTTATAAGTGTTTTGAGAAGCGCTACTGGTAAATCACGTACGAATTGTGCAAATGATAATTGCAGGTGTAAGATACATATTAAGCCTCTGACTAATCATAATTTGGAGTAGAGCAAATGCTTTCTTCCTCGTGAGAGGAAAGGTTTAGCTCACTCTTACTTTAAACTCCCAAGTTATTTCTTTTCGTAGAGATATGAATGCCTCAATTAAAAAAAAAAAACAAACCAACCCCCAAAAACCAAACTCAGAGCAACACAAATTTGTTATGACAGCATTAAAATCTGCTTGGGGAATCAGTTACCATGTAAATCTATCATTACAATTTCATTTGGTACTAGAGTGAAAGAAGATGATAGAACAAAACCCCAGGCTCTGGCTTTGCCACAGTCGTTCATCTTGGATACCAGGAGAGAAGGATCGCACGTTATAAGCACTTCATAAGTTTAAAAAAAAAAGAAGAAAGTGGAAAACCAAATGTGCAGACACAAGACAAGATGTGCCTTTGTGTTGCTTGAATGGATGAACGATGGTCAATAACAAGATCATGTTCCTGATTTAGTCTTGAAGCGCGTTTTGATACGTGAGCTCTTAATGGTTTAGAGAGAAATGGTTGCGGCTTTGAGGCTAGTGCTGCTGTGCTGTGTAGCAAGTGAGTGTTTGTAGAGGTCTCCTGAAGTATGTGTAGAGAGGTCTTAAAAGATACTTCCAGTTTTTCATTTCTTCATTCCCCTGCTTCTCCGTGAGGTGATTAGCTACAGCTAAAGTTGACTGAATGTACCTGATCCCGTGGGATCTCTACTGGCAGGTACCTTCACCAACCAGGTCATTTGTAGTATCTGTTCTTAAAATTGTCATCCAGTGCTGCTCAGGAAGAATTTCTATTCATCTCCAGTTACAGTGGCAGCACATCCTCGCTGTGCATCCTGCGCTGTGAATGCCAAAGCATGAGAAATGTTTCAGATGGGGCTTGTGGTGGGTAATATTGAGGAGCATGAAATAAAGAGTCCAGCTTGGCAAGAATAGAGGTTACTTAAAAAGCATTTCACTGAAAGTTAGGAAGATGAAGGCTTGTAGTTGTTCCCTGTTGGGAATTATGCGTAGGCGTGAAGAGAACTACTTGGTGTTCTGGGATGAAGGCAGTCCAGTCAGTGAAATTAAAGTGGTATAAAAATAATGCTGTGATTTTCCTTTGTGTGCTTAGCAAACGTTCAGTACTTGGTGTCTCCTCTTTCCTATGCGTACATGTTAATCTTGGAGTGACATAGCTCTTTGTTACAAGGAGTTGTTGATGTCTTACTATCTCCTGGATGACATTTCTGGCTTTCTGACTTCATTTTAAAAGAGCTGAGAACAAATTTGATAATTTGGCAGGGGAGAAATGAGGCAATGATGTCTGAACAAGATCAAAGCCTTTATTATGTCAAGTGACAGGCCCTGCCTTGTCCATACCTTCCATCACGTTAATCTTTGGAGCCTGTTGTATAACAAAGTGTTTGTAAAGGACAGAACATGCCGAATTCCCAGTATTCTAGGTGGAGTTGGTAGCATTGTGGATTATTAATGTTGCCTGACACGTCCTCAGAAAAGCTCCTCTTTTCAGTTGGTGAGGCCCATACCCAAATTCAGAACTCGGGTTTTTCTTTCCCTTGCCCGTTTCAGGCAGAGGGCTTTTGGAAATGCGCAGCCAGTGTGGGTTATGTGTTGGAGGAGAAGATTGTGGAAGAACTTAACTTGCTTGTGTTTGGAAAAAAAAAAAAAAGCAAGTATTTCTATGCTCTGGGACTGGTATTTAACATCTGACAGCAAGGCAATGAACCCCATGTCAGGGTCCCGTCCCCTCAGGTTAAAGTGTAACAGATAAATTTGCAGGTGTTTAGTAAAGAATCTTCTATCCCTTAGTACTGGGTTGGATCTGCTCTGTAGGACTTTGCCAGCTGTTGCAGCTTAGAGGGGCTGTGGAACTCGTGGAGGGACAGGCAGGTTCTTGGATGCTGCTCTTGGTGGCAGACAGATCATCTCAGGGCAGCACAGGGAAGGAAAATGCTTTGTTTGCAAGGCAGGGGGTGAGATGAGATGTTAGAGGGAGCATAGATTGCTGTGGAGAGGAGAGCTGGAAGTGCAAATGCTTGAGAAGTTACAAGGAAGAACGAGTCTAATGTGGAGTCACTGTAGGGAAAGCGGAGACGAGGGTAAGAACCTTTGAGAGATGGGGACTGAAATGCTGGCGAAATGGAGAGGAGGAGTGTGGAGGGCAAAACCAGTATGAGAATGGGGCAGGGCTGGGGCAGCAAACTTTGGAGTGGACTGTGAAGACTGGCTGAAGGGCCCATCAGACCTCGAAATGAAGCTCACGCTTGGCCATAGAACTTGGCTGCTGTCGGCATTTGCAGCAGCATCCTGCTCTTGTAGGAGACAGTGCAGCAATATCAGACTGCGGCTCCAGGATCAGCACAGCAAACACAGAGATTTTGAGCCCTTTTCCTGGTCCATACAAAGAGTCAGTGCGATATGAAGGAGAAATGTTACTTTTTTTTGTATACCCTGGAAACCAATAGGAAATAGTCGAAACGCTCTGTTCCCAAGTGCATACATGAGACAATTTAAATCGAACAGGAAACTTTAATTTTTATGTCTTCCTGTTTCTTTTCACGCTTGTCCATGTAGCCCTGATGTTCTTCTAAAGCGGTTGCTTTTGTGTACTCTGTAACGTGACGTGCTTATGAAAGGTACAGTTCTAAGTTAATAACTGATTTTCCTAAATACCTGTTTTTACCGATCACGTACCCTGGATTCTCGAGGTTGCTTTCTTACGTTAGGTAAAATGTTCGATGCTTAAAATTCTTCTGGCAAAATAAAAGTTCTCTGATTCTTACTGAGTTTAAATTTGTCTAAAGATATGAAGTAGACATTGCTATCTGTTATTCACTACAGATACCAGACTACAGGAATGCTGTAATTGTGGCCAAATCACCTGCGTCTGCAAAGAGGTGGGTAAGATCTGCTCTCTTGTGTTAGAGCAGGAAATCTCTGTTGTGATTTTGTCTGTAGGATCAAGGGAAGGACAGCTGTCCAATAATCAGGAGGTTCAGCCTTCAAACCCCTCCCAGTTCTGCTTTCTCGGATGTGTTGTTTTTACATCATCGCTATAATTGTAATAAATCTAAAGAGAGTTAAAAAAAAAAACACCAAACAAATAAAAAGGCCAGGTAAATCAATACAGTGCTTAGGATAAAGGTGTTTAATCCTATTATATTTGTGTGCATTTACATTGTAAATTTCCTACTGTAAATGAAGCAAAAGGGCTGGAAGTGTAACGCCATTAATCCAAAGTAATCGCTTAACATGGTCACAACTCAGCACAGGGTTTCTCAGCTCCTAAGTACCGATGGCTTTCCATCTAGCGTGGTGAAACGGGACCTGACGCTGGAGGTGGTTTTGGTTGTGAAGTCCTTGTTGGCTGAACGACTCTTCTTTATCTGTGACGCTTTTAGGTTGACTGTTCCTAAAGTCGTTGGAGTGACCCTGCTCTCAGCAGAGCTGGACGGTGGTTTCAGAGATGCTGCGTTTGCAGTGGTGACAAAGCAATAGTTCGTTGGAAAGTTACCTAGGCTTTGATGCCAAGGAGTTGAGCTTTTGTAAGAAAGGTTTTTGTTAGTCGGTGTAGCAAATCAGAAATAGGTTATGTTGTAGAAGTAGAGTGAGGAGAACAACTTCTGTCATCTGTTTCCCAGCAGTTTTCTGTGATTTCTTTTGCTTTGGCCAGTTATTTTTCCAGCAGTAGTTTTTACGTAATTCCTTTTGTTTTGACCAGCTATTTTACATTTGCTTGTCTTTGTTTCTTTTGCTTGGTGTCAGTATTGCCTCTTGGGTGTAGGCGGGCATTTGTTGAAGCATTGTCATGCTCGTCAAGTAATTGTACATGCCAGCAAACAGTCTGCACGTAGGTCTGACTGATCAGACAGAGAAATTGCCCACGGAACTGACCTGTGTAGGAGAGGATCCAGGACTGTGTTGGTTTTAGCTTCTTCACGTGTACATGAGAGCATTTAAGAGCAGGATTTCAGGAGGTGCACTGTGGTTGGAGAAGGGGGATTGAATGTTTCGGCCCAGTCGAGGAAAAAACCCTTTTCAGATGACAGCCTACTTGTGAAAGAGCCTTTGCTGGATGAGGTTCAGAATGTTTCTGCGGTTTCTGAGCTCACTGGAAAATGAACAACTCATTTTACAGTTACTTTGAACTTTACGAAGTTTAATACTGCATTTGAAAGTCATTATGATTTCATTGATAGGATTACGCCTTCTAACTCACAACTCTTACGGAATCATCATTTATCTGTAGGTAACCACTTGAAAAAAACTCCCTCGTTGCATGATAACCACAGGGCAGGAGATTGTGCGTTTTTAATTAACTGAGCATCACGATGGGCAAGTTATTCTCTGAACTTTGAGTTGTTTGGATAGTGAAACAAGGTTTAAAGCCCAAAGGAGGTGACTCAGGCCACGGGGCTTAGATGCTGATGGACGTGCCAGGCTCATTCTGAGCAGAAGGGGACTAATGACTGGCTTAGGCTAAATGCCAAACTCTTGGGTGTGCCAGGCAAGGTAGGATCAATCTGCTCATTTTTACTTTCTGCTGCCAATATTTGGGATACAAGCGCTCTCTGTGAAATTCCTATTTTCCTGCTTTCCCCACTCCCCCAGCTAACCTCACGCTTCTTTACATAAATTTCTAATATTAGTCAAAGAAATACCTCACGGTGAAGGAACTTTTTCTAAGCTTGTAAAAATCCAGGCTCTTTAGCTTTGAAGTGTGATTTGTCTGGCGAAAGGATTGTCTGGTTTCTCTTTTCTGTAGGATATCTAAGGTTGTGTGTCAGCAGGTCAGGGGGGTTGGAACTGGATGATCTTTGAGGTCCCTTCCAACTCAAATCATTCTACGATTCTATGATATTGTCTCACTTAGAGCACATCTTGCTAAAAAGAAAGAGGTTTTCATGTGAAAAAAAAAAATAAATATTTTTTCCCTATTAAATGTTGAACATCCAACCACCTAGGCTGTTCTTGGTTACTGTTAGATGAGACCTGCTAAGGCATGGGATCTCAGGAATGCTGAGGGCTAGGAAATGCTTTTTGGACTCTTAAACAAAACAGAGGGGAATAATCGGAATTATGTGACTTGCAGCATTATCCTGTTGCTTCAAGGCCAGCGTGGCTACTTCCAAGGTTATTCCGACTCTCGCAAGCCTGGTGAAAAGATACTGAGGGACAAGTTGTTTCTTGTGTTTCCCTAAAATTTTAGGATCATTCCATTTTTCCTCTGAAATGTTAGAAATACAATGGAAATAGATTAGGATTGTATGTATGTGAATTGTTTTAAATTTAACGGATTTCTGTGGTTTTTTTAACCCTTTCCCTGCAGGGCACAGTCATTTGCTGAGCGCTTACGGTTGGGAATCGCGGTGATTCACGGGGAAGCTCAAGATGCTGAGTCTGACATGGTGGATGGGCGGCACTCCCCACCTACAGCCAAAAACGTCGCTGCCATTCATCCCAGTTTGGAGATTCCCAGTAAGTAAGTTGGTGTGTGAAAGCATTCGCCCATCATTTCCTGGGGATTTGGGGAATGGGGCTGCTGGGAAGGGACCATCAAAAAGGAGTGCTTCTGTATGGGGAAGGATGGTTACTTTTTTCTTAGCAGGGGGGAAAAAAGATTCCTTTTTGATGCCCTTTATCCATGGTTTTAGTGCTGGGCTTTGTGAGCTCTCTGCCCTGTGTCATTACAGGTAGTCAGAAGAGCCCCTGGCAGAGAGGCCCCACTTCTTTTTGCCATTTCCTTTTCCCGCTGAAATTTTTCTGGGGCACAGAGCTAAAAAGCTGAGCTGACGCTGGTGGTGTGTGTAGCTGGATAATGTCGTGGGCCTTGACAGTGACCTTGCTGAATGTGGACGTGATTTGTTGCGTAAACCCAGCTTGGATCGCGGTCTGGTGGTGGCACTGTGTCTGCAAGCCACAGTTCTCTGTACTAAAATTTAAGAATTAGTTGGCTTTGTTAAGAATTTGGGTGTAAATGATTGTGGTAAATACTTCGACTAAGCTTAAAAAAAGTCACTGATGTATTAAAATCCTGCTGTTTTTTTCCCAGTGGTGTTGTGATGGTTGAATTAGTTGTTGCTAGACATCTCTCTGTATGGTGGTGACCCATGCAAAGCAGACAATATCCACTCTTGATATAAATTGTATAAACTTTCTCTTTCTTTTTTCTTTCTTTTACCCCTGTAAAAAAAAATTGCCATTAATCAGTGCTGATTCCCAAGGAAAAACCACCCATCACTGTTGTTGGAGATGTCGGAGGAAGAATAGCTATCATTGTGGTAAGTAAGATGCCATCACTTCTGATAAATTATATTAAACACGTTAAAGTTGCAGAAATCAAGTGGATTCCCTGCTCTGTCAACATCTAAACTGGTTGGTGGTGGACATTTGATGCTGCACTTTTTTTACCGGGCAGCAGCATTTGCACACTTCCCAAACTGTGACTAAATCTCCCCTTCTGCAGTTTGAAGCCATCACCCCTCGTCCTTTCACTGCAAGCCCTTGTAAAAAGTTCTTCCCCAGCTTTTTTGTCGGCCCCATCTCTTGAATGATCTTAAAGGTCTTTTCCAATCGAAACGATTCTGTGATTCTCTTTGGACAGGATGACATCATAGACGACGTTGACAGCTTTCTTGCTGCAGCCGAGACTCTCAAGGAGAGGGGGGCTTACAAGATCTTTGTCATGGCCACACACGGCCTGTTATCTTCAGATGCTCCCAGGCTGATAGAGGAGTCTGCAATCGATGAGGTAAGCGTGGATTCTCCGTTTCTGAGCAAGTGATTTGGGGTTTTTTAAGCAAGAAACTTTCTCCTGACTTGATTCTTGAAACAGAAGAGTTGAGGTGGGAGGTTCCTGGGTTTGGACTTTCTTACTGTGGCGTTTTGTGCCACAGCACGGTCATCTACGTGTCCTTGGACCAGGGGTCCTCAAACTTTTTAAACAGGGGGCCGGTTCACTGTCCCTCAGACACTGTCGGGGGCCGGACTATAGTTTGGAAAAAAATGAACGAATTCCTATGCACACTGCACATATTTTATTTGTAGTAGTGCACAAAAACCAGGAAAAAGAATGCCGTGTCCAGCCCGCGGGCCGTAGTTTGAGGACCCCTGCCTTGGACTATAGGAAAGGGGCAGCAGCGTGATGATGGGGGGTCAGCATTAGCAGGCTTCTTCCCTCTGTGTGGGGAATGTTTTCCTCCCTTTCTTTGGAGCTAAGGAGGAAGGATGGTGCTGTTAGTATCCGTGGATACAGACCTTCCCTTTCCCAGTCCTGAGACAGAAGGGGGAAAACGCGATGGAGCTACATCTTTCTGATCACTCTTTCTTTCTGTAGGTGGTGGTTACAAACACAATTCCACATGAAATACAAAAACTCCAGTGCCCTAAAATCAAGACTGTGGATATCAGCATGATCCTCTCAGAAGCCATTCGCAGGATCCATAACGGGGAGTCCATGTCGTACCTTTTCAGAAATATAGGACTGGATGATTAATTGCTGCTTATCCTGAAGAAACACCCCGGGCCAAACTGGAAGCGAACAGATAACGAGCTGTGAAGCATCATGCTTACCTTAATATTTCTATTGAGCCACTTTTTGTTTTCTCTTGGTTTAAGTATCAAGGTAGAACAGTTTTGAAGAGTGCTTTTTTTTTTTCAGGATTTTTTTTTCGGAGGGGGAGTGGGTTGGGTGGGGAGTAACCATTTAAAAAAAACTGTTCTAGTCGCTTTTAGATTAGTTGCACTATCTCCATGATGGGGAAAAAAAACCCCACAAAACACTTGAGGCAAGAATATTGGCTTCTCAATTAAGCATTCCTGTTCCAAAGCTGCTTGCTGCAAGTGCTTTCAGAGCTAACAAAATGAAGTGACTGTATCATATTTGCATTTTCAAAGCCAAAAAGGCTGTACCGTTGTATGCAGTTTGGTGATTTTTTTGTAGGAGTGCTTTTATAGAAAAGCATATGAAATATGCACCTGTATTTATTTTCTGCGACGAAGAATAAAGACCTGTTTTGTGTGAGCTTTCTAAAAACCTTCACGTACTAGTCCCACGTCTTCTAAAGCGTGTCCCCTTCGAAATGATTTGCTGATATTTACGTTACGGAAAGAGATCAAGAGGCGAACGGATTCTTTTATGCTGATGTGTTGGTTCACTTCAGGACATGGTTTAGTGGTCGTGGTAGTGTTGGGTTGATGGTTGGACTTGATCTTAGAGGTCTTTTCCAACCTTAATGATTCTATGAATACAACCAGGATTTGGGCTTCTTGGCAGTGAGGAGAGTAACGTGTGTCTTGCTCATTGTTGAAGTGACCCACGTGCAGACGAGCAGGAGGAGGGGCTGCTTCTCCCTGGTGCAGGCACTTTTCAGCCTGTCTGCTGCTGAGCAGTCTTAAAATGCAAAACCTTTCACCATCCCTTTGTAGGTGCTGTCACAAGTGGTTGTAAATCGGTTGTAATTCGGCTGTTACGTGCACTTCCAGCATGCCGCGGTGAAGTGCTGGGAGCTGAGCTGTGGGCCCCAAGTTGGAGTTGACCTGTGAATGAGTCACAACCCAGCAGAATGTTTTGGTTTCCCTATTGGCTTCATGTTCCAGAGGCAGAACCTGGCCCACCTGGGGCTCTGTGGCTCAGCCATCACCCAGGTGGTCGTGGTTGGGTTGGTGGGTGAGACCAGGGCTACTTTAACCAGAAGCCAATCAGTTGAAGGAGTTTCCTGTTGGGTTTGGCTTCTGTTGGGGCTGGTTGTATCTTGCTGAGCTCTCAGTGGTGTCCTTCCATGTGAGGGGCCACTGAGGAGCAATCTCTGTCCATTGTGTCCAGCAGGTGATGCTGGCACCACAGGAACTTGTGGCAGGACTGTCTGAAAGAAGACTTGTGAGGGGATGTTGGTGAGTTCAGCGTTGGCCTGTGTGATCAGGCAGCATAAAATGATGATGGCAGAACCAGCACAACACACGGTGCTTCAGGGCACGTGGGAGGGAGCAAAACCTACGGCTGGACGTCAAGGAACAGTAGGGACATGGGAATACTGGGCGGGGTGGAGGTTCCAGCTGGTAAATCTGAATTGCTTGTCGCAGGTAAAATGTTTTTCTCAAGAGGTTTCTAGCCCTGCATGAGCTAAAAAATACAGCCACGGTGTGGAGCTGAGCTCGCTCGGGTTTGTGTTGCCCACCATCCTTAGGCAGGCGCGGGTGGAATGGCGGCTGGCTGCCACACCGAGCTTTGGCCTCGGAGATGGGAAGTTCCCAGCTTCCTGCAGAGAAAATGGTGGTGGAATTAATGAGCATTTAGGGGTGGTTTGGTCTAATCTCTGCTCCATCAGAATGTCCTACAAATGAGTATAAAGCTTTTGGCATGTTCAAAACTAGAAGTGAAAGTGAACCTCTGTTGGCGCCATTTCTCTCTGTGTGAGACAAACTTCATAGAATCATAGAATGGTTGGGGTTGGAGGGACCTCAAAGATTCCACCCCCCTGCCATGGCAGGGACACCTCCCACTAGACCAGGTTGCTCAAAGCCCCATCCAACCTGGTCTTGAACACATCTAGTGATGGAGCATCCACAACTTCTCTGGGCATCCTGTGCCAGGGTCTCACCACCCCCAGGGTGAAGAACTTCCTTACATCTAATCTAAATCTCCCTTCTTCCAGCTTGAAGCCATCACCCCTCATCCTATCACTACAAGCCCTTGTAAAAAGTCCCTCCCCAGCTTTCTTGTAGGCCCCATGTCTTGGATGATCTCGAAGGTCTTTTCCAATCTTCCAAGGGCTGTGAAAGGTCCATTTGCTTTTAAGGGTAAAGCCAGGATTTTTTTTCCCCCCTTCCTTTCTCTTGGTACAACTCAGGGCAAGACGGAGGTGACTGGAAGACCTAGATACTGCTGAAAGATCTGCAGGACTTGATCCTGCTGGTATCTCCAGCAAGTGAGGAGGTGATTTTATTTCAGCAGCTGCACATTTCTGCTCAGACAACGCTCTTCTTCATTCTCTGACCTTCTTTCCTAAGATGATTCTGTTTGATTTTTGCAGCTCTCTCCAGAGAGGTACGTTCTCACTGGGAACTGACAAAGCGCAAGACTCCACCTGGTTGTACTTTAATGACAGTAAGTTATTAACCACTCAAGTGATGTTAACAGATACACCGAGCTGATGTACCAACGCTTGTATGTACTTTGGATGTGTTAATGCAGGTCAAATTCCAGCTGAGCAGCGAGGGAGAACTTGGGTTCCTCTCAGCGGTGTGCAGACCTGCTCCCAGGCTCCGTCACAGAGCAGGAATACGCTGACCTGGCTCGGGGATGGGCGGATTGATGCCGTGTATTTGTTTTATTAGGGAGACCTTGTGATAGGCGGTTGCGGAGCGTGCCGCCGCCTGACTGTGAGCCAGCCAGGCGGGATCATTCCCAAATAGCCAAGCCCTTGGAATCCAAAGGTTGTTTCCTGCTGCTTGTTTTGTGTTGGCCGTTGGAAGAACAGCTTCATCTGTTTATGCTGGCCGGCCCTCACTGCTGTGCTGAGGCTCCACCTCGGACCTTCGCCTGACTCCTGTGTTTGAGCAGAGAATCATGGAATCAATTAGGTTGGAAAAGACCTTTAAGATCATTGAGTTCAACTATTAACCCAGCTCTACCACACCCACCGCTAAACTAATGTCCCTAACATTGCTTTAGCATGTAGAGAACCCCAACTTCGCCTCGCTTTGCACAGTGCAATTATTGCATTGATTAGGTCTTGGGAGTCCAGCAGAGGCTATGAAGATGCTGAGGGGCCTGGAGCATCTCTGTGCCCAGGAAAGGCTGAGAGCCCTGGGGCTGCTGAGCTGCACAAGAGAAGCCTCAGAGGGGATCTGATCAATGTTCATCAATATCTGAAGGGTGGGCGGCAAGAGGATGGGGCCAGACTCTTGTCAGTGGTGCCCAGCGACAGGACAAGGGGTAACGGGCACAAACGGGAACCCAGGAGGTTCCAGCTGACCAGGAGGAGAAACTTGTTTGGTGTGAGGGTGTTGGAGCCTGGCCCAGGCTGCCCAGAGAGGTTGTGGAGTCTCCTTCTCTGGAGAGATTCCGGATGTGTCTGGGCACCATCCTGGGCCCCCTGCTCTGGGTGACCTGCTGGAGCAGGGGGGTTGGACAAGATGATCTCCAGAGGTATCTTCCAAACCCCACCGTGCTGGGGTTCTGGGATTTGGGAACAAGGCACGGTTCTCAAGCCTGGACCGGTAATCCAGGCTTTTCATCCTGTGCTTTTCATAGCGTTGGAGGGGTTGAAAGGGAGCAGAGCACAAGTGGCTTCCCTCGGACGTTTTTCCTGTTGATGAGAGCAGAGCTGCCTCATCTCTGTGTGCCTTTCCCAGAAGCAAAAATACCAGATCACCAGAAATGCCAGCTGCTCTCCGAGGTTTTTTGTTGGGATCCTTCAAAAAGAATGCTTTAAAAACCCTGCTTTGTTCAGCAACTTCTACAGTAATCAACTGGTCAGAAGATCATTAGTCCCATTAGGAAGAGGCTCTTCACTGTGAGGTTGGTGAGAGCCTGTCCCAGGTTGCCCAGAGAGGTGGTCGCTGCCCCATCCCTGGCACCATTGCAGGTGAGGTTGGACAAGTTTCTGAGCAACCTGCTCTAGTTGCAGATGTCCCTGCTTCCTGCAGGGGAGTTGGACTAGAGCTTGAACGGTCCCTTCCAACCCAAACCACTCTATGTTTTTATGATCATGCAAATTCTTCCCAGACTTAATATCTGCAAGAAAGATGCTGGGGTTTGGTTCACAGTTGGTAGAAGACAAAATCCTTGGCACTTTGTCTGGCAATACCTGAATTTAAGGTACCTCTACCAGAGGCTGCTGGGAGCCCACGTCCTGAGAGTCTGCACCATAGAAATGCATCAACAGCAGGGGTGGCTTGGGCTGGAGCTGGTGACTTCCTCCAGATCACTGCAGAAGAAGCAGAAAACCCCAAGGAAACGGGGATCAAGTAGCTGCTTATTTGCAAGATGTCAAATCCAGGGGTGCTCCCCTGGACCCACACATCCCTCGGGTGCCGGTGGGACGGGCGGTGGGGAAGCAGCTGGGCTGCCCACCCGAGCACTGGGGAACCAACCTCCTGCTGCTGCCTTGTTTAATGATAAATGCCCTCAAGCTGCTGGTGAGTTACTGATTCCGTGACTGAGGCTGAGGATGAAGCAGGAGGCAGAGGAACGATGGAGGCCAATTCCACCGCTGGCTCCTTCAGCCCCTCGCCGCAGTTCAGCGTTGCTGACCTCGTTGTCGTGGTGGTTTATTTTTCCTTAAACGTTGCAGTGGGGATCTGGGTAAGAGCGTTTGGTTTTGTTCCCTTTCTACTTTCTTCTCTGAATAGGTTTTTTGGGTTGTTTGGTTTTTTTCAGGCTTTTCTGCATGGAATATGTTGAAAGCTTCTTATTATATTCATGTAGTTTGCGCTTTATTTTGTGCCGCTTTAGCTCTGTTGTGTTGGAGAAACCCTACACCCCTTTCACCCCCTATAGAAAGGCTCCTATAGCCTGAGAACGCGGTGGAATTAACCACGGCCCAAACCTCTCCCCGGTCTGCCAGGCATAAGCAGATCTGCTGCTTGTCTATTAAAGGGTGTTGGGACAAATGCCCCGTGGAGCAGAAGAAGCCCTCAGGTACCTGTGGTTTCACACAGAGCTTCTCCAAAGCTGTTCATCCTGCCTCGGAGAAAAGTTGTAGCCAAAGCCAGGCCCTATTAGCCAACCTGTCTGCTCAGGGTGGCAGGAGGATGGGCGCATCCTCTGTGCTTCCTCCTCTCGGGGTGCCTCCTCAGCTACTCATGGCTCCTGGTACTCGGGGTGCAGCCACCATTTCGTGTAATTAAGCTCGAGTTGCAGAGCTCCCATTAATTATCCCGAGCCTCCCGGCTCTTGGCTTCGTGTCTGGGAGATTTGGTTTTTCAGTGTCTTGTCTGGGTTTGGAGGGAAGGGTGCTCCGTGCTCATCTCTTCTTCTCCCAGTCTTCATGCAGGGTGAACAGGAACACCGTCCGTGGCTATTTCCTTGCTGGCAGAGACATGGCGTGGTGGCCAGTAAGTAGAGGCCTCTGTCCCTCTTGGGACACCCTGGGCACCAGGGACGTTCAGCACCACTGTCCCTCCCACTGAATTCCTTCTTTCTCCACCACCTGCCCACACTGTCCCCCACCTTGTACACCTCCTTCAGCCAGGATTTGTGTCCTCAGAGCTTCATGAAGGACGCTGGAGCCCACCCGGCTTGTTGGGTTCCCTCATAGGCTGTTCTGAACTTGGGGAGGGGTTGTTAAAGTCAAACATCTTATCTCCACAAGCCCCATGTGCTCCTGAGGGCTCCAGCAAGACATGGGCGAAACAATTTTCTTTTTTCTCTCTTATTTCGGTATGATCTTGACAAACTGGCTCTAGGTCCTTCCTGTGTCTGTCTCTGGCTGCTTGCACGGGGCCACCCTGGCAAATGCAGCAACACATGGTTCCTCCTCATCCTCCTGGGGACAACAAAGTTCACCCACAACCCACTGGAGATGCCTGGATGCGCTGAATGCTTGGGAGCGCTGGCTGTGGGGCTCACACCTACCTGGATTGGAGTCTTTTGAGGGTTTTTCTGGCAAAATACATGCGTGTCCCTCATCACACGTGGTGTCTCTTCAGCTACGCTTTGCTTTTAGAAGCAGCGGGGAGATCTGTGCTGTGCCGCTCCCATTCAGACATTATTTTTGCCTCCTCTGAGCTTTCCCCTCGGGGCTGCGCTGCTGGGGAAGCACCGAAGCTGGTCCAGCTGGCGTGACCGCCGTGCCAAGCTGTGGGGAGCCGGTGGCCAGGCACCTGCAGCACCTCCTCTGCTCCTCCACAGATCGGCGCCTCTCTCTTCGCCAGCAGCGAAGGCTCGGGGCTCTTCATCGGGCTGGCCGGGACCGGTGCTGCCGGGGGAATCGCTGTCACCGGCTTTGAGTGGAACGTAAGAAACGTGTCGTGTTATTAAGAAAATGAGTTTCCATGAGTGTCGCAGTAGATGGCCCATTTCACAGCGGCTTCATGCAACGCCTTGAAAGGCTTGGGAGGAGCCGTGCAGGGGGTAATTAACAGAACCCTGCTAAGTCAGCTTCTCCAGCTCATGTCTAGCACATGTACAGTGAGTTTGGACTCAGCTCAGGTCCATGTCTGGCCCCTGCACAGGACAAAGAGATGGCTGAACAGGTCACCAAGTCTCATTGTATCCAAAATCCTTGGGTTCTGCAGTAAAAATACGGCATATGACTCGCTTGGTGCTCGAGGAGTTAGTGGGAAACATCTGGTCAGGAGCTGAAGGGCTGAGGGGAACGGGCTCCTGCTGCTGGGGGGATCTCCACCATGACCTTGTGCCCCCATATCTGCCATCTGAAATGACCTGGGGATGTAAATGTGCACTTGAGGGGGAGCCGGGGAGCGGTGGACAGGGTCTAGCACCACAGTCGATGGCGAGCTGCAGCAGGACCAGTGTTTTTTCTGGCTGTGCCATGTTCCTCCTTCCCAGCAGGCGACTTACGCTCTTCTGGCCCTTGCCTGGGTGTTCGTGCCCGTCTACATCTCGTCTGGGGTACGTAAAGCTGCCCTGAGCGTGGCCTCGGCCAGGTCCCCACTGTCCTTCTGGGAGTACAGCTGTCTCCTTGCCTTCCCTGGGACCATCGGGGCAGTGATCGCTCTCTTTCCCTCTGGCAGATTGTCACGATGCCCGAGTATCTCCAGCAAAGGTTTGGAGGAGAGAGGATCCGGATGTACCTCTCCAGCCTGTCTCTTTTGCTCTCCATCTTCACCAAAATCTCTGTGAGTAGCTCCTGCTCAATTCCGACAAATCCCCGACTGATCTCCAGCAAGTAAAAGGTTATTTTGGGGCTCAAACCTCGTGTAGCAAAGCTGGGGGGAGAGCAGCTGCTGCAGGGTGCTCCAGGAGGGAGCAGGACAAGAGATGGGAATTTTTGGGCAGATGCTGTCTGTGACACCCTCTGCATTCATGGGTAGATCCAGCAGCAATGCTCGTGTCTGGGTGGCCCCAATGGATGCGTGGCTGCGTGTCAGGATTTCCAAACTCTGGGTGCATTCGCCTCGGAGCAGAGGTTGTGGGTGAAATGTGCTCGGAGCCTGGGTTGCATCGCCTGGGTTTTTCTCCATGCTCAGCAGTGATTCCGGAGCATTGCTGAGGGAGCCGGCAGTGCCGGGACCGGATCGGGAGTGCATCCGTTGTTTTAGGGCAAATGGGTTTTCTGAGGAAAGGAAGCCTTGCTCCAGCTGTAAGATGCCCAAGCCTGTAACAGAAAGTGCCTGATTTTCAAGGATTTTCCCCCAGGGATGTTTTTCTCCCATCTTGGCTTCATTCATAGTTCCCTGTGTGCAGCCTCTGTTCCTGCTGCCCACTTAGTAACCGTGGGAAGAGTTTATCCGAGGGAAAACAGGTAAAGAGCCAGTGACACGAGGCTTAGGGCAAGCAGGAGAGAGCTGGGCTCAGACAGCCCTGTGAGGCTGCAGGCAGCGAGACCGAGATCAAGAGCAAACATCTCGGAAAGGATCTGGAGGAAACCTGCCGGAGGGAGCAATCCTGCGCTGCTGCCTCTGGAGCAGGTGGATCTGACCTGGGCTCTGCTGGGGCTTCTGCGTTTCACTGGCTAAAGGAAATGCGGTTTTGTAGGTGACTGGCTGCAAAAAATGTGCTTTTACAGGCGGCTGGCTGGGAGAAGTGGCGGCTGCAGGGCAGGAGTGTCTCCCCACGGCGAGGCGCTCAGCACCTGCCTCTGCGCTCGCCAGCTCCCTGCTTCCCGAGCACCAGCTGGGCTGGGTGCAGCCATCGCTCCCTGCCTGGTGTTTCTGCCTCCTCCCTGGCAGCTCCACAGCCCCAGGCCCTGGGCTGAGCTGAGGGGGGATCCTCTGGGTCTCCCTTCCAGGGATGCAGAGGATGGAGCATCCCACAGGCGTTGCCCACTGGATGCATTTGTCAGCACTTCATGCAAAGGGGGAGGCTGCGCCTGCCTCAGAAAGCCCCCAGCTCCAGCAGACCCCTGTGAGCTGCTCCTTCACCTTGGGCAAGGCACAACGCTTTGGGTTTCAAAGGCAGGTTGCAGGGGCGGTGGCAGCCCTTCCTTGTTCCTGCTTCTAGTGTGGCAGAGATGATGCTGGTGACTCCATTGGTGCAGCTCCCACCTGTATTTCTCCCCACAAACCCATGTCCGGTCGTGCTGGATCATAAAACTGATCTTCTCTAGACCCGTATCATTTATGGTGCTGGAAATCCTAAGGCATTTCTCCTGAAATCAGCCTGGTGGCTCCTGGGACACCAGTTCAGTTGGCACGTTTGGGCAGTGACACTTTGGTTATCCCCAGATTGTCCTAATGTCCTGTAACCTGTTGTCACTTACTCCCCTCCTGTGTGTTCCTCAGGAGACATCTCTCCCCTGCTCCTGATGAAGACCCAGGAGGAGCTCGAGGGAGATGCTGGAGCATCTGTGGTGTTGGTCCCTGGGGTCTGTGTGATTCCCTGCTGGTGTTTAAGAGGAAAGGTTGGAAGCTGGGCTATCATTTCTGGTGGGGTACTGTGTTCTTGCTGGTCTGAATTTGAAGAAAGACATTACCAGTAGTTTGAGGGCTGGTTGTCTTTGAGTCCTCTTCCAGACTATCGCAGACATCCCCTCTTCTCTCACAAAATGGTGCTGCATCATGCCATGGGGATGTGCTTGTTCCCTTTGGTTTCCAGTCACTCCATGGCTTTGCCCAGAAGGGATAGATGTCCTACAAGTTCATTCTTAGCTTGGGAGACCGTTGTGGTGTCACCCCTCGCCTAACACTGGATGAACCTGTAGATGACCTCTGCACACTAATGGGAACCTCTGCGGTTCTCCTGGCCCTTCTCAGCACAACCTTGTGTTTGGAGCCTGGTGGACGCTCCCCAGTGCCCTTTCCTGTGCCTTTTCTTAGCCAATGCTATAGTTTCTTTGGTCTGCTGAGTTTTCTCTGATCTCTGAGTCACACAGGATGCAACAGAAGAGGAATCAGCCTATGAAGGGGATTATCTCGGCATCTGGCTCCATTCATGGTAAATCTCTCAAACAATGGTTGTTTCCAGCAGTGGGTTGGGATGAATGTCTGCAGACACGAAGGGAGTTGCCAAACTGGCCCCATGTCTTGTCCCCGGTGGTGACCGCGGTGGGAGGCGTGGGAGGAGAGTGCGAAACTTGGAGCAATTAGGCAGTGCTGTCTCCTGGCCAGGGTTTCCTTTGGTCCTCGCTGGGGGGTGCCTCAAAGCCCTGGACTAGCTGGGCTTTTCCTGCTTCCTCTCCCTGCAGACATTGTGTTTGGGGATGGATCTCTGCTCCACCTTCTCCTGAGCTGAGACATGGTGTCAGCTCTGCTCCCTTGGCTCTTCTTTTGGAGCAGGGGAGGTGACAGTCCCTCTTCTCCTGGAATTTACCCTTTGGTGAAGCCCAGCCTTCTGTGTTTCATGGCAGGGTGCAGCAGAGCAGCCTGAAGTCCTGCTGAGAGATGATGTCCTCCCTGGCTAGGAGCCTGTGAGGAGTTGCACAGGTGTCCTAGCCTTGGCGAAGAGCCCTTGGAGACCTCTCTGTACCTTGGATAACTTGTTCTACCGAGGCTTTGGCTTCACCAGTTGTTAAATCCAAGCTGTCTCTAAAGCCAGCTTTCATTGGGAAGGCGTTAACGATGTTGGGTAAGAATGAGTTTCCAAGTGAGGTCACCGGTAGAGGCAGGGATCTCAATGGATTATGAGGTCTGACTTCAAAGGCTTCTCTCCTTTCACAGTTGAAAGGACGTTTTCATGAATAGGTCATGCCTGGTTTTAATTAGCTTGTTTTTGTATTGGGGATGTCTTATTAACAACTCGGTCACATGCGCCTTTATTTTTTCCCACCCTAGCAGAATTACCAGGAAGGGAGGTGGAGACACCTCTGCTTCCTCATAGCAAAGGCTTAGACTCATTTGCAGACGACTGCAAAAATGGTTAAGCATTGAGAAAGCCAGGAGAAGCGGTCGTGAAATATCTCGTCCAGGGCTGAGTCTTCACAGCTGGGCTCTGGGGAAGGGTTGCAGGGGAAGCAGGCAGTCATGGAGCAGGCATGACTTTCTCTCTGGTGATGAGGTGACAGTGGTGGATCCCTCCAAGGGATACCAGGAGCTCCAGAAGACACCAAGGATGCTTGGCTGGCACAGTGCTCAAAATATTTGGGTTCGCACTTCAGGTTGCTTTGGGAGGAGATGGCTGAGGGCCCTTGGCTGGGGTTTTTCTGCCTTGTAGCTGAAGCTTTTACTGTGTGAATGGCTTAGTTGTCCTCTTGTAGGGCTGCTTGGTGGTCTCTGTGGTATCAAGCTATGGTTAAGGTGCCTTTGTGGTGGAAAGGCATCAGAGGAGCTATTGGTAGCGGTTTTGGCATGGTTGTCTATGAGTTGATTCCTCTCCAGGAGGATGTTCCAGGGCTGAACTGCCTCTTGGTGCTGTCAAGGGCTCTCTCAGAGACATGGCCAAGCCCAAGTGCAGCTGAGGACATGTAGTACCTCCCTTGGGAATGCCAGGCATGACTGTGGTGTAAAGCCTGGTCCAGATGTTGTGGGACAGTCCCTGAATTAGGATCTTTAAGATCATGGTGTAGGTGCTCTTCTGGTCAGCTTGATGTCAACATTACGCCTGACGGTGTAGGGCCATCTCCTCGGGAATGGGCTTCCATGTTGTGCTGAAGCTGGATGTGTGCTCACCTACTGGGTTTCGTGGCTGATGGAGCCCTGCTAGGCGGCACACACCTTGGTTCTTCCATTGCATGGTCCTGCGTGGCCCCTCTCCATCACCTTGTGATGGTCCTTAGTTCCTGCGTGGCGAGCTTGCTGGAGCAGTGCTGGGAGGAGGAAGGGCAGGGTTGGGGGAAGGAGATGTGATATGGGAAATAGCACCAGTCCTCCACATTACTAATCCCAAGCAACTGCTCCCACATGACCAGGCAAGAAAGCTCTGCTGTTTGGGGGATGGTTTCTGGGCGGCGTGTGAAGAAAGATGTCAAATCAGAGCTGATGCCTTGGCTGTGGGAAGCCGTCACGGCTCCCGGCAAGGGTGTGGAGTCAGCTCGTCTTGCCTCTTCCTGCCCCTTCTGGCCTCGTTTCCTTCTCCAAACAAGGTTTTTGTGAAGATATTCCAGCTGAGCGCTGGGGATGGCTGTGGGTGGAGAAGTGCAGGTGGAATGTGCACTGCCTGCTATGCCTGGTCCTTTCTTCCTGTGACATCTCTGCTTTTGTTGGAGGAGGTGCCCCAGCTCCCACTGAGCTTTATGTCTCATTCCCACAAGACCATGACTATGACCAGACCTCCCCATGTGGGTCCAGCCCTCCCATGGGTGGGAAATGGGTCACTTTTGGGATGTCTATCATCTCAAGAGGGTTTGTCAGCTGAGCGAGCTGCAGGCCTGCTCACACTCTGGGCAGAGGCACACTTCTGGTGTCCTTGTGGGACATGACACAGGTGCAGGAGATGCTGGGGCTGGTGGAGTCAGTGTGTTGGGCATGGATTCAGTCTGCCCTTCTGTGGCCAAGCAGAAACCTCAAGCCTCTTCCACGGGCTTTGCAAGGGGAGCTGCAAAGGTCAGGGGATGTGTTGAGGGGTGCATTTGAGCTGGTCCATGCTGGGGTGCAGGACCTCTGGGCTGCTGCTTCTCCCTCAGCACCAAAAGCAACTTCTGCCGCTGCCCATGACTTGGTTTCCCCATCAGTGCAAACCCAAGAGGAGGTATTTTCCCAGAAACACTCAGCAAAGAGGTGTCTTGTTGTTGGGACAAGGCTCAGGATGGGCTGTCTACGTGTGCTCCTCACCATGGAGTGGCTGCAGAGGTCCGAATGCTGCTGCAGCCCCCAGGAAGCAGAATAGCACCTTGCTGTGCCCCACCAGCACCCACCTGAGCACCACTAAATGGCTTGAGCAATGTGGCACAAACCTGCCCCATCCATCACTGAAGGCACTGCAGGTACCAGCAAGCACCTTGAAAAGTCCCTGCACCTGGGAGGAGATCCCCTCCTTGCCCCAGCAGCATTTTCGTGCTTGCTGCCACCCTCCTGACTGGTCTGACAGCCCGGACCATGGAGCTGCAGCTGGGGAAGGGGGAGCAGGTCCTTGGCAGCCTCCTCGCTGGCAGCACGGGTGAGTCCTGCCAAGAAGAACGTGAAATACCAGCTGCAGCCACCCCCGTGCATCAGCCCCGCGGGGGCTGTTGGGGAGTGCTGGGCCAGGGGGGGCTTGGGCTGCCTCCGGGGAGCACCCAAGGGTGCTGGTGTTCTGAGGGAACGGAGCCCCTCAGGTGCTACCAGATGGCTCATCTCCAGGGCTGTGCAGAAAGCATGGTGAGATGCCACCTGGACAGCAGGACACCACTGTTGGTGGAGGGAACAGAAGGTCCTCTGGGCAGCAGGGAGGTAGCTCATGTCAGGGCCTGATCCTGTAAAGGGCTGAGTGTCTCCAGCTCCCTGCATTGCTCTCCAGGGCTGTGGCAACACAGATGCCCTCAGGCATCCCATTTCTGACCCTTACGTCCCACTGCCTCCGTCCAGCTGAGCCCAGTTGCAATTGACTGCAACTGGTGACATGGCCACCCATGGGGGACTCCACGCTTCAGCGCTGGCTTCAGGAGGTGTCCTTCTGGCATGGGCAGAACAACGTTCTCGCTGTACCCACAGTCTTGACCCGCCTGGACGCACTCCTGTGTAACGTGCCCTAGGTGACCCTGCTTTGGCAAGGGGATTGGACCTCCAGAGGTCCCTTCTAACCCCTGCCATGCTGGGATTCCGTGACTCTGTTTCCTTGCTGTGCTGCTCTTACAACAGCCCTTGGGTGCTATCACCTGTCCCAGCTCTTGTGTTTCTTCTTTCACGCACAGACAGACCTGTACTCGGGGGCCCTCTTTGTGCAAGTCTGCCTGGGCTGGGACCTTTACCTCTCCACCACCCTGATGCTGGTGGTCACGGGGCTCTACACCATTGCAGGTAGGTTGCTCAGCGTCTGCTGGCCTTAGTCTTTCTTCTTTGCTTGACCCACCACCACTTAGGCTCCTGCTTTTATTTTATGATTTTTTTTCTTTTTTGCTCCTGGAAGGTCTTTGGGGATTTATCTAATGGGGTTCCTACTCCCTGCCTTATCTGGCCAGCACCTGAGCATGCTTGCTGAGCGTCAGCTCAGGCAGTGACTCGATGCATGACCTCTCCTTTGTCATTACAGCTTTGCATTTGTAATAACTCCTCCTCCACCATGTAGTTCAATGCTTTCTTGTGTGTGAACAGCGAGAATCAGGGCTTCTGTTACAGGACTATGTCATCTACTGAAGAACCTACAGTCTGAGAGCCCTTTACCCAGCTCATGTCCCTCCCTCTATCCCTGCCTGCAATGGAACTTGCTGTCCTCCCTCTGCAAAGCTTCCGCCAATATTTCTTGCCTGTGCTTCCTCGTCATGGGACCAGCCATTGTTCTGCAGGGTCAATCCCCGCGGTTCTTCTGTGATCCAGAGGCAATGAGGGTTTGGAGGTGGAGCTGGAAACGGTAGGTTCCTGGCTTGCAGCCCCACTCTCAGACCATGGGACCATCTATCCCTCAGTTACTATTTTGGCTGGGACGTTCCCTGGCCTGGTAGCGCCGGTGGAGACACAGCAGTAAATTCTCCCTCGCTATCTCATCCCGGCCGTCAAAACAGGCAACAGTTGGAGTGTAGCAGAAACATGGTGGATTTTGCAAGACTTTGGTTTTAAGCAAATCCCGTCTCAGGTTTTTTCCTGCCTACAAGGCTTGTTGTGGCATAAGGCATTCTGGTGCGAGCTCAGGCGGAGGGTGTCATCATTGCATCACCCTGATCCTGAGAACATCCATCCAAATCCCAGGCATGGCCGGGAGGGAGCAGCCCTGAATTCCCAGGATGTGAGTCGGTGACTGGAGTTGAAGCTGGTTCAGTTTTTGACCCATTTTTTCTAGCTCCGCTACTTTTTAATGCCTTTGTTCATGTGCTGAGTAATTGCTTCCTGGCTAGGTAAGCAGGTCCCGGGATTGCAACGGGTCCAGAGGGAGAGGTTGGGATGGAGAGGGAGAAAGGCTGCTGGCTGGGTGGCCAAGGGGGACCCCACTAGGCATTAGGTGCTGGAAGAACCAAACTGTAGGGCTGGGAGGAGAGCTGAGGGGTGTGCGAAGGGGAGATGTGGTATGGTGTTAGGGAGAGGTGGGAGGAGTGATGGCCCGTATGAACCTCATGAGGTTCAACCAGGACAAGTGCAAGGTCCTGCACATGGGTCAGGGCAACCTCTGGGATCAGCGCAGGCTGGGGATGAAGGGCTGGAGAGCAGCCCTGTGGAGAAGGACTTGGGGGTGCTGGGGGTGAGGAGCTGGAGCTGAGCCGGCCCCGTGCGCTCGCAGCCCAGCAGCCAACGTCCTCCTGGGCTGCATCCCCAGCAGCGTGGGCAGCAGGGCAGGGAGGGGATCCTGCCCCTCTGCTGCGCTCTGTGAGACCCCCCTGCAGTGCTGGGGCAGCTCTGGAGTCCTCAGCACAGCAGAGACATGGACCTGGTGGAGCGGGGCCACAGGAGGCCCCAGCAATGATGGGAGGGTGGAAGCCCTCTGCTGGGAGGCCAGGCTGGGAGAGTTGGGCTTGTTCAGCCTGGAGAGGAGAAGGCTCCAGGGAGACCTTCTGATGGCCTTTCAGTACTTAAAGGGGCCTGTCAGAAAGATGGGGACAGACTTTTTAGCAGGGCCTGTTGGGACAGGACAAGGGGTGATGGTTTGAAACTAAAAGAGGGAGATTGAGACTAGAGAGAAGGAAGACATTTTTTGACACTGAGGGTGGTGAGAGCCTGTCCCAGGTTGCCCAGAGAGGTGGTGGCTGCCCCATCCCTGGCACCATTGCAGGTGAGGTTGGTCGGGGCTCTGAGCAACCTGCTCTAGTTGCAGATGTCCCTGCTCAGTGCAGGGGGGTTGGACTAGATGAACTTTAAGGTCACAATGATCGATGTCCTGAATGTGGTCTGCTTGCTGGAGCACCCAAATATCCAGTACTGGGACTGGCCGGCATCCTCCCAACAAGGGGATGTAGGGAGCATCCCTCCTCTCCTGCCACCCCTCAACTCCCCTTCCCTGCCCCAGATGAGGCTGAAGCCCCTACAGCTATTGTCTGCTCCCCCCACCCCATTGCCTCTCAACACCAGCCCCACCAAGGAGCTGCTCCCCCTTCACCTCCTGCTGCAGCCCCACCACTGCAGTGTCAGCAGGACAAGGCCAGTGACAGGAACATCCCCATGAGCGTGGGCAGCTTTATTGGGACTTGACTGAGCGGAGCCGGCGGTGCTCCCAAGCTGTGCCTTGCTCTCATGCAGGGGGGCTGGCAGCCGTCATCTACACCGACACACTGCAGACGTTCATCATGGTCCTTGGAGCCATCGTGCTGGCGGTGAAAGGTAAGAGCTGGGTCAGCAATGATCCTCCTTCCAGGGGGATCTTCTCTCCCCACTTGGGTAGTCTCAGAAATGAATAAAAAGACTTAGTCTGAGCAATTAGGTGGTCAAGATGGCCTGCAGGTCTTTGGCCCATAGCAATCACCCAAAGAAAGTCCGTGCTACTGTGCTTCCCCTGTGTGCTGTTCCTCTGGGTGAAGATGCTGTGAAGTATCCCCCTGGTCCTCCAGCACTGGTGACCTTCCCGTGGTCATCGCTGCTCCACATATTTCCCTCTAGTCCATGTGCCCCAAGAGACTGATCAAGCATTTGACAGTGAAGCAGCATTTCCAGTTTTGCTCCAGGAAACTTCCAGTGATGTTGTGGTGGGGTCTTCAGACAGGATCCCACTGCACAGGGACGTGCTTGGCAGAAGGTGGTGTTGGTATGAGGCACCGCTGCAGGAGATTGCCTGGGGATGCAGAGCATGGTGCTGTGCCTCCCTCCTGGTTGGAGTGAGCGTGGTTCATCACCAGCCCCTTCTGAACACTCGGCACTGTTGTGTCTCCGTACGTTTAACCGCAGAGCACCCTTGTGAGGCTGGGAGCTTTCATCCGCCTTGTTCTGCCACTGGGGCTCTGGGCCCTGAGGAGCAAGAGGTAAAAAGTCAGGTCCCAGCTTCAAAGGCAGGTGTTTAACTACAGAGGCCAGTTTCCAGAGGCGCTCCTGAGATGATTTCCACCATCTCCTAGAGAAGTTTGCTTAGGCGGGCAGGTAGGAAAGGCTTTGACCCAAGGCCACGCAGGAGCTCTGCTGTGGAGGTGGGAGCAGCTCCAGACCTGCAGCCAGCTTGGTCCCATGGCTGCTCCCCTGTGCAAAAGCAGAGCTTGCTCCTGGGCAAGGCCCGTACGCAGCAAGATGTATTTACAAAAACCAAATGAAAGGACGGATACTTCCTGGAGAAGTGGCAATAATACTAATTACCCCAGCAGAAGCAAGGAGCTGCCCCGGGCAGAGGAGAACATTGCCTGTCCAAGCAGATCTGAGTGGTGGCCACAGCCGTTGCGTGGACGTTGCTGATTGTTGTCTGAAGGTGTAGTTGGCTATGGGGCTCTCTGCGGCTTGGGTGAGCGTGGCTGGGTGCAGCAGTGCAGAGGAGAGTAGGAGGGCAGGGAGGCAAGGCTTGGAAAAGCCCCTCTGGCAACTGCAGAGCCCAGCTTTTTTTAGCTTTGCCAACCTGCAAGCGTGGGATGGTGTGTGCAGGGAGGTCAGGGAGCTTGGGAGAGGGACTGATCCAGGGGAGCCAAAAGACAAGCTGCTGGTCACACAGGTTTTCAATTCTGGTCTCAGGAGACCTCAGGACCTGGAGGCTGGTTTTCTCCAGCTCTGGTCAAGCTCATCTAATAAAGGGTAGTTGCCGTGTTTTACCTTGTTCATATCTTCAGATGGTGCCAGCTGCAGCAGTGATGCCAACACTCATCTGCTAAGCTGTGACTGCTCTTGACAGCTCTGCCCGGACCATTGCCCTGCCCTCCCTTGCTGCTGCTGCTGAAGGGATGGAAACACACGTTGCTTGGCCCTGAGGTTGCACCTCCTGAGGGAGAGCAGGAGGGCTGAGCAAATCCCCTCCAGCCTGAGGCTGGGCAGGGCAATCTCGAGTTGGGACAACAAGCAGGTGCAGACTGAGGGGGTTGCAGACAAATCCCTTGGTTTAACAGAGACCTCGGTGGCCATTTCAGTGGGTGGTGGTGCTGGTGGTGGCTCTGCGCAGCTCCAGCACCACGGATAAGAGAGACCGTGCCATCCCACACCCCACCTGGCATTCACTGCGGGGATGCTGCAGCCCAGCATCTGCAGGCTGAGCTCCTGCTGCCCTCGGGATTTTGCCCTGCTCTTCCATCTGGGCAGGTGTAGGTGTCGTGGCTTGCCGGCGAACACCTTTGGGAAGGGAGCAGGCCCGCACCCCCGGGCACAAATCTCTGCTTTCAGTGCTCGCCCTCTGTCTCCAGAGAGCCTTTGTTGGTGCCCAACGCCCATGTAAAGCTTGGGAGCAGCTGGTGCCTGGATAAACCCAGTGCTGGAGCGGGGCCAGGGCTGCTTGCACAAGAGCTGGAGGAGGTTACAAGTGCTGAATGCCTGTGAAATACGAGGGGCTGGTTTGCAAAGTGGGGGGCACGGTGGATGATGCCTCTTTGTAAACTCCTCAAGAGCCTCACGTGAGGGGGATGCCCTGGGATGAGGACAGGGCTGCAAGGAGAGGGCTGTCCTTGGGCAGCAGGGTACAATGGAGCAGGACGGGGTGTCTTGGAAATTGGGATGTGCTCAAGCTGGCACTTGGTGACCCCAGTGTCCAGCAGCTGATGCCTGAGGGATTTGCTCTTGGTCTAAAGACAGCAGGGCTTGTGGGCATGGTCCTGTTCTGACCCTATGATGCCATGTTGGAAGGGGCCAAGCTGAGGGTCTGGACTACATCCCATGGGTGAGGGCAGAAGGGATGCAGGATGCAACAGCTGGACCAGATAGGGGAAAAGCCACCAAGAGATGCTCAGGGGTTTTGCTTTGAGTCTCTCTCCATAAGACCCATGGAGGCCCCAGAGCCTCCTCTCTTCTCCAGAGCTTCAGCAGCTGCCATGGATATGGGGGTGCCAACGCACCTCCCTGCTTATCTCCTTCACGGCTGCTGTATGGGTGGCCATGGCACACCGGGGGAACAAGGTGGGTGCCTCCCATCCCTCCCTCCTCCAAAAAGTGATGCCTCTGGCTCCAAAATTCTCCTGTTGGAGGTAGCGGGGGAGCTGTAAGGAGTATTCAGCCCATGCCCCCCAGGAGCAGGGATGGTTGGCAGCTGCTGCCGGGAGCTGGCGGCTGCGGTGCAGGCAGGAGGAGCACCAAGGCAGCTGCCAAGGGCTCAGAGCCTTGCTTGCTAGGGCTTGCTCATGGCATGTTCTCCACAGTGGGACTCAGGCTAAGACCCAGACCTTGGATCCCATTTCCTAGGAAAAACATAGTGAAAAGGGTTTGGTTTTGGTTTTGTTTTTACTGGTTACTGGAGGTTTGGGGGTGGAGCTGCATGTGGGGTGCTGGGGAAATGCTCAGAGGGGTTGGAAACGTTTGGCCGGACATTTGTGCCAAGGCACCTTGAGCTGTAGCATATCAAGTCAAAAGCTACCTAATCTTGCAGTCGAATAGTCCTAGGCGAGTTTCCCCTGCTCTGGGACTGGAGAGCTTTAATGAAGAGGTTGCTTTTACAGTACGAGGTCAAAAGAGGTGGGTCCTTTGAGGAGCCTTTGTCCCAGGACATGGGTCACCCTCCAAAGGGAGGGTGGCCTGTAATGGGACCTGCTGTGCAAAATGTTAATAGAAGAGTCTCTTAAATAACTAGAAGAAAACACGATCACGAACGAGGCCTCCCTCTCTGAGCAGTGCTTCTGAGCTAACAAGTTGGCGAACGCTTTGCCAGCTGATCTCAGAGGCCACTGGGTTTTGCTTGACTCTGACCAGCTTCTTCCAACGCTGCTTTCCAGCTTTTAATGAGATCGGAGGTTACCCCAACCTGGAAGAGGCCTATTTAAAAGCCGTGCCATCCAAGATCATTCCCAACACAACCTGCCACCTGCCCAGAGCGGATGCAATGCACCTCTTCCGAGACCCAGTCTCTGGAGATCTGCCCTGGACCGGGATGACTTTCGGGCTGTCCATCATAGCCACGTGGTACTGGTGCACTGACCAGGTAAATGTAAACAAGATTCCCCTGCCCCATGTAACACGGCGTTGCCTGGGGTCCAGGCATGCTCTACCACCACTCACGCCCTGGAAGTCCACCTGCATCAGTGCCTAGTGGTCCTTCTGGCCAGTGGTCTCAGGGGACTTCTTTTTGGAGTCAATGGAAGCACCTGGGGCTCCCGCAACCCTGTTCTTGAGGTGCTTGGACTGGGACAGTTTGGAGAGCGGGATGCCAAGGGGTGTCCTCATCTCCTCGGTTGTCTTCTGGCTTTCTGGCAGGGAGGTTAAGCGTTTGCTTGATGCTCTGGGGTGGCTTGCTGAGAGGTGGCTGGGCTGCGTAGGCTTGTTGGGGCTGAAGGCTTTGCTCTGCCAGTATGGCTGGCTGCCTGCAATGGTCTTTTTGGGCTCGGCTCCATCCCCTCTGTATTTGGTGGTCCCGGAGGGTTTCTCATGTGTTGGGGAGCAGGAGACCTCCTTGCCTTGTTCTCTGCCTGCAGGGTTCCTGGGTCGGTAGCGGTAGATGTGTGTCCCCTGTTTGTTAGAGCAGAGAAAGAAAGAGATGAGCTACAGCTGTTGTGAGGACTTTATTCCCCTGCATGGACCCCCCTTCACATGTCTGTGCTGTGGACTTGGTCCTCACAGACAAATCCCTCTGGCACTTGATGTGCTCCTTCGCCCAAACACTTCTGAGATGTGTGGCAGCTCAAATCTTCCTCAAGTCTTAACCATTGCTGCTCCTCTGACTTCTTGCTCTGGCAACATGCTGTCCTGCACATCACCATATCTCAGCAGCCACTTCCCGAGCAGCCTCAGCAACCCAGAGGCTGTCATGAGCCGGGTCACTGCTGCCCAGAGATCCAGGACCAAGGATGCCAGCAAGCATCTCAACACCTTCTCTCCATCTTAACACCCATCTTAATCATCTAAGCACTCATTTCAGGCCTGAAGAGTATTCAGTCATCCAGACCCAACCTGTGGGATTAGGTGGCTACCAAGATTCGATGAAAGGATGGAGGGTTGGGAGAGGAGGTGGGATCAGCAGGCAACAGTGATCTGCAACACCGCTGCGGGGGTGGCTTTGATTAGCTGGGTTGAGAGATACATTTGGATCGGCTCTGAGCACCATTAATCTTAATTTGGACTGGGTAAAGCCTTAACGCATGGCTGTGGTCACCAGATATTTATCTTCCTCTTTGGGCGTGCCTGCGCCGCAATCTGGAGGTGTGATGATTGCACCCCGTGCAGACGTACCTGGGCAAGATTGTATCTAGTGAGCGCAGGTGCTGGTAGCAGGATGAGCTGGGGCTGGGACGCTGCAGAGCTGGCTGCACAGACCTGCCCTGCCTCTGCTGCGACCCTCGCTGTGCCACCAGCACCCCATCTCCACTGTGCTGGTGGCATCGTCTCGGTGTTCAGGCATTTAGTCCCAAGATCTCAATAGCTTCTCTGGTCCCTGAGCAGACATCTCCTGCTTGGACCAGGAGGGCTGCACTGAAGTGGTTTAGCTTAGGTCCTGCTAGATTAACTGAACTAGATTGCTTAAAATCAGCACTAGGGTCTGAGATGTCTTCAGGTGGGAAGGACTAAGGGTGATTTAGCACCTCTCCCTTCGAGGTCATCCTGTGCTTCATGTGATATACATGGTGCCTGTGCTGGGTGGTAGGTCCTGTGGCTCCTGACATGCTCTGGCTCTTGGGCAGAAGTTAAATCATGGCTTCCCCGAGCATCTCACCCCAGCAACTGGCACCCCATCCCTCCTGCCCACCAGTGCTTGCTCAGGAGAGGCTGAATCCTGCTGGGTGCTGAGCACTTCTCTGAAAGCTTTGGGGTGAGTCTGAGCTCTTATAAAGTCAGCCTTTCCTGCAGATGTTGCCTATTTAAGAGAGATTGCCTCAAAGCCCAAGGGCTGGCTGTGTTGTGAATGGACGTGGCTTGGCCAGAGCTTTGAGGTGTGATGGTTTGAGCAGTGCGGGTGGTGGAGTTGTCGTAGGAAGAGGCTGGACGTGGTGTTCACTTCATTGTGGGCACTCTTTGGGGAGGACACTGAGTAGAAGGGGCAAGAGGGGAGGGAGTGGTGGTGGGGAATGGTTGATACTGGCAGGAGGACACACTGCTGTGGTTGACTGGGCTTCTGTGATGCTATGGCATAACACCAACCCATTGCTGGTCTGGAGAGAAACCCAGCCCACGGGTTGGGTACATATCTATGCTACATTTGGGCCAAATACCTAATGGCTCCAGAGTTTGGAGATGCTTGGGATGCAGTTTGAAAAGAAGGAGGCTGATGTGGAATAGGAAACGTTGGTGGCTGCTCAGCCCCCCCTGCCTGGTTCTCCCACAGGTCATCGTCCAACGGTCGCTCTCTGCTAAGAGCCTGAGTCACGCCAAGGCCGGCTCCATCTTGGCCAGCTACCTGAAGATGCTGCCCTTGTTCATTATCATCATGCCGGGGATGATCAGCAGGGTCCTGTACCCAGGTAAGGACCTTGCCACACGGATGCAGAGCTGGCAGGGAGGGATTTTGCCTGTCGTTAAGTGATGAATGGGAGGGGGGCTTGTCTGGAAACCTCTCCTCTACACAGACCTGGGGGGTCTGCAGCGGGGAGAAGGACAGGAGAGGACCTCTCCATGTGGTGGAAAACATGATGTTTGCCCCGAGCAAGCCTCTGCCTGCATTTTGGGCACTGGGCCAGCACTGGAGAAATGGGAACCCAGAGTTAAAATGTTTGGTGGGGTTTGATGGTGATTCCTG
The DNA here is from genome assembly GCA_013400335.1 of Eurystomus gularis. Taxonomy (NCBI): domain Eukaryota; kingdom Metazoa; phylum Chordata; class Aves; order Coraciiformes; family Coraciidae; genus Eurystomus; species Eurystomus gularis. Next base: position 212,374 of record VZZY01002323.1, read on the forward strand.
TCGGTTTCTAGAGAGTTAATCAAGGATTGCTTTGGAGAGAAGCACGCATGGGAGAAGCTATTCCCTGTGCCTCTCCACCAGCTGAGCGCTGGCTTTCCTAACCCCGATGCCAAGTTAATTATTTGCCTTTCATCAAAGGGCCAGAACAAGTTATTGCAGGAGCGCCAAGGTACCTGGGCGCCCTGAGCAAGGTGGCAACCAGGACCTGGGTCACAGAGCATCAAAGGGGCTCAGTGCTCCTCGCCCTGTGCAGCTCTGCAGGGATGTTTGATGTGCAAGGATTAAAACCCTGCTCTGAGCTCTGTGTCACTGGCTGGGAAGGGAGAAGCAAGTGGACTCTGGGCTAATGAATTTAACTCTCTGTAAGTACAGAATAGATGCTCATCTAGGGTAACCTCAGGTGGCTTCAGCGATTTGAGCTGCTGATTTAGCCCCCGGGGGGTTCAAATGCCCCAAAAAAACAGCAGGGTGGGGAACCTTGAGAAACCAAAACACTTGGTAGTGGTGCAAGAGGCTGGGTGGTAACAAGGGCTTGACCCTTGCGTGGATGGGGTGATGCTCCTGAAGATGCTGTCATGTGCCCCATGGGGTGACAAGGTCTGGCGTCACTTCATGGATCAGCCATGAAGCTGCTGACTGCAACGCTCGCCCGCAGAGGTTGCCATCCCTGTTTCTCTGCTGTCTTCCTCTGCCTAATTATGTGTCCGAGTGCTTTTACTTGGATGCTAATCACCTTGGTGAGGCGCTAGAAAACAAGGCTGAGGAGGACACGCCTATGTGCACAGTCTGCCCCTGGCTGGGCATGATGCCACTGCTGATGGGTTGTGGGATGGAGCCTGATGCCATGAAATAATCATTAATTCCCCAAAACCTCCCCTTTACCAGCTGTTCCCACTGAACCCACAAGAGCTGTGGCATGGCCACCACCTTCCTGACCAAGAGCACCTCTTGGGTGACTCCTACCCTCGCTGCATTATTCTCCTGTGTGGGAAGTCTGATCTCAGCATCTAGAACGCGACACCAAAGCTAAGGGTGACACCACGCCTGGGCTGAGCTGGCTGGGTCACCTCTAGGTTTGCAACTTTTGTAGGGTGGAGAAACGTAGGGAGGGTTATAGCAAGAGGTCCTACCTGTGTGGCACTGCTGGGGTAGGAGCTGTTGCCATCCAGGATGGTGCGGGGCAGCACACACCTAATCTCCACAGCGTTGCTCCTCCTCTTTGTCGTGTCCTCCAGGCGGACGTGCTTCAGGGATGGGAGGCTTCCCAGGGGGCTGATGAAGGTGCCCCGGCTGATGTGAGGGTCACTGAGCTTCCGCTGTATGGGAAGGATCTCCCCGTTGTGGGTGACGTCTGAGTTGGTTCGCCGGAGTGGCCCGTAGCGATCCCTCACCTCAAAGTACTCGTCTGAGATGGAGGAGGCGTTGGAGCGGCGGTAGCTGTGGTCAGCAGAGCTGCTGGAGTAGCTCTCCTGGTCACTGAGAGTGATGTACTCCTCTTCCTCCTCCTCCTCCTCTTCTCCCAGCCCATTGTGGGCACAGGGAGGCCCTTTATCCTCTTGTGGCCCTGCCATGGGCCAGTCTGGCTGGAGATGGCAGGTCTCCATTGACGCTCCATTGGGGTTTTCCTCTGGTTCCTGCTTTGCACCCATGTGGTTGGCCGGCAGTGGTTGTGTGTCACTCTCTAGGGCAGTGCCGCTGTCACAGGGCGTAATGACTTTGGTCACAAGGACACCAACAGGGATGGTCCTTGGCTTGGGAACTGGGGGCTTGATGTCCTCCAGTGTCTCCTCTGGTGGCTTCAAGCAGTGGCCCAATGGTGAAGCAGCAAACATTCCTGCTTGCTTTGTTGTCCAGCTGGTGCCTTCAGTGGGGCTGGTAGCAGGGGCTGCAGGAGCTTCCATGGGAGTCTGTGGGGTCTGTCTTTGGCAGGGAAGCACCAGAGGCAGCTCTTGGTCTGAGTGTTTCTTGATTTCCATCTCCCTGTTCTTCAGCATTTGCCGGTGCTGGGCACTGGCCTGGGAGACGTCGCAGACTTTGATGCGGTTCATCTGCGAGAGCTTCACATTCTTTATCTTGGGGTCAATAATGTTGATGTAGCCCAAGACTTCGCTCCCGGGCTCAGGGTCGGGCTCGACCCAGGTGGGCAGATAGTCAAACATGTTGGCTTTCTCCAGGTTCAGGAGGCCAGGGTGGATGAGCAGGGAGAGGTCTGCCACGTCGCCGTGCCTGTCACCCGCCTGGCCCTCGGGCAGGACTTTGCCTTTGTTGTCTGTCTTCTGGTTTTTGTCGTGGTTCTCAGATGAAGTCTTGCTGATCTGGTCGGCGCTCTTGGCCTTCACCAGGGCGTATTTAGGGTTTATCAGCTTCTTCACCACGGCGTTGGCGGGGGTCACCGGCACGACCGAGGGCAGCGTTACAGGCTCAGGTTCAGGCTCTTCACCCATGGAGATGGACTTGAGGCTCACTCCCTTGGACATGAGGTATAGCTCCTGGAACTGCTTGTCGAAAGCCTCCACCACTTGGCCCGAGAGGACTGTGATGACGTTTCGGTCCGTCCTTGCCGCAGACCAGGTGAAGCTGGAACAGAAACATGTTGGAAACTCTCTGAGCGCTTGCTGGTAAATAACACGCCTCGGCCCAGCCCTGGCTTTCCCCGGGGGATTTGATGGTACTAGCAGGGACATGATCTCCCTGTAAACATTAATAATAATGAGATCGAAGAAGCAGCTCTCATCTCAAATTAGAATGAAGGGTTGGAGTCTTGAGCACACTAGAACCTGGAGTAAAACTCAAAGGTACTTTCTGTGGGCCAGTTTTTCACTCTAGTTTTGGCTGCTTTTCCTTTCTCAGTTTGGGTTAGTTAAGAAAAACAACTCATAAACGGGTGTGTTTTTTGTTGTGGCCAGAAAGTAGGAAATGTTGGAGTTCTGTGCTTATGAACCTTGTCTTTTAGAGCTGAAAAACTTTCTGAGACTGCCCTGGTCCTACCCAAGTAAGTTTTCATTTGGACAAATTGGAAAATCCTTTGGGTAGGAAACGTTTAACTGGAAAAGCCCAGGTCAGCGTGAGAGCTCAAACTGGCTGCGGTTTGGTGCTTTTGTCCTTCTTTGTGCTCGTCACATCCACTGGCAGAAGCACTTGGTGTGTCCCACCACCTCTGAGAAGGAGGGGTGTCCTAGACCTGGCTGTGGGGTGGTGGGGACCTCTTGGGTCCCACTCCAAATCTCAGGCTGGCCTTGCAAAATAATCTAGTTTAGGAGGAAGGGAGCAAGTCTGGGACAGGGTCCTGGGCTGAGCAGGGACCAGGACTTGGACCATGTGGGTCCCTGTCAGTCCTTTGACTAAAGCCTCCATGGGGCGGGCAAGAGGACGCGTCGGTGATTACCTGTAGGATCCACACATGGCCCGATCCCCGTCCACAAACATGAACTTCTGGGCCAAAGCTCCTTTGAACTTGGTGGCTGAGCGTGTGAAAAACTCTGTCCCCCCAGTGCTTCGGACTCGCAGGTTCTGCAAATCAAAGGCAGAGATGTGAGCAGGAGCAAAGGGCTGGTCTTCAGAGCATCGTTCACCCCTCCATCGATGCCTCTGTAGATGCTCCACAGCCCCTCCGGGGAGTAGGAAACACTCTTCACGGCCAGCTCAGAGGAGGCTGTAGTGACGGGATGATAAAATAACTTGCCCAAGGTCACACAGCAAACCATGGACTTGTCTTCATGAATTTCCCGCTTTGTCCATGTGTTGGGCTGTGTTTTCTACCTCTTGAACTTGGTGCTACCTGCATCCGTGGGTGAGCAGCATGTGATAGAGCTGCCAAATGCTTTCCATCTCCTGCAATCTGTGCAAATACCACCATGAGAGAGGTTCCCCTCCTCCTCAGCAGGAGATGGACAAGGGGTTTTAGCAGGAGGTGGTGAACCCAGGACAGCACATGTGAACCCGGTAGCAGTGGGCTTGTCCTCCACCAGGCTCTCCCTTTGCTGTGCTCCTAAATCTGAGTGTCTAGCCCTGTTTTTAGGGGTGAGTGAAGAAAACAAGACAGTGAGGCAATATCTTTTCACCTCCAGGAAACGAAACCTGGGGACGTGGCTGGGGAATGGAGTATCCTCCCCCAGGGAAGCTGGGGCACGGAGGGTTTTGTCTTCAGAGATAAAGAGAAAATATTTTTTTATCTTCAGTCTGGCTCCTGCCTCTGTGCAGCTCTGTGGAGGGCACCAGCCCATTTTTGCAGCTGAGCAGATAACATCTTTCACTGCCCCTTGGGTGGGGAGAAAATATTTTCTTATGAAAGCACCTGCATTCCTCCTGTTCCCACGGGATGCTGGTAATGCCATTGCTGAAGACACCATGTCACCCCTAGGTCATGCCTCCATGATTGGTTTCTCTGTGCTGTTGGTTTTTTGCACCGAAAGTATTTGTCTTCCCCACCTCCAGCCTTCCTCGTCTGCTTCCCTGGGGTCTCCTCTCTCCCTGTAGACCACGACCTGGCACAACCCTAAGCCTGGGTGCAAGGTGAGGTGGTCATCTCTGCTCCCTGTCTCTGGCAGCGGGGACATTGATTCAACACTGGTTTTAGTGTGATGCAAAAGCAAAGGCTTTCCAGGTTTCTAGGGAAGTTTTACACACTGATGGGAGGGTTTTTTGGTGCATTTGATTTCTATCTTCTGGAGTCGCCATCCCAGGGGGTGTTAAAAAATTGAGTAGATGTGGTGCTCTGGGACATGGTCTAGTGGCCAGGGAGATGTTGGGATGAAGGCTGGACTTGATGATCCTCTTCTAACCAAAATGATTCTGTGATTCCCTGATTTTTCTAGCGTTCACCTTTTTGCCTGGTGTGGCCGGGGGGAAAAGGGTGTTGAGCACCCCAGTGTCCGGCAGTGGGCAGTGCTGGGGGTGCTGGGGCTGGCAAGCAGGTTGGGGTGGCCATTCCCACCCTTGGCCCGTGTTGTCCCTCCACGTGGGGCTGCGGAGAGAGTGGCAGTGCCCAGGACACACACTGGCTGGTTCCCGGGTACCACTCAAGGCTGATCCCTCTGCCCATCGCCAGCCTGGGCGTCCCCGGCTCACAGCTCTCCCAGGGCGTCGATCTGTCCCGCTCAGAGCCAAACCTTCGCACCAAGCAGCCGCGGGTTTTTCTCAGGGTAACACCCAGGGGAACAAAGCTCCCCAGAAGCAAGGTTGCCGATTGCCTTTCCCTTCCTCCTTGCTCCCGGCGTATCGCGTCGCTGCTGTTAAGTCAGATCTGTTTATTTAATCTCTCGCAAAACAAGCGCGCGGCAAGCGAGCACCCAGCGCCATGGCCGGCTGCCGAGCCCGGGACGGGGTGAATCACTTCCCAAGCACTCGCCCTTGCTCAACGAAGCGCCCGCCTTGCCCAAGCCGGCTTGCTAATTGCGAAGCGCAGAAGGCACCGAGATAACGACCTTTGTTTTGTGAACATCTCCTGGCTTACGAAGCAGCTCCCAGACGCTGCCCTAGTTTCCTCACAGCCCCGCTGCATCCCCTGCCAGCAAATGGGCTGCAATATGTGACAAATCCCAACTTCTAGACGTTTGCCGAGCTCTGCAGATGTTCTCCTGCTTTTCCGGTCCTGCTGCCGGGCTGCTAATACCTTAAAACACCGGCGTGCGTCAGCTCTGGCTTTTCTGGTCTCGGAGCAGCAGCAGTCTGCAGGATCCCAGACTCTCCGGAGAGTTTGGACGCGGGGAAAAGCTCAGCTGAGTCTGCTTTAATTGTTGCGAGAAGCAATTAAGCAGGGCCTGCAGGCTCGGTGGCTGGAGAAGGTGTCGAGGCTTGGCCGACTGCTGCTTTCGGCTCCCAGGGGTGGGGGGTCCCTGAGCCCCTGCCACGTCCTGGCCCCACTCCAGCCCAGTGTCAGGTTGTCGTGGCTCCTCCGTGTTCCTGCTCAGCCGGGGATTCGCCCTCACCGTAAGCAAATTTGGCGAGCTTGCCCAGGCATGGGCCTCCCCGCCAGCCATTTGGCAGCCAGCGCGCGCGGCCGGGTGACGTCAGGCGCAGAAACATCCCTTTTCTGCCAAGCAACAGGCGAGGCCGGCGGCTCGCAGCCGGCGGGTGAAGTACAGCCGGGAGAGGGGTGGCTGCAAGCCCCGAAGTGAAACCGTGGGGCTGCTCCGGTGTGTTTGCATCCCATGCCAGCAATGGGAGCGTTGTGCCCAGGGGAGAGCCCGGGACTCTGTCCCACGGCTGGAGCAAGGGTCCCCCCTCTCTGCTGCTCCTGAGGCTGATATAACCCCCTGTCTTCTTCTCTGCCCCTCCGTCTTCCTCTGCCTTTGCACAAGCACTGTGCTGAGCGATCTTTCTCTGTGCACACAGGGATGTTGCTGGGGTTCAGGGTGCTTTGGGCTGGGGAGTGAGCCCTGGTGCTGCCAGGCATCCCCCACGCTGCTTTATCTTCATAGAATCATAGAACGGTTTGAGTTGGAAGGGACCTTAAAGATCATCTAGGTCCAACCCCCTGCCATGGCAGGGACACCTCCCACTAGACCAGGTTGCTCAAAGCCTGTCCAACCTGGCTTTGAACACATTCAGGGATGGAGCATCCACTGGACAACCTGTTCCAGTGTCTCACCATTGTTTCAAACAGAATTGATGCACAGGAGCAATGTCCTGTGCAGCCACCAGCACCCCCATGGCCGGGTGAACATGGTGTGTGTGGGAAGATGGCTCCCAGGGGCATGTTGCCCGGTGAGGGCATCCTTGGCAGCTGCCGGGGCCGCGGGCAGCGTGGGTGCCTCCCTGCTCTGCTCCGGGCCCCATGCTGGGGCGGAGGCTCCAGAAAAGGGGAAAATCAAGTTTTTTAATTCCAGCCTCTGACCTGCTGGAAAGCCCAAAAGTGAAAGAACCGGCCAGTGGTTGCTCCTGCTGGTCCTGCCCCTGGGGCAGGAGCAGGCGTGGGGCTGGTGATGGCCTGGATCTGTCCTTGCACAGCATCTGCCTCTCACACCTTCTCTCTGGCCAGCTTGTTGCCCAGGAGGAGCTGAGCATGTAGGTTTGCCCTGGGCTTTGCAGCACCCTGCTTGAGTTGTGCCTGCTGTTGCGGGGCCACAGCTCCCTGAACACCTCTCTGCCCCAAAGCCAGCTCTGCCTGGGTACCAGCAGCCCCCTCAGCCTTCTGCATCCAGCTTTGCTGGATCAAATTCCAGGTCTCCATCCCTCATCCATTCCTCTTCATCCCGATGCTCCTGGATTTGGGCATCACCTTCAGCTTTGGCTACAGGAAAAATGGACTCAACTCATCTAGCACTGCCCAAAGTTTGGGGGTTGCGATCCCACCAAGAGTTCTGATTATCTCCCTGCACTGGAAGAGGTTACCCAGCCCCAGCCCCTTCGGGCCATCCTCACCTTCAAGTGTCCGGCATGCATCTGAGCTCGCTCGCACATCTGAAGGAAGTGCTTCACATTGGTCTCATCTAAAATGATGTAGACTCCCACTTTCCTCTTGAAGCCCGCATCCAGGAGGTCCTTGAAGATGTCTACATCGGTAAACATGTCCATGACCACTGCGATGACCTGGAGAGAGGAGAAGAGAGATGAATATGGGTAGCATGGGTGGGTGACAGTGGATCTCCAGTGCTTGTTTTGTGAGAGCCAAAGCAATGTGCTTTGTCTCTAGCAGGTTGGGATTTGGTGTGGGGGAGCCCAGGCTTCCCTTCTAGGTCTGGCTAGCCTGAGGGTGGAAAGCAGGAGCCCTCAGTCATATTCCTCTGCTGTCACTATGGGAGGTTTGGTTTCTCGTGGTGGCCTGTAGTGTAATATAGAATCATAGACTAGTTTGGGTTGGAAGGGACCTCTAAAGGTTGGAAAGGACCTTTAAAGGTCATTTAGTCCAACCCTCCTGCACTGAGCAGGGACATCTGCAACTAGAGCAGGTTGCTCAGAGCCCCGGCCAACCTCACCTGCAATGGTGCCAGGGATGGGGCAGCCACCACCTCTCTGGGCAGCTTGTTCCAATGTTTCACCACTCTGACAGTAAAGAATTTCTTCCTTCTATCTAGTCTAAATTTTAAAAATTATTTCTGAGGGTGAATCTAACTTTCTTGCCTTTAACTCTAAAAATTTCAGTGTCCCGTTTCTGGCTGAGAAGTGTAGTGTCCCATGGCCCCATCACGGGGAGCACCAGAAGGGAAACCTGCCATGCAATGATATGTCTGTCTGTCTGTCGGAGTTGTGTGGAGTGTTTGGTCTCTGGGGTTGTCATGCACGCTTATGTTGGGAGAAATGGTATAAAAACAGCTAAAGGTGACTCTAAGCTTGGTAGAAAGTATCCAGATACCCCTGAGGTGCATTCAGGAGCTGAAATGACTTTCAACACCTTCTGAAAAACAAGGCTTGGCACAAGATGATGAGGTTGCTTAAAAGCAGCCAGGAGTTTGCAGCTCCCAGTGCTTGTGACCAGCTGCTGTTCCAAGCAGCCATGTGGTTGGGTTCAAGGCCAGCTCTCCGCTGTGAGGCCAAAGCAGAGCACTGGGGGCAGGCAGTGTTTCTGGATCGGGGCTGCTGATGTCCCCCTTGGTCTTGCTACCCAGCCCTTGTGTGGCTGGGATCCTGCTGGGTGCTCAGGGTGCTGCTCCCTCCTTCCTCCCAGGCTGTACGGTAGCAGAGCAGAGGTGGGATGATGGTGCCAGTGCCCTGTGCAGTGACAATAGGGTTTAGCATGTGGCAGTGTCACCATTCTTTGCGAGCTAGAGCTGCCTTTGTACACAAGGTGTTTGCTGCTGTGCTGGGATTTTGTGAGATGGCTGCTTAAGCACCATAGTTCATTCCACGCTCAAGGATTTTGCCTTCCTGGAGATAGCATCACCCATTACCCAGAGAGACTGTGGATGCTCCATCCCTGGAAGTGTTCAAGGCCAGGTTGGGTGGAGCTTTGAGCAACCTGCTCTAGTGGGAGGTGTCCCTGCCATGGCAGGGGGGCTGGAACTAGATGGTCTTTATGGTCCCTTCCAACTCAAGCCATTCTATGATTCTGTGACACGATGGTGAGCAGCAGTGGTGCGATGTGAGACACGTGCACGCAAAGGGGCTGGAGGCAGCTGCCTGCAGCCCAGCTGAGCAGCTCGGAGCAGCCCCCAGGGTAGCAATGGGGCAGCACGGCAGTGTCTGCCTCCCCTCAGCCCACACGGGGTGGCAACAGCCACGCAGGAAAGTGGTTTGTCAGCGGGGCATCAGCATGTCATCACCCATGCTCGGAAACCCACGGGTTGTTGCTGGAAGGTGCCCTGGGTCAGAGGAAGATGGGTGCTCTTGGCACTTCACCCTTCCAGGAGAGCTCCACTGGCCATGGCATGTGGCCGAGCTGGGGAGGACACCAGTATGGGAGTGTGCAAACCTTGGGGTGACAGAGGGAGAACCCGGGATGCTCCTCCCTCAAGAGGGAAGGGACTGGGACAGTGCTGGGTGCTTGCACACCTGGCCACGTCCAGTCCAGGGCTCTCAAAGCACCGAGCTGCCTTTTAATTAGCTTTGTGCCACTGGAGGTGGAGAGCTCTAATTAGGAGGAGGATGGTGCGTTGTGACACTGCTGGTTCTTCCCTTCCTTTTCTGCAGGCGATGGGGTGAGGAGCGCGGCTGGGTGGGGAGCCCCAGCCTGCACCATCACCACTGCTGCCCCGGGCTCCCCAACCCTGGCTACACATGAGTGTTTTGGGAGATGCCAACAACTTGAGCGAGAGGGACTTCACGCTCTGCCACTCACTTGTAACTGAACTCCCATTTATCCTCACCCAGCAGCCTCTCAACAGGCTTTGCCAGGAAAGGATCAACCCTCACTCCTTCCTGTGTGTTTTGCATGTCCTCGTTGTCTTGGTGGGGAAACTGAGGCAGAAAACCAGGTGAAGCAGGATAGGATCAAAGCTGCTCTTAAAGCTCAGGGCTTGGCTTTTCCATTTACAACAAGGAGCTTGGGAGGAGCTGTGCTGTCTGCTGCAGGTCCTGGAGAGGGGCACCTGAGCTGGGATGGTGCCTCCTTGGCTCGAGGAGGTGGGTTTGGTGGCAGATGCTTTGTTGCTGTCTCTGACACCGATGCTCCCTACGGCCATGGTCATGTCCCTTTGCCTGTGCGCCGCATTTTCACCAGGGGAAGCTGAGAGCTTATAAAATGGTGGTGAGAATAGTATCGGCTTTTGTTTTAGGAGGAAAAGGACATTTTTCCACTGCGGTCTCAGCATTCCCAAGGTCTTGGCTTGCTTTGAAGATGGGAAGGTGCTTTGCAGGGACGTGGGCAGGGCATGGTGCATGGGGATGGATGGGGAGCAGGCAGCGCGCTGCAGGCAGTCGCCCAGGGCAGCTGGCTCGGGCAGCAGGGAGGCAGCTCGGCTTTTATCCGCTTGCCCACATTTTCAACCCGATTCCTCCTGCTTGGCTGGTGCATCCTGTTGCCGCTCTGCACTTCTGCTTCCCTCCCCGCGTCTTGCCTGCAGGGCAGGCTCGGCCTTGGCTTGTCACCGGGACCTGACGCCAGTGTGCCACCAAGCTGCCCTGGCATGAAATGGGCCCGGAGAACAAGGATGGTGCTGGCAGAGTTCCCATTGCGGTGGCTGTCCAGGGACCACAGGGATGAAATCTGCTGCTGGGCTGCCCGTGCTGGAACCTCAGCTGGGACCGGTTGGGTTTACGCCAAACCCAGGGTTTAATCTGCAAAGAATAGAGGTCTGTCTGCTCTGGAGAGGTGAAGTCCTGTTAGGTGTTTGCTTCCCAGAGTGGGGAATGGGAGGGTCTGGAGCAAACTGTGCTGTCCTGCTGCGGGAAGCGAGCGTGGCACCCTTGTCCGTGCCACCTTTACCAGGGCTGCACTTCGTGTCGGGGAGGTCCCTGGCAGCAGAAGAGTGGCACCTCTTCCCAAAGCCCCTTTGTTGCTGTGTCATCCCAGGAAGCTTTACCATCCATCTGGAAGGTGTGGAGAAGAGCAGCCCCAAGCCTACAGCCAGATGCTTCCAGCACCCAAGCAGGTGATGCTTTTCTTCCCCCGGTTCCAGGAGCTGCCGAGATCCATTGGATGAAGCAGATGGGCAGGTGCCAGGTCCCAACACCTCGAGGAGCAGCGAGCGTTGGACCACCTCGGACACCAGGCAAACAATGTTGGGATCCTTCCCAAGGGCTTTGATGAGCACATAAACTGCAGGATCATGTTTTATAGAGGAAATTACAGCTCTTTATTAGCTCACTCTGAATCATCAGATAATGATTTTTGGGGCACATCACGTGGGCATTTAATAAATTAGGCAAGCACGAAGGCACAATTAGAGGCAGCGTGTTGGGCTGAGGGAGAGGTGGGACAAGTAACATTAATAATTGCTCTCCTCTGTCGCCCCTTTCATCCAGCAATGGCAGAAGGCTTTGTAAACAGTAATTAATAGGGGCCTCCCAACCTTTGCTGGAAGTTGCTCAAGGTAATTATATCACCACAATCCCAACCTGGAACCTCAAGTGCAGAGAGGAGGTCAGGTTCACTGCTGTCTCAGGTGGCTTTTGACCAAGGTCAGTGTTTTCAGCCTGCTCTGGTTTCTGGTTAGATAGAGCCAACACCTAGAGAAGAGGAGAGGAGAGAGATCTTCCTCCCTGCCCGTCCCGTCAGCTTTGCAGCCCGAGGGGATCCTCATCAAGGGAGAGATGGCCGCGCTATGGCTGGACCTGGTGATGGTCTCCAGGGTGGTGCACCACCTCCCTGACCACCTCTGTTTGTTGGCCACAAGGATTGGGATTTGCTGAGAGCAGGGATCCTGCCTCTCTTCCCTCCCATTTATTCCCATAAAGAAGAGGGGATCATTTGCATCCCGTGCTCCGGCTCGCCTGGGTTTGCTTCTCTACAGAGCAAAGCAGAGGCTCTGAACTCGGCAGCTCTTGGCCTTGTTCCTGCAAGCAAGTAGGTTCATCTGCACCATCAAAGGGGCCTCACATCTCAGCTCTTGGCTTCCTCACCCCAGCTCTGAGCTACCCAGTGTCAGCAGCACTCACGTGGCCTCTGAACTTTCCTTGGCCAGGCTGTCAGATGAACTTTGCTCTTCTGGCCATGAGACAGCAACCCATGTGGTGGTGTTTTGGGACCAAGTGTCTTTGACAGCAGCTGGAGCAAGGGTCAGCCTCTGGGATGCAACACTGAAGCTCTTCCAAGCCTGCACTCCTTCGCAGGTGGATGAAGTGCACTGCCATTGCCCGGTGCCATGGGACAACTTGACAGGGATCTCTGCAGGGTGGCCCAACAGACACCACAGGAAGTCCAGAGCATGTGGCCAGCCTATGTGCCATCTGATGTGGTGGCAGCAAGACTGTCCCTCTGTCCACTCTTGGCTTCCTCAGCCAAATCCTTTCACCTCTGAGTTGCCATGAAGACCTTAAGCACCCACACCAGCAGTCACATGGGCTTAGCTGTGTGAGTCCTCGTATATGGGACGGGAGACCTCTGGAAGAACCCCACTCATCAGAGTCCATAACTGCTGCCATCTCCAGACCCTGTAGACTGTAGGTTTGAAGCACACGTTCATCTCTACGTTTTCTGGGATGCTATGAGCTTCAAGCAGACTCCTGCATGTCACCAGTGGTGTCACCATGTCTCATCTCACCAGCAGGGAGCACCTGAACGAGGGAGAGGGAGCACCTGGGGCACCAAGACCAGGCAGAGCCCAACCCCACTCATGGGGCATCAAAGTACCAGTGACAAGCACAACATCATCAACCGCAGCCACGTCCCTGTGGCTTGGAGTGGCTCCAGGGAGAGGTGGAGATGGTGCAGGCAGCAGGGCCTGGCAGCTGCCTGACTCAACGGCCTGGCTCTGCTGAGCAGGAGGAGGGTGGTAGATGACTCAGGAGATGCTGTTTGTGTGGGGGCAGGTGGGAAGCGGTGAGTAGGCAAAGCCAGGCAGGAGCTGCAAGCCCGGGTCAGACCCAAAGATGAGACATTATTTGCAGTGGGGAAGTTCTCCCATCCCATGGGACTTCAGCCCTCCCTTCTCTTTGCCTTCGCTGCCCTTTGGGGGTGGTGCTGCAGGTAAGGACAGGTCACCTCGCCTTTTGCAAGGTGACAGTGACCAGAGGTGGTTCCTGTCATGCTGGGAGATCACTTTTCCTGCCTGAGCTGGGGCTCTTCATGCTCATAGCCCCACTCCTCTGGTCCTGGAGAGGCTCTGATGGCTGTGTGCCACCAGGCTTCACTCTCCTGCCAGGATCTGCGAATCCCAGCACCATCCCTGGTCCAGCAGAGAGGTCTCTGGAGCCAGGTGGACCTGATGCATCCTACCCTGTCTCCCTGCTCCATAGCTCCCTGTTATCCTTCTGGAGCATCCCCAACGCTGGGATGCTCTGCCTTTGCAGCTGGATTTCTCAAGGGAGCAGACACACAGAGCTCAAAGGGCTTCAAAGCACAATGAAACGAGTAGGTACCAACCCCTCCCGCGCTTCCCAGCTGGGACTGGGTCACTGGGAAATACCAGCAACCTCTGGCCACCACTGCTGGCCTTCAATGCACGCCATCATCTCCTTCTTTCCCCAGTCCTCCTGCCCATGACACCAGCCTGACTCCACGGCTCATGCATCCCAACTCCCTGCTCCTCAGTTTGATGCCACAGGGAGGGCAAGTCTCAACCCAAATCCCCTCAGCATCTGCCCACGCTTGTCTTGCACATCAGCTCATTGTTCTCCGCTCAAAGCCAGGATGAGGGCAGCTTGGAGCACCACAGGAATCCCAGGCCCAGCTTGACCCTCATACATACGTCAGCGCCTGGCCAGTGGCTTTGGCTGCTTTGCCCCAGGGCTGAGTTTGGCTCCTCTGGTTCCTGCGTGTTGCCACATGCAGTCACCCAGGGCTCTGGCAGTAATGATCGCGGGGTTCCTGGGACCATGGGCTTGCTGCTGGGAAGCAGCTCAACCCATTTGTCTCGCTGGTGGTTTTCCCCACAGCCCCATAAGGACCCCGGCTTTAATGATGCTGCTGTACGGATCGTGGGAAGGGTCGTGTTGCTCCCAGAAAGTGTTGGACCAGGCCAACAGCATCTTCGACAAAATCTGATCCCCAAATGAATGAACATGGAAAAACCCAAACGCTTGACCTCAGCTGGGCAGAGCTCCCACAAGATGGGGATTTCCTGACTGACCAGGACATTAGGATCCGTCCTCAGCAGGACAGCCTGAGGCAAATCCTGCCCCGTCCCCGCGGCACACCTCACCTTCTGAGCCTGGCAGATCATCTTCCGCACCACCTCCTTGATGTGCGCTTGTCCCTCGATGGGCGGCTGCATGTAGACGGTGGCACGGGTGACCCCGCGGTAGGCGATGGTCTCGGGCCAGCCAAGGTCCAGCTGAGGGATGGAGCGGTCGGACCTCTGGGGCCAGTACTCCAGGGAAGGGGCCACGTCCTGCTCATCCCCATCGCTGTTGTGATCGCCTTCGCTCTCCCCTGCGCTGCTGCCATGACGTGGGATGTACTCGGAGCCGGGGTCGTACGTCTCCAGCGTGTCCAGGATCTTCTTTAGCTCCAGCTCAGAGAGGAAGTCCCTGATGTTCTCCTTCTTCAGGACCTCATAGAAGGCGTCGCGGCCACGGGAGGCCAGTGCCTCCAGGGCCAGGCGTTGCTCCTCGCTGTAGAAGAACTCAGGCTTGGACTCGCTGGACCTCCAGTTTACGTGGCTGTCGTCCAGGCACTGCACTTGGGAGAAAGCCATAGCGACAGCGCACACCGGTACCTTCTCTGGAGGGAACCCTGTACCCTCAGCGAGCACCGGATGTCGACAACAAATAAGGAATTAATTATTCCCCAGTCTTTAAGTACACCACTGCCTTTGCTTCACCCTCCCCGGCTCAACGTGCAGCTGGGGAAACGCGTCGCTCCCTTCTCCTGCCGCGCCGGGGAGGAGGATTGGGTTTCTTGCTTGCTCCCGGCTCTGCTCAGTGAGAGGACTCCGGGAAAGGAGAACCTGGAGCTTCCCACGGTGGGGAACAGGGCAGAGACAGCCCCAGGAAGGTCCTCTACCTCCGGGTCCACGCTCTTCTCATCCTCCTCTCTCCCAAGCCAACGATAATACCGGATAAGATAAAAAGTGGAAAACAAACCAACAAAAAAAGCAGCTTAATAGAGGGCAGGGAAAAGCAGGATTTCTCAGCCCAAATGCCGGCCGTGGTTATCTTTCCTGGAGAACTGGGTCAGCTGGTGGGTTTTGCCACGGCGAACGTCTCCGGCAGCCTCTTGTGCATCGCCTTGGCTGGCAGGTCGGTTATTTCGGGCTCCTGCCAGCGTGCAGTGCCGGGGCCGGACAGGTAAGAGCAAGAAGTGAAAAGAGGAAAAGCAAAAGAATGATTCATCACTCCGCCCTGCCCCACCTGCAGTCACATGCTGCCTTCACACATTCCCGGCCCTGCTCCACATTAACTCTTTCGGCTGATGCTGTCCTCACACCTTTGCCCTGGCCCTGGAGTCCTCCAGGACCATGAGGGTGCGGGAGGTTGGTGGGCAGCTGGGGAGGGGTTTGGGTGTTTATCTTAAAAAAAAGCCTCTCTCTGCTGATTTCTTCTCCTTTCCCAGTGGTAAGCCAATATTTTCCAGGAAAGCAGCTCTGCCTCGTGGTTAACCCCTCCTGCGCCAAGAGCAAGGACCCCTGCGCTAGTGCAGGAGCTTGGAGTCCAGGTGGGTCCCGGGGAAAAGCATCGGGTCAGAGCTGCCATAATGGTTCAAAGTTGCACCAGAGGAGGTTTACACTGGACATTGGGACACTGGACACCCGAGAGGGTGGTCACACACTGGGACAGGCTTCCTGGAGAGGTGCTCAATGCCCCAAGCCTGTCAGTGTTTAGGAGGCATTTGGACAATGCTGTTATTACAGGCTTTAACTTTTGGTCAGCCTTGAAGTGGTCAGGCAGTGAGACTAGATAATAATTCAAACTGAAATATTCTATTCTGGTATTCTTCTCTTCTCTTTTCTCTTCTCTTCTCTTCTCTTTTCTCTTCTCTTTTCTCTTCTCTTTTCTCTTTTCTTTTCTCTTCTCTTCTCTTCTCTTCTCTTCTCTTCTCTTCTCTTCTCTTCTCTTCTCTTCTCTTCTCTTCTCTTCTCTTCTCTTCTCCTCTCTTCTCCTCTCTTCTCCTCTCTTCTCCTCTCTTCTCCTCTCTTCTCCTCTCTTCCCTCCTCTGCTTTGGTGTGAGATTTGCAGCATGGACATGGTTGTAATGCAAGATCTTACTATTGTGTTAGTAACCGGGAGGTGGGCAAAAGCCCCACCCTGGATTCATCAGCTGGTGCTCACAAGCCTGAAACATGGAGCTTTTTGCTTGGAAACTCAGGTAAAGGTGAATTTCAAGGATCGGGGTCAGATCCTTGCACCGATGCAGAAAAGGGAAGTGCCAGGGGCTGTGTCTCACTCCCTCGCGTTGGGGCGGCTCATCTGGATTTGCAGCCGTGTAAATGAAAGCCCCACTTGAGTCAGGCTCCCGAGGCGAAGCCGCCCGTCTGCCCGGGTGCTCGGCCAGCAAAGTGCTCCTCTCGGCAGACACGGTGGCCATGCGACATCCTGGCTACCCAGTCCCCGGCCGGGGCTCATGGTGCGGTGAAGCACCAAGCACAGGGAGGATTTGGAAGGAAAGATGAGTCAGAAATGTGCAGAAAGGGGAGAAAGTCTGGCAGGGCTTTCTCAAAGCTGGGCTGTGGCAGGCTGAGCTGATATCTGCTTGGCTTTGAGTTCCGACAAGGAGGAACTGGTGGCTTTTCTCCTCTTGCATTGCAGTAAAAGGGTTTATGTGAGTGCATGGTAGAGGCTGACAAAATCAACCCCCCCCGCCTGTCCCCTGGTGTGAAATTGTGTGCTGGGTGGTGCTCAGCCCTGGTCTGTTGTGTGCAGGAGGTGACAGCAGGGCCAGGGGACACAGGGATGTGGGGATGCGATGGCCGTGTGTCGGGATCAGAACACGGGGAGGAGCGACGCGTTCGATTCCTGCTGAATATCAGCTCAGGAGGCGTTTCAGATGTGGCTGATGACTTTACAGAAAGGCTGCACCAATCTCATGGGGAATTCCCAGTGGTAGGATGTCACCTCCACACTGGGCAGTGAGGGATGCTGGAGACCAAACTGGTGTTTTAGGTGAAATCCCAACCCTGCTGGTGGTGGCCCCTTCACTGATGGAGTTGCGCCCAGGACAACAAATATGACGGACCCAAGCACCCAGCCAGCACCCGTGGGGGACCTCAGGGACCTCGTCCCCTGTCATTGTCCCCACGGGGGTGGCCTGGATCCAGTAGGTTGGGAGATGCTCCGGATTAGGGCTGGTGCATCGAGTGTGGGTGTGCATGGTGTGGCTGGAGCGTGCTGTGGTTGTACCCACCTCAGCTGCCTCCAGCTGCCCGGGCTCTTTTTTTATTGTGCAAGGAGATTTACAGTCTCTTTGGCAGGGTGTGTGTGCTTATGATTTATTACATGGTGGTGTAAATGTGGCATCTCACTCATCGTGTGATGTGTTGGCTCCTACAGGCATGCTGGAGGGATGGGATTGGGACCGCAGAGCCCCACGCCTGACCTCGCAAGGGGCAAAGATGCCTGGGTCCCCCACTCCCAGGGAACTGGATCCCCCTGGGGATGGTGGACGCAGATGTCTTCACCCCATGTGATGAATTTAGCACCTGAATTGCAGGGAAAGAGCCAGCACCTCCTTTGTAATCCCTGTTTGCAGGGACAGGTTGCTGTGGCCAAGCAGGTTGGTCCTCACCATCACAAATGTCCCTGCTCGGCCACCCTGGGCTGATCCAGCCGGACAAGCAGCACCCGGCAGAGACACGGCCCTGCTCCGGACGCCGGCACTGGGGCTGGCTCCTCCTGCCTGCAGATGGAAGCATTAATTACAAGCTCCTAATTAATTTCCCATCTCTAGCAGAGGCCCTAATGACAAAGTGAGGCAGCGAGGTACGACGCTGGGCTCTGCTCCCAGCTCGGGGGCTCTGGCTGTGCTGCCAGGCTTGGCTCCCGCTTCTCGGGTCCCACCAAGGGGTTCGGTAGCAGAGCCCAGCCCTGGGGTGGGTGTTTTGGCTGGGCTCTAACACCCAGAAGCTGCTTTGCCCTCTGGAGCAACTTCCACCCACCCGCCACCAGCCATTTGCATGGAGCCGTGCACAACGTGGTGGTTTAGAGAGGGGGAAACTGAGGCACGAAGTGGTGATGGCAGCTTTACTCATCGCTGCTGGAGGACAGTCACCAGAGCCCTGGCGCTGACTCTAACCCTGAGGAAAAGAGGCCCAGGCTGGGCTTTTTTAGCATCCTTGGGATGTGCTGAGCGTTGCTTGTGGTTGCCCATACCCTGCGTCGTGCTCCTGCTGCATCCCCACGGCATTCCCATCGCACCCCACACCACTGAAAGCCCTGAGGTGTTACCAAGCTGGTGTCTGCCTCCCCCAGCTGCTGCTGCTGGGGTGGGGGGTCAAGGACTGCACCCCGCTTTGGCACGGGGTCACCACACAGGAGGACCAGGACGATGCTCCTGGTTGTGAGTGGGGCTCACCCGTGCTCCTCACTGTGCTCCTCACCGTGCTCCTCACTGTGCTCCTCGGCAGGAGGATGCAGCCCGGAGAGCCGGGCAGCTCATCCATATTTATGCCTGACGTTCATTTCCATCCATTTCAATATTTTATGAGCATAATAAAAAAAAAAAGGGGGGGTTCAGCGCTTGTGGAGACATAGAAGTAATTGGGCGTCGACGGTCCTGGCGAGCTGCCACGCGCGTCCCAGGAGCTGCTGGGCGCTGCCCATGCAGAAGGTAATTGCCGCAACGGTGCATGAACCCGCCTGACCCCTGCCCGCGGGGCTCTGCCACCTCTGCCCATAGCCCTGGATCCTCTGGAGGTCCTCTCAAGGTGGTTGAAATGTTGGAAAGGCTTGGTGGGGGTAGATCTGACCAGAGATGGGCTGGGTGCAAGACAGCAGGAGATGAGGGTGATGTTGCTGGGCCAGATCCTGCCCGTGCTGAGGCTAAGGGGGAAAATGAGGCTGGGAAGAGGTGGATCTCCATGAGGAACGTGCTCCTCAATTCTCCACCTGGTCCCCTGCTAAAGTCTGGGTGTTGTGGCCATAGTGAAGGGCCAGTATCTGCTCCAGTGGAAGCGGGTGCCAGGGGAGGGAGGGGGTGCTGGGCTGGCTTCTGCCCCATGATGGGTCCTGAAACATCACCTGCCTCTGTCCCCCAGACACCGTGGCCTGTGTGGACCCAGAGGAGTGCACCCGTGTGTGTGGAGCTGCTGTGGGCTGCTCCAACATTGCCTACCCCAAGCTGGTGGTTGAGCTGATGCCCAACGGTAGGTGGGTGGGAGGGGGATTTGCCGCAGCCTGGGGTTGCCCATCATGGCTTGGAGATTGAGGGGCACCCTGTGGATGGTCTGGGTGGGTTCACACATGGGACAACCCATGCAGCCCTTCCAAGGGTCACTCCAGAAGTGAGGTGAGGGGATGTGGGTGACCCTGGGACAGTGCAGGGTGCCAGCATCCTGGGGTGTAGCCGAGTGTCCCCAAACCCCATCCTTGCCCCAGGGGAGATCCCAGCGTGTGACTGCAGAGGGGGAGGCATTACACCTGGGTGAAGCATTGGGGCTGTCCCATCCCATCCCATCCCATCCCATCTCATCCCATCCCATCCCATCTCCCTCAGTTCAGCCACTCCTTGACTGTCCCTCTCTCCACCAGGGCTGCGGGGACTGATGATCGCAGTGATGATGGCTGCACTCATGTCATCCCTGACCTCCATATTCAACAGCAGCAGCACCCTCTTCACCATGGACATCTGGAGGAAGCTGAGGCCGGGAGCTGGCGAGCGAGAGCTGCTCTTGGTGGGCAGGTAGGGACCGGGGGTTTCGTGGAGACTGTGGGTTTCGGGGAGACTGGTGGGGCTGGTCCAGCCCTCTTTGATCTGCCTTTGGTGCCTGGAAGCCTGCAAAGTGCCGGCGCTTATGAAAGGAAAACAAGCCCTTGGATTACTTTATGTATGAAAGTGCTGGAAAGGCAGACGGGGCGTTCGGGGTGTTTGGAGGGGCAGGGCTGTGCCCTCGCCGCCTCCAGCCCATTCCCCCAGGGGACCCGGCGGCTGGTCCCCGCTAAGGTCACAAGCACAGGGGGACCTTTGCCAGGTGGCAAAGGGCAGCATTGCCAGCACATGTCCCGGCTGCTCCCCGGGGATGGCGGGTGCCAGCGGGGAGCCCGGGAACCCGCCCGCGGTGCCGCGCTTGGGGCGGCCGAGTCAGCGCTGGGGAATGCTCCAGCGCGGTGCCGGGGTGCACGGGGAGTGTCCTCGGCGCGGGGCAGACAATAACAAGGAGAGAATCTGGGTCAGGGCTTTGGCTGGGCTGCAGGGAGGGTTGGCTGGTCTGGAGGCTCTGGGAGCAGCCATTTCTTGGCATCTTCCATCTCCAGAGGGTGGGAAAGGGATGAGCAACGATTCCAGGGAACTGCGGTCCAGTACATCTCCCCCATGGGAACTGGGGTGCTTGTTTTGGGGCTTGCCTCACCCCTCCCCAACACTGGCTTTGGTGACAAGGGGTGTGATAACACCGCAGAGCTTTCCTGGGGATAGTTAATGAGTGTTTGCGAAGGGCTTTGCCCGCCCGGGGAGGGAATTGCTGCTCCAGTCAACCGCGGGCACTTTGGGCAAGCAGGGCTGCAAATCGCTGCCGCCGTATGGCCTCGTGGGGATGTACCAACGATAAAGGTTTTGGAGAGGAATAAAAAGCTATTTCAGCTGCAAGTTTGAGGTTTTTCTACCTGTCAGCACAAGGATAGGTGGCTTGGGATTGTTTCTGAGTAGGTTCCCACCCGCTGCCCAGCCCCAGCAGGGTGGGGATGCCACGTCCAGCTCAGCACCGGGAGGGAAGGGATTTGCTCGAGGGACTGGAGAGAGCTCCTGGTTCCTGGAATTGGGCGTTTGAGCTCCTGCCATGGCTGGAAGTCCCCGCTGGTGTTCGATGAGCGCCCTGTGCCGAGGCGATGGTGCGGTGGAGAGAACACCCCATCCTTCCTGAATCCCCTCCAGATTGCGCCAGGTCTGCCCTCCATCCGTGCCTGGATCCCCTGCATGAGGAGGGGCCGTGGCTCCCTGGCCCCCCCAGCTCACTGCCGTGCTCCTGCATTTTCCCGTGACCTCTTGGCATCCTCGGTGGCTTCCAGACCTACCCAACACAAGGTTTTTCTCCTACCCCTTGGGTCAGGGTGTGCATTTTACGCTCAGGCCACTTCCTCTTTTCAAAGCACCGGGCAGGCGGGGGCTTCATCAAGAGATGCTTTCATTGCTTTTTTTTTTTTTTCTCTCTTATTTTTTCCTACTTCTGCTTTTCTAGATGGGCAGATGGAGATGTAGGTAATTCTGCAAAGCTGTAAACAAGCCAGGCTGAGCTATAAATACGGTGGCTTTGGGGCCGTGTCCTGCCCAGCCTGCCTGCTCAGATTGGGCATGAAAAACTGGGGTCTGGCCAGTGCCTCTTGCTTTGGAGGAGGGTGATGGGGTGAGGATGGGGACGTGGTGGTGCTGGGGGACAAATGCATCCTCCCAGCACAGCCTGGCTGGGGCGAGCTGAGCACGGGGCAGCTCAGCCCACGTTGCTGGCTCTCAGCTGGGTGCTTTGGTTGGACCAGGGTTGCTGAGAGTATCACCTGAATCTGGCCAGAGCACCCAGCCTCTGCAGTTGGGGGCTTTTCATAGCAGAAGTGCCCATTGCTTGGTGTTTCCCCATGGAGGGGTCCAACTTAGCAGCCCCCCATGGCTGAGCAGGGGCCTGGGGAGCTCTTGCCCACCAGGGATGGAGGTGGCACTGGCATACTTAGCATCCACCACAGCCCTGGGGATGTCACTCAGCAGGGACCATCCTCTCACTGACCCACCTGTGTCCCTTGGCCAGATCTTCTGCACCAGTGCTGGTGACCCAACACCTGACCCTGGGGATCCCATCCCTCCTCCATGGTGATGTTGCGGGTGCAAGGAGGTGCGGGTGGTCCAGGAACGTCACCCTGCACCCCATCATTGCTACTTACAGGGTGGTCACAGTGGTGCTGGTGGCCCTCAGCGTGGTCTGGATCCCCATCCTGCAAAGCTCCAGTGGTGGCCAGCTCTATGTCTACATCCAGGCTGTCACCAGCTACCTGGCTCCTCCTGTCACTGCCGTCTTTGTCCTGGCTGTCTTCTGGCCCCGAGCTAATGAGCAGGTACAGGCCTGGGGTGGCTCTGGGGACAGCTTGGGGACATTGAGGGTGCCAACACTTCCCTGTCCCCAGGGACACAGTGGGGCTTGGGGGGTTGGGGAGAGGAAGACGGAAGATGATGCTGGAGGGGCTGGGGAGAGGAACCAAGCCTGGCTGGTGTTTCCCTGGAGAACTGGTGGGTGGCTGGTGCAAAGAGGAGGAGGAGAAAGAGGAGGAGGTGGGTGCTGTCATGCATGGCCACCCAGCATGGCACAGCCAATGGGGCTTGCAGGGGACATCTCATGTGGCGGGGGGGCAGGTTTGGGCCAGAGCTTGGCTGGCCAGGGTGCGAGGTGCTGTCCCAATACAGAGGCCACCTCATGAGGTTCAACCAGGCCAAGAGCAAGGTCCTGCATATGGGTTGGGGCAATCTCCAGCATCAGCACAGGCTGGGGGTGAAGGGCTGGAGAGCAGCCCTGTGGAGAAGGACTTGGGGGTGCTGGGGGTGAGAAGCTGGAGCCGAGCCGGCCCCGAGCGCTCGCAGCCCAGCAGCCAACGTCCTCCTGGGCTGCATCCCCAGCAGCGTGGGCAGCGGGGCAGGGAGGGGATCCTGCCCCTCTGCTCCGCTCTGGGAGACCCCCCTGCAGTGCTGGGGCAGCTCTGGAGTCCTCAGCACAGCAGAGACATGGACCTGGTGGAGCAAGGTCCCTTTCAATCCAAACCAGTCTGTGATTCTATGACCTCTCCCAGGGTTGGCTGGAGGCAGCAGCTCTTCAGGGGGTTTGTGTCACTTGTGGGGTGACTGTCCCTCCGCCAACCACCCCACCATGGACCTTTGCTTTGCAGGGAGCTTTCTGGGGCCTGATGGTGGGGCTGGCGTTGGGGCTGGCCAGGATGGGGCTGGAACTGGCACACCCCACACCTCGCTGTGGGGTCCCTGACCAGCGGCCCTGGCTGCTCGCTGACATCCACTACCTGCACTTCGCCGTGCTGCTGTGTGCCACCACGGGGGCCATCGTGGTGGGGGGAAGCCTGCTGACCCCCCCACCACTTCCATCCCAGGTGAGAAGGGCACTGGGGACCCCTCACCTTGACCCCCATGCCTGCATCCTCCTTAGCTGGAGATGTTGGTGTCACCCAGGTGCACCCTAAAGTTGGCCAAGGGTGTTCCAATGACAGGGTCTGGCCTGGGGGTGTTTTCTCACCACATCTCCCCCTGGTTTCCAGCTAAAGGATCTCACCTGGTGGACCCTCTCACAGGAGTCCTTCCAGTCTTCCATGGACAGCACATCCCAGGGACCTCCTGACGGTGAGTGTGTCCTTGGGGGTGTCTGGCAGGGGAGGCATCTTCAGTGCCCCCCACTTCCCACCTGTAATGGGCAGCAGAATGGGATGGATGCCCCGTGCCTCAGTTTCCCCACAACCCTCTGTCCCCTGCACTCACCATCTTTCTGTGCCAGGTTCCTGCTCAGCTATCCCGGCTGGCCAGCAGCCATCAAAGACCAAGAGACCGCTGACCATGGCCCTCAAGGACACCATGGAGCCCCTCTTCTGGGGCCGCGTCTGCGGCATCAACGCCGTTGTCCTGATGTGCGTCAATATTTTCTGCTATGCCTATTTTGCTTAGAGGACTAACAGCTCTTGGTGGGCGTGGAAGGTGCTGGGAGGGAGGGGAGGAAAGAGGATTTGGGTGATAGTTTTTATTTGTCACGTTTGGGACGCGGGATGTTTAAATCCGCTGGTGCAATGAGCCGAGTGTTCTCAGCACCCTGAGTGCATCCCAGGGGTCTGGGAGGTGTGTGTGGGGGCTTCTGTGGGAGCAGTGAGTCCCTGGGAGGGGTCTGAGGAGAGGTACTGGGGTGGGAAAATGGGGGCTGCAGTGGAAGCAAAACCACAGTGAAACAGCAGCCACAGGAACGCAGCCACAGGACCACCCCACGGTGGTGGAGAAGGAGCCACCACGCTCACAGGTATCACCCAAACACATTTTACTAGCTCTAAATAAACAATAATATTAAAAAAGAAGCGCTGCAATTTGCAGCAATGAACAGCACCCGCGGGACTGAATCCCCCAGACCAGCCTTCCAGCCCCAGCACCCTTTCGTGGCATTACCGAGCCCGGCCGCATCCCGGCTGCCTGCAGCCCTCCTTGGAGCCGGGGCCTCACTTACGGGTCTGGAGAGGAGCGAAGGTTTGGGACAGATGTAGCTCTTCCCCTCCATTGCTGCCACCTCACCGGGATGTGGCTCTGGAGAAGTTTTTACAGCCCTGGTCCAACACTTGCTGGGGAGCACCGCTGCAGTGATGCCCAGGCTGGAGGAGATCTCCTGGGTTGGCAGAGCTGGGGCTGAGGTTCTGGGGTGCCTGGTTGGGGATCACCACCAGCCTTGGCCTCTACCTCCAGCACAGCACCAGGACCTCGTGGGTCGGCAGCCCAGCATGGGGATGGGCACCGTCCATGGGGATGAAGGGACGTGCAGTCCGCAGGCGGGCACAAAGCAGCTCCAGCAAGCGGGGGGCAGCGGGTCCATGGTCCTCTCTGCTCGCCTGCGGCACCGGCAGCAGCTCACTTGCGGATGGGGTGGACGTAGTTACGGGGGAAGAGGCCAACGCGCCCGTAGATCTTCCCCTGCCACCAGTTGGGATCAGGGCAGTCCAGGACCTCGATGATGTCCCCGCGGAGGAAGGGCAGCTGGGAGCCGTCGTGGGCTGAGAAGTCGAACTGGGCTTGTACAAATTTAGGTCTCCTCACCTGGAGGAAAGTCAAGGGCAGGGGTTGGTGGTGGGAGAAGTGTCTTCACCTACCAGCCCTTCTGTGCCAGACTGCACTGCCTGAGTCCCCAGTGTGCCAAGGATGCAGCCTTGGTGAGGACCAGCCTGGGGGGAGCCAGAGCGTAGAGGCTGTGGGGGCTACATGGGGTGCCTGATTTGAGGATGAGTGATGGGAGGTAGGGAATTGCTGCCATGGGAAGAGCTGGAGTGCTGGAGACAGCCCTGGGTACAGGGGAGAGCCTGGGCTGCAGGGGAGCACCTCAGGACACAGGGATGCCTGGGAGAGCCCAGCTGGGTGCCCAGGGTACCCTTGGCCTTCAGGAACAGGGCCCCTTCTCCTTCCCAGGTCTTTCCTGGGTCCCTCTGGGTGCTGGAGCTGCCCCTAGCCCAGCTCCCAGAGCCCAGTTTCACCACCTCCACAACTACTGCTCCAGGGCTCAGCTTTGCTGGAGCTCACCCGAAGCTGGCTGCACCCCGTCCCAGATGTGGGCTCCCAGCTGCTGGCCATGCCATCACCCCATGCCTCAGCTCCACACATCCCCACGGCCCTGATGATACCTCCTCGGTCTGGTCCTCATCCCGGAGGAAGATCTGCTGCTTTTTGGCGATGGTAGTCGTCCTGTAGAAATCCACCAGCTCATTGAGGGAGTTGAATTTTTCCTCCCAGAGGAAATATTTGCCGTTCCTCTCCCTGAGCACCTTGAAGTGCTGGACGTGCTTCCCATAGCTGCAGAAGAAGGATGGACGTTACCCCGGGCTCGAGATGCTGGCAGCACCCAGACCTCTTTCCCCTCCTGGCCCCACTGGTGAGGCAGATGAAGGTCCTATGCATGCTAGTGACACAGACCTGCAGCTGAGACCTGCCACAGCTCATCACACACGCAGCTGGAGCTCAGCGCCTGGCCATGGCTCTCAGCACAGCAGGATGTCGATGGGCTTGGGGCTGGCAGAGCACCGACCATGTGCAGCACAAATGGCTTCATCCAGGGAGCAACCAGGGACCACATTGGAGACCACAGGGTCAAAACATTCATGCAGGGCAGGTAAGAGCGGGCCATCCGTGGGCTTGGGTGCTGGTGCTGCTCGGGCTTTCCTAAAAACTCTGGGAGGGCTCTTTGGGAAGGGTCTGGGTTCCCTACGCCTTGCCAGAGCCCTTCAGCTGCATCCCCCTCTCCTTCCTCATCCTCCTGCTTCACCGTCAAGGGAAAGTGCGGCGAGAGCAGCAGGTCTCAGCTCAGCACGTACCCAAAGGCTGGGCCTGGGTTTCCAAACCTCTGCTCCCCTGGGGACCCCCAAGCTGCAGGAGAAAAGGCAGGCTGGGGTTTCCCTCGCCAGTCCCTGGGTGCATCCCTGGGGGTGGCAGGTTGGGGTGCCCATCCTGCGGGGCTGGCATGGGGCCACTGCGGGGACCCACTGCTGCCAGGCCCCCGGGCAGAGGCAGGGACCTGGCCACGCTGGTGACGCACGGCAGAGCACGGCTCCCTTTCATTATGGGCAAGAACATCCTTAAACGTTTAATTAGAGATTAGCAGCGTGAGAAAGTACCTGGCTGGCCTGGGGCCGGCTCCTGCTCCCCTGGCCTGGGGCAGGGAAGGGGCAGTTATGGGGTGAGAGGCCCAGGGGCTGGCTCTGCCCCTTGGCACTCTGCCTTCATCCAGCCCTGGCTGATGGTGCCCAAATCACTGGCCCTGTGGCTTTGGGATGCTGCATCCCTTCATCCCTGGGGATGCTGCATCCCTTCATCCCTGGGGATGCTCTGGACAACTTGTTCCTCCAGGCCATGTCCCCTGGGCTGCGCTTGCAGCTTGGCCCCGGACCTGTTGTCACCCACATGGCTGCATTTAGGGGCAGCCCAGTGAGGGACCCCGGGTGAGGCAGCGATGGAGCCCAGGGGTGCAGGCAGGGTGCAGGAAGTTGTGGGGATGGAGGTGGAGCATGAGGCTGCAGAGAGGAGGAAGGAGAGGAAGGCTGTGTGCGAAACTGTTCCTGGATGCAGCGAGGCTCCAGCTCTGCAGCCTCTGGCCCCTTTGAGGTGTCCTGGGCAGGGCAGGGTGCTCACTCCTTCCCCACCACCATGGTGGGGAGCACGCACAAGCATGGCCTGATGCCCTCAGCCCCCAGAGTGAGGGCTACAGGGGACTTCTGCCCATCCCACCAGGTGCCCCTTTGCATCCCACAGCCACTTACTTGACGGAGATGGAGAACTCGCCCGGGGTGCTCTCGCTGTCACGAATCAGGAAGGCTCCCAGGTGGTTGCACTTGAGGAGCCGCTCCTCTGCCAGGTTCCGGGAGATCCTGCCCGCGTACCACCTGCAAGGGACACTGGGCTTAGCAGCGCGGGTACCCCAGGGACATCCCAGTGCCACCCCAGTGCCACATCCCCACCCGTCGGGATGGAGGCACCAAGAGCCCGTTGGGCTCCTCATGGGGCTGGGGGCCCTTCCCTTCCCTTTCCTCCCAACCTGATTTATCACAGCGCTTTCGGGGTACGCGGGGGTGGACCGTGGGGTGCTGGGGGTGCAGACATGGCCCCGTGTGCTGCCTCATCCGTCACCAACAGCCGCAACCACATCCTGCCACCCAGCTCACCACATCACATGCCTCATCCCCCGCTTTGCTGTCAGTCCCCCTGCTCCTCCCCATGACCCATGACCCATGCCCCAACCATGGCAACAGCCTTGCCAGGTGCTATGAGGAGGGTTTGCAGAGCAGAAAACCCTCCATGCCCAGGATGAAACCCTTCCGGGCTGCATTGCCGGCAGCTGCTGAAACAAGGTGGAGGAGCAGAGTCCCCACCTCCCATCCCTGCCAAGGCTGCGACCTTCGGGAGCCCCAGGCCATGGAGACCCTCTGCTACCTGTTAAAATTGGCTCGTGAATGGTCACTAATGGACTTTAACACAGAACATCTCCCAGTGCTAGTCCTCCAGGCTGCATCTTGCCCATCCTGGCTTGACCGAAGCCAGAGAGGCAACGGGCTCTGCCCCAAGCCCACATGTTCCTGGTCCCCAGCCGCAGCCCCAAGCAGGTTTTGCTACGGCATTTAAATGTGATTTACCAGGGGATAATGATACATAAAACACAGGTTAAAACAGGGGTGGATTATGCTGAGCTTTAATAACGTGGTAATAGGATTGTGTCTAATGCAGTCGTAATTCCGTAACGCTTTGTTGCTCCCCAATTATCACTCATTTAGCGGGCAGCCCGGCGCGAGGGTGGAATCTCCGTGTGTTGGGGGTACGTGGCCATGTTGCTGCCTCCCCTCCCCTCTGGCTGTGGTGGCAATGGTGGACTGACCGGGCAGGTGGACCCCATTGCTCTGTGACTCAGTTTCCTCATGTGTGGGACCACCCTGGCTCATGGTAGACCTTTGGGCATCGGGATGCACCGTTGGGATCGTTGCCTGGGTGGCGGGAGAGGATGTCCTGGTGCTGGTGAGTGCTACTGGAGCAAGGCTTCAAGCCCCTCTTCCCTGTGTGGTGGGATGTACTTACGGGTGTGGCTTGACCTTGATGTAGTTTTTGGGGACGAAGCCCTCACAGCCGTAGAGCTCAGCCTTGTACCAGTTCTGGTCATCTTCCATGTTGAGGATCTAAGGTGGGAGAGGAGCAGGGAGGTGTCACCCTGACTGCAGTCCCTCTTAGGAGAGGAGCTAAGTGGGACCCCCCACCACTGCTCCAGACCCCATGTCTCCCACTGAAACCTGGGGAAAAAGGGGCTCTGACAATGGTGACATGGTTCAGGGGTGTTTGGTGTCACCAGTGCAGAGCTGGCTGCTCCCCCCATAGCTCACAGTCAGCCCGGTTCACCATGGGTGCTGGCAGCTGGCGGTGTGTCCAGCATTGCTTTGGACCCCCAGCCAGGGCAGAGGGTATAAAATCCATCCCTGGAGAAGCTGGGCTGGCAGCCATAGCCCCGCGTCCCCCCGGGTGCCCCATGGGAGGAAACGTCCCGGTGCGAGCAGGGGTGCTGACACCCGCTTCCGCGCAGCACCATTTTCCAGCCTCCCACGCAGGGGCCCCGGCACAGCTGTGCAAACAGGATCCGAAACCCGGGGGCACAGCACCAGGGACGCGGGGAAAACACGGCAGGGAGGCAGAGCTACGGGCACAGCAGGTTTGGGGTCCTGGGTTACGGCAGGGCCATGGGGTTGGCTGCACCCATGGGGGGCTGCTGGGTGCTGGGGGGCTGCGAGGAGCTGTTGGCATCGCGGAATCGGCCCCATGGAGAAGGACGAGCAGCTGGGCAGCGTGGCAGGGTACGGGTGCCCTCACCCCCATCGCAGGGCTGCAGTCCCCTGGGGATGTTTTGAGTCCCCTTGAAGCTTTTTGGGATTCCCAAGAACCTGTCTCGATGCCAGTGCCTTGGTGGGTGTTTGGGCACATGGTCCCTGCAGCCCCCAGTGCCTCCCTGGGGCAGGGAAAACATCTTCCAGCCCCGGGGGGGCTGCTGCAGAGCACAGCTGGTGGCACTGATGGCCAAGGAGGCCACGTGCCTCATCCCAGATGGGATCTTGCTGGAGTTGTGGTTGGTGGCACAGACAAGCGGTACCCACTGCTGCTGGGGATGCTGCTGCACACCCCAAAAACCTCAAGGATGGCTACTTCTGCCCCCCAAAAAACCCCAAAGGGGCAACAAAATGAGGTGCAATGAAAGCACCGCTGTTACTCCATGCTGTGTGCCCACTGTGTCCCCCAAAGCAGCAGCATCGGACCTCCCCAAGACTGGTGACCCCCCTGCTCCCCGTACCTTCAGAGTGTCCCCTTTCTGAAAGGGCAGCTCATCCTTCTCCGTTGCCTGGAAGCTGTAGAGAGCTACGGACTCCATGGCTCTGGCTGTCACCAGGGGGTGGTGAGGGGTCCTGGGGGCTCAGCGTGCCAGGGGCACGGGCAGCGAGCCCCAGCAGCGTGGGGGTACGGGGCGAGCGCACGGTGCAGCGGTGCTGGCGGGCAGGAAGCTGCGCTGATGTCAGCGCGCTGCTAATGCGAGACGGTGAGCACCACGTGGGATGCTGCTGGTGGGCACAGCTGCCCAGATGTGCTGGGAGAGGCCCCATCTCTCACAGGACCTGGGCACGTTGGCTGGTGATTCGGCATCACCTGTGTGGTGGGTCGTGGACAGCGGTGTTGGGTGGCTGTGGGGTTTTGGGAGGAAAAAGGATGGTGATGGGCCAGACACGGGCTGAGGATGTGAGTGAAGTGTGTCTGGTGAGTAGGCTGGTGGCAGTGGTTGGGGAGGCTCAGAAGAGAACTTCTTGCTCTTGAAAACTCCCTGAGAGGAGATTGGAGCCAGGTCGGGGTCACTGTCTTCTCCCAAGGAACAAGCAATAGGACAAGAGGAAACTGCCTCAA
Source organism: Eurystomus gularis (assembly GCA_013400335.1). Taxonomy (NCBI): domain Eukaryota; kingdom Metazoa; phylum Chordata; class Aves; order Coraciiformes; family Coraciidae; genus Eurystomus; species Eurystomus gularis. The sequence goes on from VZZY01002323.1 coordinate 242,636, forward strand.
GTTGTGCCAGGCGAGGTTTCGGCTGGATATTGGGAAAAATGTCTTCCCCAAAAGTGTTGTCAAGGGCTGTGCCAGGCTGCCCGGGGCAGTGGTGGAGTCCCCATCCCTGGAGGGGTTTCCAAGCCGTGGAGATGTGGTGCTGAGGGACATGGTTTAGTGGTGCCCTGGCAGTGCTGGGGGAACGGTTGGACGTGATGATCTGAAAGATCTCTTCCAACCAAAACAATTCTGTGATTTTATGATTCTGTGATGTCTTATAAGGGCTGAGCTGCTGGCACGGCCTTTGAAAGGTCTCTTGGTGGGAATGGTTGGCAAAACAAAATCATGGAGAGTGGGATGGGCAGAGGCTCAGGGAGGCAGGGTGGAGGCACACACCTGGTTTCTTTGGAAATCAGACCGAAAACCACATGCCAGGTCCCAGCTCCGAGCAGCAGGATTTCAGCAGAGTTGTTTTTGGCTTTCTGGGTTGTGGCCCACTGGGGGTTGATTTTTTCCAGCTTGCTTTTGCAGGGGCAGGGGAAAAAAAAAAATCCCTTTTAGACTAAACCGACTTTCTGTGACTCTTGTGGGTGTCAGGCACTGAGTCCGCAGGGCTCGCACGCAGGGCATTGTTCCCCACAGGAAGGTCTCCGATGCCGTGCAGCCTTCCCGTCGTGTGTGTGGGCCGGGGCATGAAGCACACGGAAAATCCGCCGGACGCTGGTTTTGCTTTGCTGTAAGGAATTAAACCGCGGCCAGCTGCAGCTCAATCCCTGCCCATGGGATTGGGCATTTTCCAGCGAGGAGCACGATGCTGCTGCTGGAGAGGATCTGCCCTGGGGAGGGATGAGCTGTGGTGCTTTCAGGGTCTCTGTGGGGACACCAACTCGAGGATTCATCTCCTCCAAACCTTAACCCTGCCCCCCAAGTGGATCTGAAAAGCAAACACCATGTAACGCGCAACCAAAGCCTTTTTCAGAGTCTTGGTATCCATGGGAAGCAAAGAGGGGTGTGCAGGGTGTCCCCACACCCAGCAAAGTCCCGGTCCCCAATGGTTATCCCCAGCACAGCCCCAGGACCTGCTGGTCCCAGGAGAAGCAGAGATGTTGGGAATCCCAGGGAGGGCAGGGAGGCCGTGGGAAGAGGCTCGGTATGTGCACGCCTGTCACGAGGAGAAGGGGACTCAGCGAATCTCCAAAGCCCAGCAAGACCCAGGGGACAGGATTGCAGCGGGAAGTCGGCTATCTCGGGGCGAGCTTCCTCTGCTGCTTGGCAGCCTTGGCAAGAAGTGGAGCTGGATGCTCCCTGGAGAAACCAGCCCCAGCAGAGCCACTGCTGTAACTCCACTGCTGGCCAAGGGCCTGATGCCATCCATGTGTCAACCAGCACAAATTGGATGATGCTAAACCCCTGTGCTTGCTTGCATAGGGCGCGTGATAAAGCCGTGGTGGGGGTTAGCTGGGCGTGGAGGTGTCTGAGCACTGGGAGAGTCTGCAGCCCAGCGTGGGGTGATGACCTGCCAAGCCTCAGATGGACACCGTGAGCAGTTTTGGGGCTCAGCATCCTTGGGCTTGCAGTAAGGAGGCTTGAGGGGCACCTTGGGGTGTCTGCCCTGGAGCCATACGTGGTGGCCACGGCTCCCTGGGTGCCCAGGACAGTGGGGTCACAGAAGGGTCCCCAGGCCTTGGCACAGTGACTGGACTCAGGACCGGAGCAGGATTAGGTCCTGCCAGCAGATGGCAGCAGTATCCATGGGGACACTGGGGACAGTGCCACATGCCCCTCCACTCATGTTCTAACAAAGCCTGCGGCCCCTTTGGCATCCTTGCCTGGCCACCCCACACCACATCCCACTCCTCATCCCCTCTTCCCTTGCCTGGCTCCTTTCTGCTGCCCCAGCCGCAGCCCCTGCCCAGGGGCCAGATCCCTTCTGCTTGCTTGTGACTTGCTCCTGGCCTGCTCATGGCTCGCTGTCCTTGGCTGCATGCATGTGGTCACTGTGGGGGTGACAGCAGCAGCCACAGCTGAGCAGCGAGCTGGGCTGGACACCGGAGCAATCTGCAGCCTCATTTCTGAACAGGGAGCCAAATACTCCTGCCTTCAGCCAGTTTCTGGGTGCCCCAGCCCAACTCACTGCCACGGAGCAGGATGAGATGCCCCAGTCCCAGGGTGGTGGTTGGTACCTGTGCAGCATCATGCAGCCTCCAGGGAACCCCCTGAAGGGGCTACGAGCATCCCAGTACTTCAAAACTGGAGGTGCCCATCACCTCCTGGCCTCCAGCTGCTGCATTCCCTGGGAAAACCCTTCTGCCTGCTCATGAGCAGCCCCAAATCTGCCCCATCCCACGCTCACCACAGCCCCCAGAACGAGCCAGGGACCCCCATGGTGCCCAGCTGCCAGCCATGAGTCTGTGCTGCAGAGCCCTACAAGGCTCAGTCCGGGAGCCAACAGCTGACTAACTGTGGGCCTGAGACATCCAAGAAACATCAAAATAAGGTTGTTTGGGGTTTTTTTCCCCCCATCTTCCCTCTTGTGCCTTGTCAAGCAGCCATATTTAGTACAGCACATGCTGTACCACAGAGGGAAGAGCCTGTCCCTGCAGTGCCAGCCATGAGTGGTGGGTGCTGAGCCAATGTCTAGCAGGGTGAGATCCTGGGGGGAGGTCTGTACCTCCATCCCTGCACCCTGCGTGTCCCCAGTGCTCAGAGGGACCCAGGAGGTGCCACGTGGTTGCCATTGGCTGGGTGTCAAAGTCTGCAGCCTGGAGCAAGGAGCTCAGTGCTGCATGCTGTGATCATCAACCTGGCTTGCAAGGAGATCCCAAGGGCTGAGGAGGTGCAGGGGTTCACCCGAGGGTGCACAGCAGTGGTGGGAGGAAGGTCACCCTGCCCAGGGTTTGGCCACTAGCCCATGCTGCTTCTCCCTCCACCCAGGGCAGTTCTGTGACCCTGGGGACAGGCAGAGGAGGGTGCAGCCGGCTCTGGCATCACCCTTCCCCTCCACACAGCCACCCCTGGGTGCTGTCAGATGCTGGGTGCTGCTTAGAGCTCCTGCCACACAGGTTGCCCAATCTGAGTGTTTTATCAACATCCTGTGTTTACCTGGTGTAAAAATCCCCACGCGGCGGGGAGGAAGAGGAGGGAGGGGAGCCTCTTCCCCTTCCGCTGCGCCTCGGGAGCTTTGTCAAGGGGGAGATCCTGGTCTCCCCAGATCCCCTCTGGCCAGTGCCCTCTGTGGTTCCTCGCTGTGCCATGGCCCATGGTGCTGTTTGGGGAGGATGGGAGAGGAGGGGGTGTCTCAAGCCTGGCTTTGCCTCTCGTGGTGGGGCTTTAAGTGAGGTCTGGATGGCGACAGGGCTGGACTATGCGAGCTGGATCACACGGCAGAACCCCGATCCTGGGCACCCTGCTCTCAGTGACCCTGCTGGAGCAGAGAGGTTGGATGAGATGATCTCCAGAGGCCCCTTCCAACCCCCACCATGCTGGGATTGTGTGTACTGCAGGCTGGCCATGGTGGCCACCATGCTCTCCTCAGGCCCGCACATGCAGCCTGTGCACCAGGTGTGGGGCAACAACTCTTGCCTCATCAGGAAGGCAGCTGCTGACTCAGCACTGCCACGTCTGTGTTTGGCTGGGGATGGAGCTGGAAAGATGAAGTGATGGGGATGAACGAGAAGAGAAGATCAGGTGAGGAAGGTAGGAGAATGGATGATCCATCACAGTGGCCACCAGTTGCCCCCCAGCAAGCCCCTGGAGACCAGAATAAATGCCCTGCATGAGCGCAGTGAGTGGGACTGGAGCAGGAATGCTGGCCTTGGGCTGCTCCTCAGGAACCAGCTACTCCCTCAGGATGCCAGCGGTGCTGGGGTGTGGAGAGCAAGGTGATGGGGCTCTGCACCCTGGCAGCAGGGCTGGCCTGGGGGGGCTGTGGGGATTCAGCCCAGCTTTAAGCTCACGCCTGGGATTCTGCATGTGGATAAAGCCAGGTACAGGAGTAAGCAGCCAGCACTGCTGATGGATGTGGTCGCTGCCCCATTCCTGGAACCATTGCAGGTGAGGTTGGCCGGGGCTCTGAGCAACCTGCTTGAGTTGCAGATGTCCCTGCTCCCTGCAGGAGGGTTGGACTAGATGAGCTTTAAAGGTCCCTTCCCACCCAAAACCCATCTATAACTCTATGTGTCATGTCATCCGTAGCTGCCTGCATGCCCAGGGACCGGCATCAACACGGATGTGATGGGGTTCCTCTGTCTCTCGAGGAAGCGGGTGCCCCACTGAGGTCCCACACACAGAGGAAGCAACATCCTGGGCTAGAAAACACCACGTCAGTGCCCGTAACCAGGATTTCAGAGTCAGCACTTTCCTGCTGGAGCAGAGGCCACGTCGGTGACTCCTGAGCATCAGACTCGTCCTTGTGCGTAACCCTACTTCTCTACAAAACCCAGCCCACACCAAGGAGCTTGAGTCACTGTTTACACCCTGGTGTAACTGAGTATGGAGCATGGCTGGCACTGAGAGGATCCAGTCCCTCTGAACTCCTCATTGTCACAAGAGACCCATAGGAAATCTTTTCCAGGAGGGGCAGCCAGTAGACTCGGAACTGGTTTGCCATGCTTGGTCCAGTGTGGCCAAGAGGGGCCTCTTGAGGCATCGGTGGCCTCCAGCCATGGAGCCACATCTCCTCAGGGTCAACAAGGGTGGTTGGAGCTGGTATTAGGGTTTCTGGAGTAGCGGATCAGAGTGAGTCCTGCCTGCCCATGGTGTAGGTGAGATGAGAAGTGGGAGCATGCTCCCCAGCTCCCATGGGAGAAGTCCAAGGGTGGAGGGATGGTGGCAGATCTCACTTTTGGTGTTTGGTCCTGTCCCTGATGATGGATATGGAAAAGGACTGGAAATCATGAGGTCTAAGTTGTGGAATTCAACCCCTGAAGGAAAGGGTCACTGAGGAGGCAGATGATTCCAAACAGCCTCCTCAAGAGGCGTGCAACCTTGGATGGTGGCTGGGCCTAGCCTCCTGGGAAAGGTCCAAAAACTGCTTTGGCGAGGAGGTAGAGCCCAGACACATGAGCAGCAACCTTAGGGGCACCAACATTGAACACTTCCCGTGAGGCCCCCAAGACTCAGTTTTGGGCTGATGGATGCAAGCAGTGCCAGTGCTTGGCATTGCTTCTGTTTTGGTTCAGGGACGTGGCTGTGATGGAGACTCATGTGAGGATCATTTACAGAGATGTTCCCCACTAATGAGTTAATCATCAGGGCCAGCAGCAGCTGAAGGCTCTTTGTCTTCCTGGGCTCTATAAAAGGAAACAGAGGCCACCAACTGGGCTTGGTCTGCTGAGGAGAGGATATTCTCTGCTGTGGCTTGGAGGTGCTCCTGAGATCCTGCTGTTCCCTGGATGGTTCCACTTGGGATGCTCCAAGAGCAGGAGGTGGACTGTCCTTCTGCCTGTAAGGTGTCCTCCCTCCAGCTGGCTGTGGCTTCTCTGTGTGTGACCTGGAGGGGACTGAGCCACGCAGCTTTACCTGGATCATGCACTTGGTGCATGGCTGGAAGTGGATCTCACTGTGTGCTCCGTGGCTGTGGTATGGTGGCCCTTGGGCTCTGCCCTGGGACCTTACTGTGGTCACTGACATATCTAGGGGTAGCTCTGAGACCTGCTGAGTGACCTACTTTAAGCTGTGTGAGCAATGTTTTCTGCTGACCCTGCTGAGAGCTGCTCTGGAAATGTCTGATGGGGGCTTCTGGGGTGAGAAACTGCTGTGGTATCTGGCCTCCAATGTTCTGCTTGGTGTTGGGCTGCCTATGTGGGTTATGGGGAAGGCGAGGTCCCCATTCCATCATTATCTGGGCAGACTGGTGCTGCAGCGTGTATGGGAGTGGAGGTTTCTCTGTCATCTCTTGTGGGTCCTCAAGAGCCATCCCCAGACAGCTGGGGCTGAAAACCCACCATGCTGCATGCCTTGAGCATAGTGTGGAGGTGGAGAGGGTCACATCACTGCTCTGATTTGAATGGGAGAGAAATCAGGAGGGTCCCTTTAACTGGAAACTCAAAAAAAGTCTGGCAGGGAGGCGTGGGGTTTGGGTGTGGAGGCTGTTTGCTGTCAGTGTTTGCCATGGAGGAAGGCTCCTCGCCCTGAGCAGGCAGCAGCTGGTGGCAGGAGCAACCACCCATGGGCAGGGGAGCTCTGCGGCTCCCAAAGGGCTCGTTTGAGAGGAAGAGTGAGTTTGGTCATATCCAGACGCAGCCTGGTGCTTGAACAGATTCTGAGAAGCTCCCCCTCAACAACAGCATCTGTTATTTTTCTAGGATTTAAAAAGAAAGCAAGACAAGCCAGAAGGTTTGCAATGTGTGTGTAGGTGCGGGGACAGTGCTGTCACCACTGTGACTCACCTGGGAGGTCTGAGACTTCCGAGAACAAAAATGGTGTAGGGAGAAATTGTGAATGGTCGCTCGTGGAGGGGTGGTTGAGCTCTCCACCAGAGAAGCAGTTGAATTTCAGTTCCTCCTTAGGGCTGGCTTGTTCACAAAGAAGTTATTAATAACCAATTAAGCCAGAGCTCACGTCATGCCTTCCTCTGGAAGTGTGGCAAGAGCATCTGTGGTTCCTCCTTCGGCACCGTACCCACCCTGGTCCTTCAGCCAGCTCAGCCTCGTCATAGCTGGATGGAGAAGCATGGGGGGATGGTTTGGGCAGATGCTTTGTCACTGTTGGGCAGCTCCGGGGGGGACATGCCTTGGGGGACACCAGTGCCAAGGTGACCTGGGAGTTGCCCTTCACTCTGAGGGTGGTGAGACACTAGCACAGCTTGCTCAGGGGGGTTGTGGATGCTCCATCCCTGGAGGTGTTCAAGGCCAGGCTGGATGGGGCCTTGAGCAACCTGCTCTAGTGGGAGGTGTCCCTGCCATGGCAGGGGGTTTGGGACTAGATGATCTTTGAGGTCCCTTCCAAACCATTCTATGATTCTACAGGACTTGGCCATGGTGCGTTTGGCTCCCTTTGGTTGAGCTCATGGTGCTGAGGGGAGCAGGTGCACAGAAGAGGAGCCCAGTGTGGCAGGTTTTTGGTCAGTGCCAGGGCAGATGGTGCGAGTCAGGGGTGGAGACAGCCCGGGTCAGAGGACCAGCGGCCAGAGGGAGGAGGTTTGCTCTCCTGATACTTCCTTGGGCTGAGGATGTGCGTGTTGCTGCCTCCCTGGCCAGGCTGGCGATGAGCCGGGCAGCGGGCAGGCTGCTGGAGCGGGGCCCGCCGGGATAATTCATGGAGCGCCGGATGCACTGTGAAACCCCGAGAGAATCCGGGCACTGTGCTCCTCCTGAAACCGCCTATTCAGGGCCGCGATGGGGAAGACAAGAGGGAGGAAGCGGAGGGAAGATGGAGCACTGAAGGCCTCTGTGTCTGGCCGGTCGGATGCAGGTGCAGCTGCAGGTTGCCCGGATGCTCTGCACGGCCCTTTCCTGCGAGGAAGGAGGAGATGCTCTCACAAATCCCCCCCTGAGCCCCCAGCTCTGCTTCCACTTTGGTTTATTCCTGCTGATGCAGTGTCCTGTGCAGCCTTTTTTCCTATAGAGATAGGCCTTGAGGAGGCAGGTCTGTGTGGATTCTCTGAAGCCTGATATAGGGTTGAGCTCTTCCTCACTACTATGACTGCTCTCCCCTCCCCAGCTTCCCATCTTCAGGAAATGTTTAGAAATGAAATAGCTGTGAAACATCCTGCCCAGCCTGTCATCAGCTTGGTCCAAATGAGCAAGCAGCCTCAGAGGTTACATGGGAGGAGTCACACGTGGCCTCACACGTCCCTACCCACATGGTGCTACTGCGTCTGCTCCCCCTCATTAGAAAACCAAGCTGAATAAAGCTGCTGCTTTTGCTTTGGTGGCACAAGAACCATCTCACGCCATTTCCCTGAGTGGTGCTTTTGCCTGCGCGAGGGAAGAGGGAAGAGCGAGTGAAGATTTTTGGGAGGCCACAGTAAAACTAACGGAGTTTTCCCCAGGGCTGTGTTGGATTGTGATTTCTGACACATCAGCTGTGGAAATCCAGGGTCATTTCGCTGGAGCCTCTCCAGATATCCGCCTGTGTAAATGAGACCAGGATCTGGCCTGGCTGCTTTAAAGAAACACTGCCCAGGGGTTGGCTGCAAGATGCAGGCTCTTGCTTACTGCCTCTCTTCACAAATGCTACAGGCAGCGCTCCTGCAAGGCAAGTCTTCATCTTAAATGGAAAGGTGAAGCACTGCTCACTCTAGAAACATTCCCGTAGTGCTGGAGAAGGAGCATTTGTTTCAGTGAAAGGGTTTGAGATCACCAGGAAACTGGGGACCTGGGCCACCTTCTCCCAAGTAACTAACAACAGGACAAGAGGTAATGGCCTCAAGTTGTGGCAGGGGAGGTTTTGGCTGGATATTGGGAAGAAATTCTTTACTGAAAGAGTGGTCAGGCATTGGAACAGGCTGCCCAGGGCAGTGGTGGAGTCACCATCCCTGGAGGTGTTCATAAAATGAGTAGATGTGGTGCTCTGGGACATGGTCTAGGGCTCAGGGAGATGCTGGGATGAAGACTGGACTTGATGATCCTAGAGGTCTTTTCAAACCTAAATGATTCTATGAAAATACTCTGCTATATGCCTGTGTTTATATAAGAGTTCCTTCCAGCAAGCATCTGAAATACAGATTCACCGTCTCCTTCCTTCCTTCCTTCCTTCACTCTCTTCCTCTCTCAGGTTGAAAGAGGAACCAGGTTTGGCCTTTGCTGGCTTGTGGGCTTTGCTGGGGACCTGTGGCTGGCTGACAATGTTGGTCACTACAGGCTTTGCACGGTCAAGCACCCTTGCAGCTCATGGAGCTGATGATTTGACAACAGCAGGATGTAATGGCACGTTTTGTCCACTTGTTGTCTTGTCATATTAACCTTACATGAAGGTGTCCTGGGGCATTGGAGAAGTGTTTGGGAGGGGGCCTTGTTGGTCCTTCCTGCTGCAGGGACTGAAAAGCCTCTCTGGACTTGTCTGGGAGCACAGGGTTGGAGGCACCATGGCACTGGATTCCTTGTAAAGGCTCAGAGGAGCAATTAGGGCAAGAGTTTGATTTTGGGCAGGTTCCATGTGGATCAGGTGGAGTGGAGAGCAGGGCTGGCTGCTGCCATCACTTTGCTAGCAGTGATGTGGAGGAAGAGAAGGCATCATGAGGTGCCTGAAGTACCTTGGAGAACATGTAGAGAAGCAGGGGCAGCCAGGACTGAGTGCACTGGGCATGAAGGACTGGAGCAATTTCTGGGAAACCCTCAAACACAGCTTGGGAAAGGGCTACAGCCCCTTTCCAGCCTGAGCACCCATCTTTTCTCAATCTGGAGACCAAGGGATTAATTCATCTGCAGCCCAAACTGGTATCTGCTGGCTGCTTCCTCGGCTGGGACCAGCAATGCAGCCTCCAGTGGTGTGCAGCTGCATGGTTCCTGGCTCCCCAGGGCAGAGACATTTACTGGTTTTAGCATACATTTAAATCTCCCCTTGTAGGCCAGGCTCTGAGCACCCCTTGGTGCTGAGGGATTAAAAAGCACATCACCTGCCTACAAGGCTTAGTAGAAGCTCTGCCCTCAAGGGTGTAAAGCATGCCAGTTAATGGGGAGTCTAGGGAAGGGCATAGAGGGATGGTGCTTTCAGGAGAAACCTCTGACAGCCCATTCAGGAGAGAAACAGCACCTGAGTGCTGCACTTGGCCTCTGCTCTCAAAGAAGATACATGTGCAGGTTTGAAACGCAGAGCTGGGATCCAGTGTGTAGAAGGTAAGAGCATCCATCCAGCTTAAAACCAAAGGTGCCCAGTCATAGAATCATTGAATGGTTTGGGTTGGAAGGGACCTTAAAGATTATCTAGTTTCAACCCCGTGCCATGGCAGGGACACCTCCCACTAAGGCACGTTGCTCAACGCTGTGTCCAGCCTGGTCCCGAACACATCTGGTGATGGAGCATCTACAGCTTCTCTGTGCAACCTGTTCCAGTGTCTCACCACCCTCATAGTGAAGAACATCTTCCTTACACCTAATGTAAATCTCCATTCTTCCCATTTGAGCCCATCACCCTGGTGCTATCCCTACAAGCCATTGTAAAAAGTCTCTCCCTAGCTTTCTTGTAGGCCCCCTTTAAGTACTGAAAGGCCACAAGAAGGTATCCCCACAGCGTTCTCTTCTCCAGGCTGAATAACCCCAACTCCCTCAGCCTGTCCTTGTAGGAGAGGTCTTCCAGCCCTCTGAACCCAGAATCCCAACACCAGTCCAGAATCCCAAGACCAGTAGTGGTTCATAGTGAATGCTGGAGGACAAGTATTGGAAGTGGGTGAGCAGACAGATTTTTCTTGTTATTTTCTCCTAGAACCCAGCAGCACAGGGCTTGGACACCTCCTGAACCAGAGCTGTGTCTGTAAGATATATCATGAAAGAGGTGCCCATGGATGACAGCATCTCCAGTTTCCTGACTCCCCTCAAGCTCCGATCTCAGAGCAAACAGGGAGGGCTTACCCTGCCTGGAGGGAAAATACTGGAGTCTCATGTTTTGCTCTCATGATAACCAAGTACAAGCTGGAAATCTGATGCTGACCTACTCCTTGCAACATGCCCATAATGGAGGATTTCAAGCAGAAAAACAGAGCAAGGCGTTTGTGTGGAAGTGTCTGTCGATTCTATTTTGAGGGTCAGATCGGTGCCTTCGGCAGAGGAAATCATCTGCACAGCACAGCCCTTCCTTTCCGAGCGGTGAAGATCCTGCTGAGTGTAAAGCACTTTTAAGCTTAGCTGTGCAGGTGTCACGACCTGTTCTTCCGGCTCACTGGTGGCAGATGTGGGGTTTTCAATATACCAGGCAGCTCAGGCTTGTTTGGCTTTCCCCTTCCCTCACTGATTGGGTCACTCCATTTACGCATTTCACAGAAGGCAACTTTCAGTATTGCTAAATTGTGGCTGCACTGTGGTTTGCACCCCCCCGCCCCAACAGGAGTGACATGCAAGCATGAAAAGAGGCTTCTTGAAGGATGGAGGAAACCTACTGACTGTAGCAACGTGCTTTGCAGTTATTTTTGATTGAGGTTGAGGCCGTTGTGGTTCGTGCCCCAGAAGAAGCCGGGCTGTGCACAGCCCGTTCCCAGCAGTGCTGGTCTTTGCCTTTTACCTTCTCTGATCACAGAGATGTTTGATTTCTAAAGATCAGAAGGGAATGGGTTCCTTTGACTTCCTCTAATGTTCACAAGGTCAGGGAGCAATCCTGTATTTCTCTGTCTCATTCAGCCCATAAGAATGTGGAAGCTCGTAGGAGTATTAATTACAGCCAATTATAACCTGCTTGACTAGCAGAGATATTCAGATGGCTACTGAAACCTGCTCTTGTTGAAGATGGACATTTTTCTTCAACCAAGGAAGCCTTCTGGTTTTGAGGAGCTCACAGAGCAGTTGTCGAGCCGGACTGATCTGTGGAGCAGCTTGGTCAGATAGTGGTAAAATTGAACATATTCCTGGGAAATTCTTGCCTGCAGCACTGTGCAGTTTGCTTTGTGCAGTCCTGATGGCTTGTCATGAATCTCTTCCAGCCCAGCTGGTGATTTTTTTTTTTTAATCTGCTTGTTGATTACACAGGGACCATGTATTTACAGCTTTGCACTGTTGCTTAGAGTTGGGCTCGGGTTTTTTGCATTATAAAAATACCTGGGAAGCCCTGTTGAGGATGAGCTGCTCTTTGTGATGGGGCAGCGGCAACAAGCTCGGAGTCACGACTGTGAATGCAGATCTGAAAGTTGCAACTGGATTTGTGAGCCTGGGAACGGAGGAAGTCACTTGCAGAAGTGGGAATCAGAAACCTAGAAATCGGGCCAAGTAATTAAGCAACTGGCTGGGTGCTGTGCAAACACAAACCAAATAGACAGCCCTTGGTTTTCATCTGTCAAGGGGAAAAACTACCAGCTTTTCAGCTGTGATAGCTGGTGAGGAGCATCCAGCTGTAATCCAGGGACATGGCAGTGCTGTGATGCTGATCCCTTGGTGTAGAAGAGCCAGGGCTCAAAACGCCTTCAGCTTCTAGCACTTGGTCTGCTTCAGGGGTCCTGCTTTTGCTCCTGTGACTGTGAGCAATGCTATAAAATTTGAGCCAAAAATGGCTGTAGCTCTAGACCTTCGTTCCCAGGGTTCGAAGGTGATGTGGCTTTCCAGACAGCTTGTGCTGCCAGGCACAACTTGCTGCTGGGTGCTCCAGGAGCAGAGCCCATATGAAGGAATCTCTTGTTGACCAGATGATGCCTCAAGTCTCTGTGTGTGGTGTGACCACGCTGATTGCAGTCCTGGTACTCCTGAGTCACCCCAGGTAAGTGGCAGATGAATCACTGCACCCAGCTCCTGTGGACAAGGTGGTGCTTTTCTCATGGGCCCTGGATTTCTGTGCTTAAATGTGAAATTCTTTGTACTCAAGCGTACTATGTCCTCTGACTGCAGTGATGGCTGGTTGGCTGCTTGGTTGTAGGAACACTTCACTTCGCCCCCCCTTTTCTATTAGTGTACAAAGTCTTTTGTCTCCTCCTCCAGCCAGATAGGACCAGCCTAAGCCACTGTCCCAGCCCACCAGGAGAGGAGACCCCATTTCCAGATGATGCTACAGGAGCACAGCTCCTCTTGCTCTCCTGATACTTTCCTCATTGTGAGCCCCAAAGGGTGGTTTCCTTCAAGGTGAGAAACAGCTGTGGGAGGAGTGAGGATAATCATAGAATCATAGAATTCTCCTCCAGAGGTCATCTAGTCCAACCTCCCTACCTAAGTAGGGACATCTACCTAGGTCAGGTTACTCAAAGCCTCATCGAGCCTGACCTTGAATGTCTCCAGGGATGGGGCCTCCACCACCTCTCTGGGCAGCCAATTCCAGTGCTCTATGACCCTCATGTTAAAGAACTTTTTTCTAATATCCAACCTAAATCTATCTTTTCCTAGCTTAAAACCATTACTCCTTGTCCTATCATCCCAAGTCATGTGAGATCCTTGTGCAACAACACAAGGTATCCTGCAGTTTGGCTGTTATTAGGAAGCCTTGATGGTCTGAGGATGGGCCTAGGGCAAAAGGGAGGGCCTGGCTCCTTGGGTGACATTCTTTGGGTGGCTGCAGGAATGATGAAGAGGAGCTCTGATGAATGATGTTGTCCATCAGCTCCTTCCTGTCAGGAAGCCCTCTCATCATGGCATGGAGGAAGTCAAGAGGGATAGTACAAACTGTACCAACTGCAAGGGAATCCTTGTCCTCCAGCATGGGCTTACAGGCTCTGACTTGGGGACTTGCTCTGGAGAGCCAGATGACAACACTAAATGAGCCCATCTTCAAATACCCTGGGCCTGAGTCTGCCACTCAAAACTGCAGATGGTCCCAATGGGTGAGCACTCCCAGCCTGGGAACAGGGTCTTTAGGTCAAATGTGCTGAGTGTATCTTATTAAGCAAGAAAAATACCCCCTCACAAGTCAGTGGGGCCTTGAGGGGTCCTGTCCCCTCCTTTCTGCTGATGTGGGTGCTCATCTGACCTTCTGGTGAGCTGGTTCAGGGAGCTCAACTGGCTCAGAAATAACCCTCCCCCCCCAAAAAAAAGTGATTAGTCTTCACCACAGATGGTATAAGGTGGTGTTGGTGGCAGGGAGGGAATGGGAACGGGTGGTGGAGGAAGGGCAGGAACCACAACACCCTGAATTGGGTCAATTAAAACTGTTGTGGAATTTCACCCTGAGGCTTCAGTGGGATTTAATGTAAGCAACGCAGCAGCCTTGGCTTCTCGATGTGGTGTGGGGAGAAACTGCACCTACAGAGCACTAAGGAGAAAGGAATGAGGGAAGGTGCCCACAGAAGGGAAGGTGCCCACAGATGAGAATGGCTCTAACTTCTAAAGAAACACCACACTTGGTAATTACTCGAACTAAGCACATTTCAAACGACGCTGCCTCTTGCACTGTCAGTGCATATTCATTCTGAGAAAACCAGAATGTGCTGGGCTTGCATTCTTGCTCCGCTTTTCATGAATCTGCTAACGTGTTCAGAAAAGGTCCGTTTGGAAAGCCCATATTAGAGGTGTATTAACTTTGAGCTTGTCAAAATGAACTTTTTTTTGCATGGGAAACAGTTCTACAAGTTTGTCTGCATGGCAAATGAAACTAAACCCCTCGCGCTGGCCGTAAGCACGCTCAATTCTGGTTAAACTTGGGTCGAGTCCAGCTGAACTCGGGCACGGGCTTACCAGGCTGTACTTGCCCTTATTTAAAGATGTTTGAAGAAACCAGACTGAATATGATGAGAACTAAACTTTTATTTTGGTTTTTATCGTCTTGTGGGCAACCCTGGTGTGTGTGGTGGGGCTGCAGACCCTGTGGATCTGTGTCTCATCAAAGCAGACGAGTGTAACTCAGCCTTTGCATATTTCAATGAAATATTCATGAATCCAGGAGGGAATAACCTGGGGTGAACATCACTTTGTATGAATCTGCATATATTGTGTAGCACCGCAACATGCGGACGGCTCAGGAAATTCAGAAGAGGGCCTGTGTTCGTTGAGAAACATCTCGCTGCTTTGGCTCTAAGGACAATAATGATTGCATTTGCCCAGATTCTCATTTAATTAGCAGATTCCCCAAATTGGGCACTTAAGGACTTAAGTCCCTATTTACCCCATGTGGAAGCATGTGGCTTCCCAGGGAGGCTGAGAAACGCCAGCGCCTGCTGGAGTCGGTGTGAGTGGAGGGTGCCCAACCTCCTGAGACATGAGGCAGGTTCTTACTTGGCTACTTAATACAGACATTAAGCGCTGACTGTTAAAGACACCTTTATTAGATGATGCTGGTCTCTGTTTTTGAATTGATTCCTCCCAAGACCTATAGGTTAGGAGTGGGAAGGAAAATCAGTAATGGAGCAGAAATGACTGTGATTTAGAGCTCGGATTGCATACATGCATCAGGCTAATGAGATTCAGTCTTGTTTGGTTACAAGCACTGGAGACAGAAGCAGAAAATGTGATCCACCAAGCCAGCTCTCAGGAAATGAGAAACAATAGAGTGAGGAAATCAAATTTCAAATGGCAGGGATATATTTATCAAGTTTTCCTTAGAATTTTTGCAGAGCTTTTTGGCATTCTCAGGGCAGCTTCTTTTTTTTTTTTTCCTCTATTTTTTCGGTCAGCCGACATATGGCTGGAGGATTAGATCACTGTAAAGCACCGTTGTTTGTGACCTATTTGCTAATGCGGGGCTGGGGTCAGCGGGAAGAGACAAATGTACTCGTCATTGTTCGGTGCTTTTCAAGTGCTGTTCCTGTTGTCACTCACACCGTGGCCAGACATTTGGAACAAACTCATTAGCTAATTAGTGGTGTGCTCGGCCCCACGTGGCCGTAGTCGCTGTGTGGGCGATATTCACATTATGGCTGTGGAACAGGCCCTCCTGGGGCTTCCTGGCAGCCGCTCTTCACTAGGTTAGTTGGGAGGGCAGCCGTGGCCGGGCAGAGCTGGGGGGAGGCTGCGCCTGCCTTGTCTTTGCTGGAAGAGCCTCTTGCACAGCAGACATCGCACTGCTCGTCATCCTCCTGCTCCTCGCCACACAATGTCCCCTTCTCTCCCACTCGTGGGATTTGCTGTCGCCATTTCCTTTCTCCGTGTGACTGACCTGCTGCCGGAGCAGCTACCGGGGTGGTGCCGTGGCTATCGGCTTCTGATGCACAACTCATATTGCAAAGAACGGCCTTGAACTCTGGCTCTGCCAACGCAGCTGAAGTGGTGTGGGCTGGGAACGCTTTGGCTCAGGTCAACATCCAAGGCGTGGTACAACCTGCTTGAAAGAGGGATGGGGAAGTGCTGGGATGTAAAGTTGCCTACTCTAGCTCCTGGGTTTAAAATCACAGGATAAATAGCAGTGACCTCCTGTTGTTAATACAAAACAGGGGCCATAGATCCACCGCCACGAGTCCCCTCTTGCTGCGGATATCCTCAGGAGACCACCAGAAGGGATGGTCCCTTTGCAGCCTGGGCAGATCTCTGCTGGTGCTGCCGAATCAAGCACGTACCTGGCTGATGTGGCAGGAACACTGGTGGTTTAAGGCATTAGCATGGGTGTAATTTTTTTTAAAAAAAGTGTATGTTTACCTGGCTGGCTTGTTTTGCTTGCACTACGAAGCTTGATCTGTTTGATAGAAAATAGTGGTGTTGATACGGACGTGCCAGCTGTCGGAGCTCTTTGCTGGGTTTGTTGATTTGTACACTTATGCCGTAGATGGAGACACCTGGGATGGAGCTGGGAACGGAGAGGAAGCCGCCTCCCAGCTTTGGAGCGTTGTCTGCCCAGACCTGGAAGGAAGACAGGCAGGAGAGAAGGCGGCAGGAGCAAGTTTGTTCTTCCCATTTTATTTTAACCAAGAGCTTTCTTCTCATTCTTTAGAGCTGTCAGCGCCTAATCATTAGGATTAATGAACATGCAGAGAAACACTAGGTTTCCATCATTGCTGTTTTCCTCTGAAGAAGAAAGGAGGGAAGTATCCTTTCAGCTCCTGCTGATAGCATCACATGCGTGCAGGTCCTGGTTTTTTTTTTTTCCACCCAGAATTTAATTCTGCCTAGCTCAAGATTAACAGCTAAGCCAGCATCGCAGCTAGCTGCAGACTTGTCTTCCCAGCTACCAGATGGTATTCAAAGCATTTGAACTCACAGCATTTCTAAACAGTTGCTTTTAATGCGGCTTACGCGGTGTTTCACTGCAGTCCTCGTTCTTCTGTATTTAAACCTCGATTCCCTGGAAATTTTGCTGCTGTCTCCACAGAAGCAAGGGCTGGGCTCTAAGTTCGCAGTGCTCGGCCTGACCTTCCATTCACTTGGAAAGCGATACCTTATAAACTGGGTTTTGCTCCGAGTTTCCTTTGTTTTGTTACGCTTTAGTAAGTTAAGATTCCTCGGGAGTTTGGGTTTTAAATGACCAGTAGCGTTACCCGGAGCCAGCTGTAATAGGAGCAGAGTCCTGCGAGCCAGCTTCTCCTGATCCGCACCAACCTTGGCCGTGTCCCAAACAGCCACGTCCCGTTTCCTTGAATTGTCTCATGGTTTCACGATGGGAACAAACACATTCAGGGAGAACGACAATGAGACCACGAACCTCTTCCATCCTGGACACGGGTTTAGTCATTATCCCCAGAGGGGAAGGACGTGGGCTCCAACCCACCCAGGCTGCCCGGCTCCACCGAGCTCCCCTTCCCATCACTGACTGTGGCAACCAGAAGGTTCCTTCCCACCACCCCGAAGTGTCCCTAGGTCCACAAATGCTGTTATTTTGTACTGGTGTCTTCACCAGGAGGGGGGGGAGGTGCAGCCACCGCCCAGCGTGAAGCGATGGGAGCGGCCTGGGTGCTGGTTTTTTGCGAGGGATCCCCTCTCCCACCCTGAAATGTTTCCCCTTGGAGATGTGAGGGAGGAGGTGGCTCTTCCCCCGCTTCCCAAGGGAGTGGGCCCGAGCAGGAGCCGGGCCCTTTCCTGGGACTTTGCCCGGCGCCGACCCTCCTCGGGCGGGAGAGCCGCGGGCCTGGCTGTGAGGAGACGCCGGCGGAGGGTGAGGACAGGGAGGAGGGCAGGCAGCGGAGCCCGCTCGGAGGCCGCCATCCCCCTTCCCTTCCCCGCTCCCCGCCCTTGGCCTCGCCGCGCCCGGGCCGGGGCC
>VZZY01002323.1:261064-317284 GCA_013400335.1 Eurystomus gularis
CCCCGGCGGGGGGGGGCTCCCGGCGGGGGCCCTCGGTTCGCGGGGGCCATCCCCTCGCCTCCACGTTAGTAACCGTCATTGTGGCCCCGTGGAATTTGTTATATTTTTCTAGTAATGTAGTCGGTTTGGAGTAGTGCTTTTAATTATTTTTTTTTTAAGGATTAATTTTTCTATATCTATATATTTTATTTTTTTTTTCCCCAATCTTTACCTGCAGTACTTCTGATGCTACAGATTGGTCTTGGGTAGTCGGTGCGGTGTCTTATATTAACCATTATTGTTCCTGCGAAGTATACTGAAAAAAGAATGATCACAGGCTACCCACAATGGAAGTTTCCTATTTTAACACCACAAGGCGTTATATTGATAGCGTTTGCTCTCTGTTCTATTTGGCCAAGGGGTATGTAATGCTTCCTCCCTCCCCCTCCTTAAGTATGGCATCATGATCTGAAAAGCGGAGTTGTGTTTAAAATCTGCGTGAATTGAGAAGCTGAGTTATATTTTAAAATTACGTGGCTAGCACATGGCTCTGTTCCTTAATCTACTAAGAAAATCCTCTGAATTATATACACACATTTTCAACAGGAGGCCTAGCATTCTTGTTGGGGTTGTTAAGGTGTGTGGCGGATGTTATGGGTTGTAGAGGCTGACTTTAGGAGTTCAAAATGCAAATCAGGCCACAAGATTAAGTTTTATTATTCTCCCCCCTGAAATGCATGGTTTATGGTAATATGGAACTCTTGCATAATTCCAGTGTGTTGCTGTGTTGTGTGCGAGACAAGGTCATGGAAAACTGGATTATTAGGGGTGTAAAACATGGGATGTTAGAATGATTTTTGATGAAAAATATGTTTATATTGTAATGGTATCTTTAGCAAAATACAGCCTATTCAGGAAGTACTTCTAAATATGTTTGTCTTGGCCAATTCTTGGATACATTATTTTGGAGCAAACTCATATACACTGTTTTATTGCGAAGAATCAGAACTTTTGATAGATTTTCTTTTATAAACTCAAAGTAATGGTAAACTAGCTAGGTAGAGTTGCAGATATAATCTTCCATATATTAAATATTTAACTATGCTATCGAGAATTATCAAGTACAAATTAACCATGAGTATGCATTCCCGGAGACAAATTCTGATAAGGCCGAATTGACTGCGAGTTACACTTGAGGAAGTTTTGACTTAGGGCTGCTGATTGTAACTTCCTTGATGCCATGAGCTGTGCGACATCATCCTGCTGTGACTGCGGTTCTCCTGCGTGGTAGCTTGCCTTTGTCACGCACTCACAAATTAAAATTAATATCTACCTTTAAGAAATGAGATATGAGACACTAAGAGGATGGACCTCTCTTTCTGTAGAAAAAATAATTGACCTGTTCTCTTAGTAGGAGCGCTGGAGAATATTTGGGCAAGAGGAGCCCTATCTGTGAGGTACCTGGTGGTCTTGTCCCGATAGGAGAGGAGCTGTCTGAGACCTGGATGGTAATGCTCCTGTTGTTTTTCATGTCCCTTGTTCCTACAGTCATTTTTAATGAAGAGTTGACAAACATCCGATGTCCGGCGCAAGCAGCGCTGTATAATGCAAGGAGCATAAATGAATTCAGCTTGTACTGACCGCATTGTTATTTACATAACTGGTTAATCATGCTAATTTTGTTCCAGCTGTCAGCCATTTGATTGCTTCAAAACTTGGAGCTTTTAAGAATCTTGGATCGCTGCAGTGAAATGCCAAAGGCCTAATTTGTTACTTCATAAAAATGCTGATAGTCTTTCTTGATACAGAAATGGGTGTTTTGTTTTTGTGGGTGGTTTTTTGAGAGAGGAATCATGAAATTATAATCTGTTTGGGGAGAAATACATTACAGAGTAGTCAGGATATTCATGATCTTGCTTTTTTTAGGTCTCGTATGCAAGATGGGAAAATGGCTATTGGTTTTGCCTGGTCTAAAAGACTATAAGTTACTCTAAAATCTTTATTTAATGACTGATACTCAGGAAGCAACATTCCAGTCTTCCAGTGCCGTATTTGCAGAGTGCTAAATTGTCCCTTGGGATCTTGCTAATAGAAAATGAAAGGTGCCTGGTTTGTGTGAATGTCTGTAATGTTCTTTTCCCACTTTGCCTTGCTCTGATCTGTGCAGGGAAAGTATCAAAACGTACTAGTATCCTGCTGTCTAAATGCTTCAAAGAACAGCGGGTTTTTTGTGTGTTTCAGTAGCCTGGCTGCTCATTAAGAAGGTATGAGACACCGTGGAGGAGAACAACATGTATGCTGTCCTCCAGAAGAAAACCTGCTAGGTCTAATTGCAGGTCCACTAGCGTTGGTATGCTTTGGTTTGGTGACAAACTGCTACGTGCTGAACAGTAGACCATAAAAAGTGCCAGCATTAATCAGTTTAGGGGATTGTTACAGGGTTGCTTTCCTGTTCCTGGGGGGGAAATGAGAATGTTTGTGTGTCAGAAGTGAATTCAGAGACCATAAGCTTCAGGATGGATCTAGAACCATGTGGTTGTTGCAGTTGAGCCTCTCGGTGAGTGCTGCAGGAGGTAGAAAGCTACAGAAAAGCTGGTTTGGCTTATTTATCATTTTGCAAATAACAGTTTTTCTCTTTGGTTTTTGGAGTTGGGGTTTGGTTGATTATATGCCAGTGCTCCAAAGTATTGATAAAAGACAAAAGAATTGGATCGCAACAGTTCTGAGGTGTGTTTTGTAGGTACCTAGAGGTTGTGAGCAGTTTTTAAGGTGAGAGTAGTTTAAATTACTGAGATTGAGTTCCTTCAAGCTACCACAAGAAGTTAAGTGAGTGTAAATGTCTAGTAGTGGAGTTATATGAATGATTATACCAAATAGAATATGACTATAAAAATATTTTGTGTTTTCTTAGTTGCAACATGAGTTGTAGCTAGAGATATTTACCAGAATTTGGTTTGTAATTCACAATCATGCGTTTTTGTGTGGAAATGTTACTTTGAATCACTATGCTTCGTGAGATGCTTTCCTTTTGTATAAATAATTAATAGCTCAATTTCTTGGGTATTGTTACAAAAATTGAACTAAAAGATTGATCTTGAAACCAATGCCCTGTACCGCATTGTTGATAGTGTTTGTATCCGTTTTTGTGTCACCCAGGGCCGTTAACATAAACGCCTCTAACTAGTGCTTCCAGCTTGTGTTCAAGGTCAGGCTCGGTCTGTTCCCGCTGCCTGTGCCTTGCCTTGCACTCTGACTCGCCAGAGCCGGCTCTTCCAGGTAGGAAACACGAGTTCAGAGCTGAGGAGAGCTCGGGCAGGAGCAGGTCCTCACTGGCAGCCAGCACAGCTGGCGCCAGCAGCACAGCTGGGTAGAACCAGTCCCAGTCTGAAACTGGGCACAGCTCCGCCTTGGAGACCCACTTCTCTGAGCTTTGCGGTGGAGGTGGCTGGGTCAAGTTTTCAGGAACCTCAAACGCAGTAAGTTTTGTTGTCCTGATATATACAATCTATTTTCAAGCAATAATTCTCCTTCCAGAGTTAGGAGTAGAGCTCCCTGAGCTGCCTGACATATTTAGTTGAAATTTTTGCATGAGACCTCTGCAGTTTCCTTCCACATTGTTGACTGCTCCTGTCTTTCCTCCCAAGTGCTGTTTTATTAATGTCGTCTACGGTTGCCGAGCCCTCTGTCATAGACCAAGGCACGAGGAGTCGGGCGTTGTGGAGGGTGACCCAGGCAGAACGCCTGCACAGTCCGCTTCTGCAGGCAGCGAACAGACCTGCCTTGTGTCTCTCAGCCTTCTCCGTCTCCTCCTCCTTTCTTGCCCTCGTAATTCCCTTGTACTTTGCACATGTCTACATCTGGTTTAGTGCGTGTTTGAATAGCAGCCGTGGCTCCTCTCTCCGGGCGGGTCACGTACGTCTTTCCTACGGCATGGATTTGGTCACCTTTAGACCCGGCGCTGTGGTGGATGTTCTTTTTCAATGTAATTTTCTGTTCTTATCCCTTGCAGTAAAACACTAATCTATGAATCATTTGCTCTTTTATGCTTACAGCGCAGCACTCCATGAACAATACTTTTACAAATTAAGTAATTTTTTTTTTTTTTTGCAAGTTCAAAGCTGCTTATTAGTTTAAAAACATGCCACGCACCTTACATAGAGATGTTTTATGTCCACCCTTCAAGACAGAAAACAGAAGACTCGCTTGCCTTGTTTGTTTGCCAGCGTAGCAGTCGTTACGGCCAATTTTGGGGCCTGTCATTCTAGAAGTGACTACTTGAAGCTAGACGACGAAGCCTGGGGGTCATGGCTGTGATGCCACATCTGTTTCTCTAGAGAAATTCAACAGCCAGACGTTGATTTAATCTCCCTGCAGTACAACTGTGTAGAGACTTCTGTGCAGTTCTGAAGATGTCACTTACATAACGGCTTCTAAAATCAAACCGGTCGTTTTCATTATTCAACAGCACAAATCCGAGTAGAGCCAGCTCTGCTCTTCCCCTCCCTGGGTCTGTTCTCTTTGGCTGAGTTTTGCCACCGATAAACGCTACAATATACGTTGTGCTCGCGCTGCTTAGAAATGTCAGCGTGGGCCACAAAGGTGCTAATGATGTCAGGGATGCTCTTTTACATTTTTTTTTTTTCTTTTCTCATTTTGAAATCATATTAATTTCTAGACTTCAGTTTTATAGTTTCTGGGCCTTTACAAGGGCAATGGTCTTTTCGTAGCTTTGCTAGAACAAAGACATTTTAAGAATCTTAATAGAGAATCGTATAATCTTATTACAACTGCTCCGGACTGTTTAAATCACTTCCTTGTACTTAAATCACAATCTGTCACCAGCTATTTCTTGATTGTAGTTTTTGTCAGATGCAATTTATCCCCCTCCCTGGTTTTGTTACCATTTTTTTTTCCCTTCTGATTGTGCAACCCTTAGGTTGGCAAGCAATTTCTTTCTCAAACAGTTCTTCTGACTTTATTGGGACTAATCGCCTGAGTAATTGCTCACTGGTGTAAGAGTTGTACAGTTCACAAATAAGACCTTTGTTTATAGGACCTCATGGGTAAAAGCAACTAAAATAACTGCTGATAGACAGTTCAAATATTCCTTAGGGAAAGGCAAAACAAAGTATTTCTAAAGGTAACTTCCTCCCCTGAGACGCAGGCCCAAAAGACTCCCTCAAACATGTTTCCTCATAGGTAGAAAATTTGTTCTCCAGTGGCTGGTTGTGTGTTACTAACTGGGTGGACAGGCCCCAAGCAGCATTCTAGTTTTGTCATTCTCCTGATTTTAATTTATTAGTTTTCGTAGTGAGAATTTCTTCAGCCAAATCTGTTGCCCCAATTGCTGCAGCAGCTGTTTTTCTACTGACTTTCGGCTCTGTTTGGACAGGGATGAGGCTTGTGACAATAGCAGTAAGACAGAGATGTTTGATCTAACCCTATGAAAGCAGCCAGATTTTAATACCGTTAATGAATCCTTACCCTTTGGTTCTAAACAGAACTATTTTCACAGGCCTGCCGGTTCTCTGATGGATGGTCAAGCAGAATGTATTCTGTCATGTGGTCTATGTAAAGGAAAGCACTTCAATTATTATTTGAAAAACAGAGCTTTAATGGTTTTAATTATTCAGTTAGCTAATTAATCAGTGAAACATCCTACCATTTTGTGACCTTGCTGGAACTTGACTGGCAGTGTCTGTTCAGAGAGACCGGAATCGTGCGTTACCAGCGGTATTTGGATCCAGAGATTATCTGATGAATCTTTAAAATGCCCCTGCCCAGGTATTTGCTCATTTGCTCCAAACCTCATTCTTTAATGACCATTTGAAAGCGTAAGACTCGCGTCTGTGCTGTTATCTAATGAAATATTTGCCTTCTGAGCCCGTACTGGCTTATTGCATGGTTTTATGGTTGCTTCGTGTAATACTACGCTTCTTGCAGTGATTTTTTTTTTTTTTAAGGGCTTGGAATGCTTATTACTGATGAGAACTGTTACTATTTATTTGCTGCTGTTGTTGAGCAGAGTTCATTAAGTTAAACTTTGCCTACCAATATAGGAGACTGTTTCTCAGAAAGTAAAGATAATGCCTCTGTTGGAATGTTTTTAGATAAATAGCGTTGATGACAGCAAGTACTTTGCTTAGAAGTATGCAAATGCAGATCAGAAATCAATATTTAATGTGGTAACTGTAGTTTTGGAGAATCTCTACAACTTTATGTCTAAAGCAGAAATTTCTACATGCTACTCGGAAGAGCAGGAACACTGTCGTTGCAACAGACTGTAATTATGCAGCCCATGGTTTTTATACTTTCGTAGCAAAGCAACTACTTCCTGAAGATTTTAAAAGATTGGTACCTGGGTGACTCCTCTGGAAGAGACTTGGGTTGTTTACTGGTTCTCTTGAGATTTAACAAGGAAGTAAAATACGGGAATGTTTATACTGGCTTTTACTTGGCTTTCAGAACTCTGAAGTTTTAGAGGAGCTGAAGTATAAAAGCTTATGTGGCAGCAAAATCACTTTTAAACTGGTTTACTGCAGAGAAGCGCTGAGGTATATCATCAAAGGATGTGAGGGGGGTTTTCGGTCTGCAAAACTGCTTAAGTGTTGCATTTAAAATTTACAAATCGCTGACCCCTTTGTGAAACACTGGCACAGACTGCAATGTCTGGCTGTATTTTACGTTTGACTACCTAGTGAATAATCTCCTTTTGCCTGGCCTGCTGGTTTAAGCACACTGAATAATATAATTGACATTTTGGTGTCTGTCTGCCAACAAACAGTGTCTGCACAGATTTAATTTCACAACAATATGAACGTAGGGTGCCTTAAGAAAGTATTTACCTTGGCTTTAAAATACAGAACTGTTCTGTAACTGGAGGTGTGCGGTGCCGGGGAGAGCTCTGCATGGTGGGAACTCTACCTTGCAGGCTGCTGAAATGCTGAAGAGGTAACGAACAGCAGGATAGTTTTGTAGCTTGTCTTCATTATACCACTTTTAACGTGCTTTATGAGGGGTTTTCTGTCCTGCACTTCATGTTCTAGATCAAGCAAAGGATGTAAGCACATCCTTCACTTTGAACGTGTGAGGGATGTGTTGGTGTGGGACTGCTCGATGACTTGGTGCTGAGCACTTGTCATTTTTTAGTGCTGTAGCTTTCCAGGTGTAAATGCAAGAAACGTGTTTGAACATCCTGAACACAGAAATATTTATTTTTATGTACGTGCCGGTGCAAAATTGTGTCTGGATGCCTTGAGACTGAGCCAGATTTTTTAATCTTTATTTTTTTTCAGTCAGCTTGGACAGTGTATATAATACTATAGTGCCTTTTCCTGTCCCTGGAAATGCTGATTTTTAGTTTAATTTTCAGAAGGGATTTCTTTTTCTCGTTCAGAAGAAAAACAAACTTTAAAGGAGGAGGAAAATTTGTGCTTGTTTTTAATTTTTGAGCTTCTCCTAGTAGCAGACCTGGTGAATTACAGGTCTCAGTGTGTCTGTGTATGAATATAGAGACATGTATGTGGAGACGTGTATATATAAACCTGAGCTTTAGCTGACCACAGCTGTAATGGCAACGCCTTACGTGCAGCCAGAGCTTTCCAGTTAAAAACACCTTGAGTGCCCATCGAACCTGTGGAATGGATGCATCTTGAGATGCCACGAGGCTTGTGCTTCCATCAAGCTCAACTAGTCCTTTGTCAAAACTCCTGTTTTAATAAAATATGGTGGCTTTTGCATTCTCTCCTTTCATGGGAAACCAGAGTAAAAGAGAATTAAGCCCCGCCTGCTGCTTACTTGCTAAATAGATGCAAATAAGATCCCTCTCCCTCCCGGTTGCAGGTTGCATCCTTGCTCCTCACGGGTTTCTACATTGTTTTGATTAAAGTGATTCTGTTGCCAACTCCCAGCCCAGAGGGCAGGTGAGAGGAAGAAAGAATCCCCTGATTACATCTTAGTGATTAACATCCCTTTTTGAGTTTGTAATGTCATCATTTCACAGAAAACAAAGTTCCAGCAGCTTCACAGTGCAGGGTTGTCAGAAAGGCAAACATCAAAGTGGAAAGAAAATAGTTTATTTAAAATATAGTAGAAAGACTTAAAATATTCGTGCTAACCTATGAGAGCTATTAAAAATTAAAAAAAGCCTTTGAAGCAAAGCATTAAAGATTTAATAGTATTAATTGAATTAAGCTGTGGGAGTTAAGGATATGTAGACACATGTGTTAAGTGAATGTATTCTGAGACATGATTTGTGTTAAGGAGGCTGAGGTATTGAGAGTTGAATGAATTGTGCTTGGTTTAGAAAGGCTACCTTAACAAAACCCTTTTTATTCTTGGCCTTCATTAGAGCAGATACCTTTGTAACTGAAGGTGTAAACAACAGTGCAAGGTACTTACTATGGTCTTAAAAACTGCAGGGAAGTGGAGGAGACCAGCCCTGACCTACCTGAACAAGGCAAAACAAGCAGAGTAGTTTCTAACCTACCTACACATTAAAGTTAATTTTGTTTCTCTTTATTATTAAGTCTGATTTTTAAATTTTTTTGGAAAGAATAAATACCTTTTCCTTTCACTGTTAGGAGAACAGTAACCCAGTATCGTTGTACTCCATAACAAGGTTTCTTCCCTTCCCTTTCCCCCTGATGCTCTGCCTGCAGCCCCCACCACGGATGGGGGCTTTTTTTTTTGGCTAACATGAAAAGCTATGCTTTAATGTTAGTTCACAATGTATTTTCTCTTCAGACCGACTGATTTTGGTAGCTTTTAGCTTATGTTTAGAACTTCTCACCGTTAGGAAAACGTCTTGCTGGAGGAAGGTCGTCCCTCTGTAGCTTTATAAATAGATAACAGAAAAATCTGAGTTAAGTCTGTGGTACTGGACCAGTTGCAGTCGCCTGATGTTGAGGGAAATGTGTAGGAGTTTGTTGATTTTTGTTCGTGGTTTTTTTTCTTTTCTTTGCAAATTGAAAACTCAGTTTAAGTCTTAACACGTTTGACCTGGACCTTAACAAGCAGGGAAAAGCCAAGTCCTTGTGTCGTTCGCAGGAAAACAAGCATTGAAAGCTGCTTGCAAGTGTGCAGGTGGCTTGGCAGAGAAAGCTGATGTCCAGAGGGAAGCAACATCAGACGGGGTTTGATTGGCATGGAAATACTGGTGTGTAGAGACACTACCAACCTCGTCAAGAGGGATAACAGGATTGAGGGTGATGTTAATGCATTCCTTTTTCCTCTGTCAGATAGATGGTTGGTGACAGCGTAAGGCGGGTTGTTTGAGCTCTCCTTGCTGCAAATGTACGTTACTAAATGATTCAGCACGACGCTGTACCCAGGCATTTTAGCAATATTGATGAATTCATTACCCTTCTGTTAGCTGATGGATGTTAATGGGCTAGAAAGTCTTCTGTGCATTTGGACTAGATGGAATGCTTTTGAAAAAAAGATTAGAGAATGGAGGGGGTGAGGTTTGAAGTTGCTTTCTTGTTCTGTTTATAAATCCAAAGAGAGAGGAGATTTTTAATGGCTTGCATTAGATCAGTGGTTAGAAGAATAATCGTCAGTGCAGGGATAGCAGGGAGCTATGGGAGGTACTGGTAGTAGTAGTGCTGCATAGGGGGTTTACTTGCTTTTTTTTTTTTGTGTGTGTGTCCAAAGCTGTAATCAGCTGCTTCAGAAATACCAAGAGCTTGTGTTTTGTATTACATGTGGTAGGAATTGTCTTCTGCATGTGGACTCCTTTCAGGGCATCTGGAGTCGCAAGGACACGTAGGGAGTTGCTGGTTGTGGAATATCAAAGCTCAGAGGGTATAACTTGTTCTCTGGAAGAAGATGACCTTTAATAATGGAACAGGCACAGATGCTTTTGAGTAACAAGTCTTTGTCATCCTCCTCAAGAAGAGCAAGCTAACGCCCACTCAAATAATTTTCCGTCTAAATATCCAGAATAGATAAGAGAGTAGATAGAATATTACTGCTGAAGGACAAATTCAGAAAACTTGAGGAATTGTTACAGCTGAAAATTTCTGTGTATCTCTATGGGAGATTCATTGGCGTCTTCAAGCCAAATTTGGGTTCTTTTTCCTAATTCCACAAAAATTAACAAAATAATAATAATAAATCTTTGCATTTGTGAATAGGGATGATTCTTCTTAGTACCTGAACGAAGGAATTGTACAGCTCTAAGTGGCATAATGAGGAAAAATTCTTCTATGGAATGCGCTGCTTTTTTGGGAGAAGGAGGGTCTTTTAGTGATTCACTTCCATCAAAGATGAACTGAAGAATATAGGTCAAAATCAGGAACTGGGACAGCACAGAAGTAGACCAAAGGGACTAGCGGTATTTTTGAGTGCTGTTTCATGGTAAGCATAACCCGGTCTAAAGCCAGGCTCCTGATGGCGGGCTCGTTGAGTCCTCTCTTCTGGCTGCACGTACTTTGCCCAGCAGCACTCCTTTGGATGGAATTGCTTTTCCTGCTGAGGTGGGGATGCCAGGTACGTTAGCTCTGTTAGGAAAAGGTAGGATGGTTTGGAAAAAGATTTTGGGAGTCGTGTGGTTGTACAGTATGAAAAGATAACATTATGGAGGAGAGAAAGTTGAACAGCAAGTGTGGCAGGACAGAGAGCGAAAATCAGGGTGTGAAAAGCTGGGGCCAAGATTTCAAGATGTTAGCTGGTTTTGAAAGACCAGAAGACCAAATTTCCTTCTTTCTGTGGCCGTCTTCAACACAAAGCAGAATGAATGTGTTACTGTTAGTAGCAGCTAGGGAGTAAAAGGCGATTTCCCAGAAAACCCATTGTTTGCAGTTCTTGCACTGTTCCCTGCTGAAAGCGAGCCCCAAATCTAAACCATCACCTTTAACTTTACCACCTATTTGAGCTTTCAAGGTGCAGCTTTTTGTTCTGCCTGTGAAATGTAACCGTAGATTGCTGTTGAAATGAACGTTACTTCCCTTATTTGTGGTGTACTTTTAAAGTAATGAGAGTGACCTTGGGATTAATTGGTTTGGTGACCTGATCTGTCAGAAACCTCAGCTATCCATCTCCCCCTCGCCTCCCCCGGTTTGTCAGATCAGCTCACTGAACCGATTCTATCTCAAGATCTGGCTTGTGACGGCAGAGCAGGTAGGAGCAGGACGCAGAGCAGGTAGGAGCAGGATGCTGCCTTCAGTAGCAGCCCTCAACCAACTGAGAGTAGCGTGTAAGGTGAAGCCACATCCTCGGTTCCTCTCTAAGCCTGACTGCCCAACGGTAAAGCCTGGTGTAAAACCCTCGGCTTTGGTCAAAATGTTCCTCCAGTGAGAAGTACAGAGGATTTGAGGGTCGATGTTTCCTGCTTCACAGTTTTCTAGCAAGTTAATTAGTCATGAGCATGCAGCTGCACGTAGCTTAATTTCTGAGGGTTAAAGTAACCTTATGTTCGTTGTTACCAGGTACAATAGTTGAATTAAGACCATGAGTTGACTTTTCAAGCGTGGTGGCTGTGAGGAATGGCACTCGGAAGTTTTATGCCAGGAATGTTGTAGGTAGGATATTAAATCAGTCTCCTTTTTCTTTACAGGCTTGTAGTTTGTGCTTGCAGCCAGGATACTTAATTTAAGCTGCAGAAAATAGGGATGTATGGACAGATACAGGATGTATGGACGGATACGGCTTTGCAGGTCTTGCACTATTCCTTGAATAATCCTTTTCATTAGAAGTTCACATCAAAATAAAAGTATTAATTAGAGTCCCAGCTCCTACCAGTAGTAACATGGAGAGTTAGACTGTTTTGGGTTTTTTTTCCCCTTAATCTTTGTCATGATGAGCAGTTGCCTTTGGCCTACTGAATGTATTAATGTGGTTTCGTGTCTGCGGTGTGTAGGTGGGTAGGAGAAACTGCACATGGTGACGTCTGCTTCATAATAATAAAGTGCAAACTGAATTTAGTTAATGAAATCATTGGGTAATGGTAAGTAGGTAGCAGGGACCTTCCCCAAATCCCAAGTCTAATACATGAGCACAGATATATATGGATATAACAGTTCTTGTCAGCTTTGAATGTAAAAAATTACAGTTGTGTAAGAGAACAGCGTGGCTTAAAGAAGGTAGCCAACGCTTTGTGGTCTTGCAGGCTTTTAGGTTGTATTATTTGCAGTTCCTCCTGTGTTCAAGCTGATCTATTAGAGCTCTGAGCTGTTGGGAGAGGAGATGTAACGGCCTCCCTTTGGCAGGTGCCTGTCACCCAGTAAGCAGCCGAAGTGACAAGGCAGGACTTTCCTAGCGAGTAATAGATTCTAAGACACATCCTCTGGCAAGAATAGCAGATAGCTTCCCCCCTTCCAAAATGAAAGTAGGGAAGGGGAGAAATGTCTCCTACAGTCTTTAATGTAGTTGAAAGTGCTACTCAAAGATACCTGGGAACCTGGATTTGTTTCAGAGTGTTACCTTTTTAAGGCACACGTTGGGTGATTTTTCTTTTCCTACTCTTTGTGAGAGTAAAAGATGAAATGCTTTCACTCGAGTAGGTAATCCCCAGAGAACAAATTCCTTCCGAGAGTTTGGGGAGGTATTTTCACTGCTGTGTTGGATTAATTTGCATTTAGAATTTCTGGTTCAGTGCGTAATGGCTTGACCTTCCACTGTTTTGTAATTCTGCAATATTGTGTTACTCATTACACAGCCGGTACTTGCTGTATTACTAGTGAAAAATAAACTGATATCTGCTGTGTAAAATGCAGGTAGTACTGCCGATGACACTTGACCCAGCCATAGGAGGAGAAATGTGTTATTTTTAAAGAGCTGTTGTCCAAGCTTGTAATCCTAAAATTAGATCTCCAGCGTAGGTCGGATTTGGATCGTTTGTGGTGATCTGCATGGCTCTGACAGAGGCTGTTCCCTCTCCCAGCACTTCGGAGCGTATTTGCAGCTGCTTTCTACACTGTCAATAATTCTGGCTGTGTTCCGGGCTACGAAAACAAACCTAACTGCGAATGTCAGAGCACCGGCAACTCTGCCTTGATGGGTCCCAAAATAGGGTGGCCAGGTAGTGCTGCCGTGTTCTTGGCTGCGAGGTGGAGGTTAATTCCTGCTTCTTTCTGTAGACTCTGAGTAATGAGATAAGGTCTCTACTGAGCTCAAATACTGCCTTGGAAATGTAAGTAGACGTGTAGTAAGAAAAGGTGTTACAGAGAAAAAATTGTCTAGAAAGCTATTTTATGGCTAAATGCCCACACAAGCTGGAGTTCGTTTTTTCTCTGTGAGTCTGAGGAATGACTGTAAAAATCAGTGTAGGATCTAACCTTGGGGTTCATGAATATGCATAAATTTGAAGGAGAATTATCTTTCAGCATTAACTCTTTAAAGAAATAATTTGGCCACCTGCTGTCTGTGAAAGCTGACCTTGTTCTCCCATTTGTAAAAGGGAGTGGAAAGCTTCCAAAACTTTTAATTTTGAACCGTTTCCTCTTCTCAGAAATTACACTAAAGAAGACAAGCATTTAAGCTGTGGAAAATGGAAATGAAACCTTTCTTGTGGAGTTAACCCTGTTCTTCAAACCATTTGCCAATCTGTATTTGTAGCTCATTTCCTAAATAATTTTGAAGGTTGAGGAAGGGCATTGATGGTAATTTCAGTGTCTTCATTTTACTGCTTTATTCCCATGAATTGCTGTTTTCTCTGCCGTACAATAGCAAAAGAGAGCTAATAAGTGCGCTACTTGTTGGCTTTTATGTGTAGTGCCAAGCTTCTTTGCTTCTCTTAGTACTCTTCTCCAAGTAACCATGATGTACAGTTGCCCCTCTTCCTGTTTGGTTGTGGGAACAGTGTTTGTACTGCAGTAGGATATTATACCCTAGGCAGTATAATGATATCCTCTGGTTATCCAGTTGTTTTGGAAGAGTTATTTATGAATAAGGGGGGGAAAAAAAAAAAAGCCATGTGAAAGAGAACTAAGTTTGAAAATTTCTCTAGTAGTGTGGGATCCAGTATAAGAAAAATGTCTTTGCTATCATTTTTTGCTGGATTGTTATATTCCTGGATTTTAAATAAAGGCTTGTCCTCAGTTTCATTGTCAAAAAAAGTATAGGACCTACAAGAAGGCTGGGGAGGGACTTTTTACAAAGGCCTGTAGCGATAGGACAAGGGGTAATGGGTTTAAACTGGAAGGGGGGAGATTTAGATTGGAAATTAGGAGGAAATTCTTCACTCTGATGATCTTTGAGGTCCCTTCCAACCCAAACCATTCTATGATTCTGCGATTTCTGGCTCCTGCTTGTTGGAAATGAGACTTTCTGGAAGCGCCGTGGGTTGGGATTTGTACACGGAATGAACTACCACAAGAAAACTAGGATGTGAATTCAGTGTCAGGCAGTGGGAATCCTTTTTCCTCGCCATAAATAGAAGCTGACTTTGCGTTAGGATTGGGGCTGTGTTGGAGTGTGTGCTTTTTGCTCTGTGCAGGTGTGGTGTCAGTGTCTGTCTGTCTGTCTGGGGGAACTTCTTCCTTAGTCAGCATCTGGCAATGCTTTCCTCTCAGCTGGCTGCTTTGCAGGCTGGCAAGAAGTGCACTCCAGGCCCTGGGTTCACCGATTTGTCTTGGAATACAGGTCCCCAAGGATCACCTGCCTCTATCATTCCACCCTGATCGTAAGGAGAGCAGATCTCTAGTTGTTTGTGCGTGCTCACACCTCAGAGGTCAGGCACCCGCTTCAGCTTTGTGCCATGTTGGGACTTATCGTAGCAGCTGCTCCAGCACACTGCGGGTAGGAGAGGCTCATGGTGGCTCCTTGGGGCTTTGTATTTCACTTACGTTCCTTTGAAATGAGAGCAAGGTGCAGATATCTCTTGATTCTGAGGATATGCTGTCATAATACCGTGCTGCTTAGTAGGCTGGCTGGCCTGCAACAGCCCGTCTGTGCTCCCAGTGTTGTTGTGGGCCAGTATTGGTCCCTCAGTTGCCAGCGTAGCTGTTGAGGACTGTCCTACGAGCTGAGTAAGGGAACCTGCTTGAGCTGTTTGAGTGGAATTTCTAGTGATGGTCAGAAAAATCTTTGTGTAATTGCAACGTGAATCTTTGGGTGCAAACTTGTCGTTATCTTTCCATGTATTTAATGAAGGGAGAGGATATTTTTTTGTAAATTAAGATGTCTGTAGAGACTGCCATGAAAGCACGGGATGACTGAATTAGTAACTGTTGTCAAATTCACTTTTTATGCATGTTACTTCCAGTAAATGTCTAGTCTAACTTATATATGTTGTCTATAATACTGGTAATTAAAATTTTACGCAGATTTCTGGTAAACTTATGTTTAATGTTAATTTTCACACTTTTTATTGCCCCCTTGATACCTGAACTTATGTATACATTCCCCTTCAGGCTGGATGTGAAGGACATTTGATCAGCGCAGACAAACCGTGTTGGAGTTCTGCATTTTGGAGATCTGACTGGGTTCTGCTGAAAGCCTGTATATAGCTGGATTTGTGTGGCTGTTTCTTTGAACCAAGTTTTTTAAGGACTTTGTGGCTTGGCCTCATTTCTGTGTTAGTCTTAGCAAATTAAAGATGGTTTCCTCATGTAGACTTGATTTACAGAATTTAACCTCTTGTGAGACAGAGCTGCTAAGAAATTCAGTCAAGAGTTTCCTTCTGTCTGCACATCGGTGCTAGAATAGCACCATGAGAATTCAGCGGGGTTGTAATGAAACTATTGGAGTAGGAAAAAGGGAATGGAGCATATCCCTCCTGTGATAGCACAGGTAAGCGTTGCCTACTTGTCTACAGAGTTGTACGTTTCTGTTTCTATCTATTTAAAGATGATAAGCTACTTATAAAACACAGAAAATGCCTTGTAGGGACCAAGGAAGAGAAGATGAGGAAGGGTCACCTGAACCGAGCAAGAGAACAACTCCCGCTTCCCGTCTCCATTTAACCTTTTAAAGGAATCTCTTGGGGCTGATGGCCTTTTTCCTGTTGTTAGAGGAAGAGCAGCTTTAATCAACTAGTCTTCCTTTCTGCTTTCTTTGCAACTGTTCCGTTCAAAATGCAAACTCGGATTTTTGCTGAAGCTGCAAGTGTGTTGTACTGCCGTGTGGTTTGTTGTGAGAAGTTAATTCACTGAAGTCTCGGGAAGAAAAAACCTAAACTTTCTATAGAAGTATTTGATCATGCGTTAGAAACAGTTTCTCACTTTGATGCAGTAGAGAGGTTTGGCTTTTGATCTCTTTAATCATAAGATAGGCTGGTGTGGTACTCCAAGACCTGCAGTAATCAAATGAAATGCTTCCTTCATATGGCGTGGGAGTGGAGAGTTGGGAAAGCAGGTACCAGAAGGCGTACGGGGGGTTATTGCCCCCACCTAAATAGTTACCTTGACTATTGGTATAACTAGATCAGGAGGAGAATATAAAAAGCCCATCATCTTTCCACTCCAGTCATCCTTGGTGTTGTGAACAGAGAAAAATGAGGTTTAGAATGAATTATCGTTAGTGGGTTGGAAGTAGAATAGGATTAGTAAACGTGTCTTTCCAACAGGAAAAAGAAAAAATAGACATTAATGTGATTCTTATTAAATGCCTTTGTTTTCCCAAGTCAGAGATCAGTAAAGAATCGTGCTGGCACTAATGGATTGATGGTTTTCAAGGCTATTAAAGAATAATAAGTAAAATCTTTAATTTTCTGGAAGACTGAAAAACGCTCATTTCACTTAATCCAGTGTGTTTTCCTCTTGAAATGTTTGCTCTACACTTATTTTTCCAAAGCACTACTCCAGACTTGCTCTCTGCTAGTAGCCTTCTGGAGAAGCAAAGCTTCCAGTTTGGGGAATGGGGCTGCCACGCATCAGGCTTCCTGCACACGTATGCACTCCAAGCTCACAGGCTTTTGGGGTCCCTGCTGCGCGTGGTGGGACTGAAGGCTCTTCACTTTTGGGTGGTGTTTTTTGGAGGTTGCCAGCTTTGTGTTTGACAAGCTCCTTCAGAAGTGAGGGCAAGGATCGGGTCGTTGGTACTCTCCTCACAGTCTGCCTTGCAGCAGAGCCTGTGACCCTGTCGTGGTGCAGCCTGCTCACCTCGCTGAGGCAGCAGGAGACAGCCCAGTGCTAAAAAGCTGATTTTCTCTGAGACCTTAAGTTGGTGAGTTTGACAGTCCTGTTGTGCAATTGCTAGATGTGATGCAAGAGAGAATAAAGGGAAGTGTTTGAAGGGTTTGGGAGGCCACTGGGTTTGGTGCTGGCTTACAATTAGCTTGGGATGGCAAGTGAAGCTGCACCCTGATCGTCCGTCTGCCCGCCTGTGTTGTGATTGTGATTAATTCTCCAGGCATTGATTTCATTGGCCAAAGTCGGTGTTGCTTTGGACTAGTAGGTGTTGCCGTGTGCTGTAAAATTTACCTTCCCAAATATCATGTGTGGTATTAAAATGATTTTCAGAAGCTTGTGAAGTTGTAACAAGCACTAAAAGAAGCTTCCCTTTTGTCTCTGCTTGGGGAGGTACACAGAGGTGAGGCTTGTGCTTGTATAGTGCCCTTTTAAAAGGTATTTTGGTAAGGCCTCTTATCCCTGGCCTTTAAAGAAACAAAGCTCTCATAAGAGAAGAATGTTTTTCATAGATTTGCAGTGGGTTAAAAGACAGGAAACGGGGTTAGGAGTAAATGGTTGGTTCTCACAGGGAAGGGTTGTTCCCAGTGAAGTGTCCTGCCAGAGATGTGTGCTCTTGCAAATACTCCTGTTTCTGGATCATTTCTAAACGATAAAATGGCCAGATTGAACAAATTAGTCAAATTTGAAATGAATCTTGAATTGAAAGGGTGGTAGAAAGATTGAGACCTGATAGGTGATAAAATGGCTAAATGTAAGTTTTAAATGATCTGGAGCGTTTGTGGAGCGTGGTCACTGTTGCACTTGCTGAGGCTGGAACGGGAAATGGCTTCGCAAAAGGGGTTGGTAGAGACACAGCGTGCCCGTTGCTGCTGCAGGGCTTCCACCACAGCCTGCACCTAAGATGTCTAAGCTGCTGATAATAAAAGGCAAGGGAACATGTATGGTCTTTCCTCATGCTCTACATGAGGATTCATCGGATGATGTTGGGCTCGTTGGACTCTTTGACTGGTACAGGAGGTTTCATAGTTCTCGTGGGTTTGATTTTTCCTGTTACTTACTGCTTTTCTGTGGAAAGCTGTCAGTGTGGGGTGTTGCATTCTGCTCAGGGATCCCTATCGTCAGTCTGGTTGTGTTCATGATTCGGCTGGCACTTGCATCCTCCTCTGGCTCCAGTTCTCCCAGTTGAAGGAGTTACGCCTGCAGCCTGCTCTTAGCTCTCTGTGACCATCTTCCTGCCAGATGCTGCTGCCTCCTCAGATGACTTGTTTCAGCTTTGTCTGTGTGCTTGGCTTCATCTGTTCTTGACAAAAATAAATGCTCTAGGTTAAATAAGATGTGCGTGTGTTGGGGGTGTGTGTGAAGTTTGATTTATTTATTTTTTTTCGGTTGGTGCCTCAGCTTTTGAGAGTAACGCATTAGAGAATGACCACAAGAGGAGGCGAGGTAGCAGATATGGCCAGTGTTAACTTCTGGAGTGAAGCAGCAGTTGTGAGCACCTGGGAATGTTTGTATAGGATCAGCCTTTTCAAATTCTGGGTTTATAATGCACAAACCTGTAAGTGCCCCAGGCGAAGATGCCCCTTTTTATTCCTGTGGCTACTAGCCATCTGACAGCAGGTTGGTGTTCTCCTACAGCTGGTGTTAAATATTGGGAAGAACACCAGGATGATGGAGTTTACCTGAAGTTTAGTCTTGATCTCATTGAAAGTTAGTTTTCCGTGATGCCATAGTAGTTTTTTGTTCCGCCACAAATTTAACTGTAGTGGAACAAACTAAACTACAACTCGTTGGACCTGTTCTGTGGTAGTTGAACTTGTCCAGGATGGTTTTCGAGGAAGGGTTTATGCCTTTGTGCTGAGAAAGTCATTGCAGAGCTGCACGTTGTCCAAATGGACACTTAATTCTGCTTTCATTCTAAACGGCACCGCAGTAATTTGAAGAATGATAACAATGTGAGGCTTGAAATCTGCGCTTTGCTTCTCTTTGCTGTCTTTTGTAAGTGATACCTTTGCTTCCTCGGAGTGTTTGGATAAACGTTATTAGAGGAATGTGCAGTTTATATTAGTGGCAAGTTCCGTTACAGAATCAGTGCTTGGTGTTCATGCAATGGGTGACTATCAAAGACTATTCTGTGTTACTGTAAGAGCAGAATTTCCAGTTCACTCAAGGAATGTGTTCTAAAGCTTAATAGACCTTACTGGAAACAGTGACCTTGAATAACTGAAGCAGCTTTCCAGCTCCAGAGCTTGTCCTTGGGCTTTCTTGCCAGTCAGCTTGGTTTTACAATCTCGTTTTCATATAATTAAAAATTCTTTTGTGCTGCGTGAAAGACAGAGCAGAAACTGTGGATCTGATGAGTGTTGTCAAATGTACAAAGTAAATGCATTTGGAGAAAATAAACCATTCCCCTCTAATCTGCTTAGCATTAAAGGTCACCTTGAGTTGGAGCGCATCGTTCTGGTGCTCGATTCTCTTCGCTGGGCCTCAGCTGAACACAGAGCACTCTTCAGGATCCCTGAAATGGACCATGCTTTAAAATTAGCCGAGGTTTCAGAATTAGCTTGGTTAATTTGGGGGAATTTTGCTTCTTTAAGTACACAGGTTCCTACAGCAATGGCAGCAGACTGTGGTTGTCGTTGTTAGAGGGAAGCCTGTGGCTGCCAAGCGTGGGGTTTCTAACGTAGTTCCATCTCAGCTCTGCCAGCTTCCATTGTCATTCCGTAATTCAGAATTCTGGGTAGGGTTTACCTTGTTGGAAACAGAATCCGTAAGTCATTTCCTGGACTTTGTTTCTGTTTTGTTTATAAAATTTTGCATTTGCATCAGCACGGTTATCTTCTTACCTTTGCCTTGTTCAGCAGCTCGGGTTTTTAATCTTCAATATTTAATATTGCTTGTGAGAAGGGCGAGTTGTTTTCAAAACTGGATGTCCTCAAGAAATTCAGGGAGAAAATTCACCAGTTAACTCTAGCAAAATACACCCCAAAAAAAGTGCACGTAGTTTGCTTTCCATGTGGGAATAATTGAAGACAGAACTAACGTGCTTTGTTTTCTTTTCTTACTCAGGTCATGATTTTCATTTTCTCGTGTCCTTCTCTTGAGGAGGGGAAATGATTGTAGTGGAACGTGTTACAAATCAGCCACTGATACGGAGCCTTCGCAGTTCAGAAACGTTCATAGAAGAGCAAATATAGCCCTTTTTTGTTTGTGTGCTGGAATCGGTCTTGTTCAAAAGGGAAGTAAAAATGACGACTTCGTCTATCAGACGGCAGATGAAGAACATTGTGAACAATTATTCCGAGGCCGAAATCAAAGTTCGGGAAGCAACCTCTAATGACCCCTGGGGTCCCTCCAGTTCACTAATGACTGAAATAGCAGATCTGACTTACAACGTTGTGGCCTTTTCTGAAATTATGAGCATGATCTGGAAACGACTGAATGACCATGGCAAGAACTGGCGACACGTCTACAAGGCCCTTACTCTGTTAGACTACCTGATAAAAACTGGTTCCGAGAGAGTGGCGCAGCAATGTAAAGAGAATATTTTTGCTATCCAGACGTTGAAAGATTTTCAGTATATTGATCGAGACGGTAAAGACCAGGGCATCAATGTGAGGGAGAAATCCAAGCAGCTAGTGTCTCTTCTGAAGGATGACGAGCGACTCAAGACAGAGAGGGCCCAAGCCCTGAAGACCAAAGAACGCATGGCTCAGGTGGCCACCGGAGTGGGTAGCAATCAGATCACCTTTGGCCGAGGCTCCAGTCAGCCAAACCTATCCACCAGCTACTCGGAGCAAGAATATGGAAAGTCTGGAGGATCCCCAGCATCTTACCATGGCTGTAAGTACAAGCAAACGCACGTAAAAGACATTTCTCTTCCTATTATTTCAGATTTTTGTATTCCGGTGTGCTGTAAGAGGTGAGAGTTAAACGATGCCTGCCAGCGTGAACGCGCTGACTGCAAAGGGCTTTTTGCAATGGCTGAGTCTTTGCAGGTCTGCTCCTTGGCACTAATATCTCCTCAAATGACTGGTTAAATGCTTGGTTTGGAGAGGATCTACGTGTTGACGTAAAACAATTAAAAAAGCCGTTGTTGACTGTCAGTTCCCCAAGGTGGCATTGTCAAAGCTGCTTTTGTGAACACGTCTAGTGTTTGATGTGCTGGGCCCCCAGCCTCGGGAGGGAGATTGTGGATGGATTTTGTTGTTGTTGTTGTTTCTAGGTTTAAAAGGAGTGCCTGAAAATTTGTGTTGGTTATTTTTGCGAAGTATAATTCAAGAAAAAAAGTAGAAAAGCAGAGTATTTTCTGGATCGTTTTGCTGCTTTATGTTGCTGCTACTTTGGGAAGAGTATTAGTATTTAATTTCCTTTATTGCTCACTCAGCAGTTGGTAGAGCAGCAATGCTTTGAGTATGTCTGTTTAGGTGATCAGCATTTGGTATGCAAGTATTGGTACCACATACTGGATTTCATTCTTAAAAATAATACGACGATGTGGGAAGAAAGGATTTCTTTATAACACTGCTTGGGGGAAGTCCCCGTCATGTTAGGAAGAGGCCTGATTTGGCACTAAATCCT
The DNA here is from genome assembly GCA_013400335.1 of Eurystomus gularis. Classification (NCBI taxonomy): domain Eukaryota; kingdom Metazoa; phylum Chordata; class Aves; order Coraciiformes; family Coraciidae; genus Eurystomus; species Eurystomus gularis. Next base: position 282,694 of record VZZY01002323.1, read on the forward strand.
TCTTAATATAAGTAATGATCTGACGAAAGCTGCTTTGGCTGCAGTGTCAGTGCTTATGGTCTAATTCTGAAGGAAAAATCTTTTCTTTAAATGAATGCTTATAGTGTGGAGGACTGTCACGGAGCCAGGGTGGGGAATCAATTGAGCACCACTTTTAAGGACCTGAAGTTTGTCGCGTCCTGTTCCCCAAAGTGCTTCTCAAATTGTAAACGTGAGAGTGGTGTCAGTACCCCTGACACGAACAGATGTTTTCTGTGGAAGGGGCTAGGAGGCAGCAGGACAAATCAACTGGTATGAGGAGAATCTAGGTCCGTTTAAAGCTATGGAGAAGAGCAGGAAAAATTGGTTTTTTCAAAAGGAAATGCTTTTAGGATGCAGATTTAAAAAAAAAAAAAAAGCATGAAAGTTTCCAGGTATGAGAATTTGTATCATGTCTCTTAATTAGCAGTGGAACAACAAACATCTTGATTTTTCTGTAATAACCGAACTTGAGTGTTGATTCAATGTGAATTTTTAAACAACATTTACATCATCATCACAACAGTGATACTTTCCCTTCGAGGTCTATAGATCTGCCAACTACAGCAAAAAGATCTTAATTTCAGAGAGAGCTTTTGTAACGATATTTGAAGCTATCTCCTACATTAATAATTTGAAATAATTGTTTTTCCCTTCCACTGGCAGACTGCAGTAATAGTCACTGGGGTACGCTGAGCACCTTTGGTTTGCTCCACAGGGTTAGCTCTTCACCAGCTCTTTAATTAGTGCATGTATCTATCGTTTGTCGTGTTAAATGCTACCAGAGTCTTCAAACTATCCCTCGCAGCAAGGATTGAGCAGTGCAGGGCGTGCTTCTGAATTGTCCCTTGGACACTGGAGGAGTTTGGATGGGGGACTGGATGGCAAGAAGCAAGTTTGGTCGTTCTTTCAGTGCAAAATGTTGGTTTACTGGAGACTCCTTTGCCTGCATGTGCCTTTATTGTGTGTCTCTATTTGCAGGGTTACTTTTGAGGTAATGATTTCTTAATCTTTTTTTCTCCTCCCCCATAAGCATGTTCCTAAGAAGCTTTAGAAATCTCAGGCCTTTTTTTTTTTTCTTCTGTTTAGATTCTTCCTCTATTGTAAACTCTCCTGGACTTAAATTATTTAGCAGCAAAAATGCAGATAGCTGTTAGTTGTTACGATCTGTATCTTTTGAAGTTTTAATATGTCTTTTATGGTTTAATTCAGTATAACAAGGCAAACCAGCCCCTTACAAAACAGCTGCGCTGAGCGCTCCCCATAACGGAAAACTTCGTCTCGAGCTTTGTCCTTTATCCTATGAAACAAGGAAGGAGTTTCATCAAAATCCAGACATTTAATCTGTTACATAAATGTAGGGTTATTCTTGTGCCATCCAAAATGGAATGGAAAAGATGCTTTTCATTATTTAAAGTGAAAGAGATTGTATCTGTCATGTTTTCTTTTATTCCGTAACGATACCCTTCTTTTGTTCTGAAAAGACGGATTCAGTAGAAGATGTAAAAGGAATGAAGTTATGCCTGGCTCCTGGGAAATGCTGCTCTTAGAACACTTTTAAGATGCGGTTGCTGGTAGAATTGTCTTTCATTCTGCTGAGCCTTTGAAGAGGAGATCAGAGGCATTTAGATGTGCAATCTATAGCATGAGATTTGCCTATTAAAAATCTACATCCACCCTCTTTGCTAAATATTTAGCATGTCTTATTAACGTTCGAATATTAATAAAGTTTGGGAGAGTGTTAACAGCCTTTTTCCTGACATAGACAAATGAAATATTTCGTCTCTCAATGTTTTGGTGTTAGCATGTTTTGCTCTTGTTCCTTGCTGGATATATTGGGTGGAGATTGCAGGTTTTGAGAATGCATTCCCCTTACTTCAAAAGGTTTTGTTTGGCTATAAAATCTCATTTTTGAGGAGCAAAAGAAAAGAAGCCTGAGCTGGCTGAAAGAGCTTAACAGTTCCACCAGGACAGATCACTCGGGGAACAAGTAACTTCCAAGAGATGATATATCCAGGTTGTGCCTGCGGGATCTCTTTCCCCTTCTGTCTTACGGAAAATGCAATGTTGGATAAGTCAGTGGACCCCGTCTTGTTGTTTCTTCAAAATGTTGAATCTCAAACTACTGCTCTTGCTCTTCTTTAGCTGCTTCAGTGAGTGTGGATCTGAAGGTGCGTGTAAAAATTGGGGTTTGTATTTGATATTGATTCAGAAAGATTTTTCCTGTAGAGTTGCTGATCTTTGCATCCCAGCTTTATCCTTCATGAAAAAATAAAAGCAGTATTGCTAGCCTGCGTAGTGTGAGAGAATTCAGGATGGAGAAGGATCTTTGACAGATGTACCACGGTCCCTCACTGCCGCAGGCAAGACGTGCTGGCAAATAAGGACACTTTCCCCTGTTTCCTTGTGGATATTTTCATCTCATCTCTACCAATCCTGTAGAAATTGTGGAAAGTGAAACGGTGTACTATGATAGTTTTTAATAAAATCCTTTCCCCCAAAGCTTTGCCTTAATGGCTTTGTTGGCCCTGAAGATCTCTGTGCTGTAAAGTTTGTTTAATTTTAGGGATTGCGTTATGGATGTGAATATTAGTGACTATTGATGCAAACGCTTGTGAAAATATTAGTGTGGTTTTGCTGTCTAGTCTCTTAAGCTCTAAGTGGAAGCAAGGGAAATACTATAAAGCTAAAAGCAAAAATAAAACTCCCAACTTCCACCTTGTCAACAATTTCTGACACGCTAGGGCCAATTTGCTGTCTTCCAGCTTTAGGCCAGGGGCAGCTAATGTTCAGATTAGGAGCTATTAAATATTCCATGATGAAACGGATCAAGTTTTTATTTGCAAAACGTATAAATTGTATGGGGTTGCATGAAACCAGATAACAGGTTTTATTTCACATTCAGAAAATGTTCTTGTGTGGTGCTGAAACTAAACCTGCTGAGGAGAGGAAGGAATATGAAGTCAAGATTTGAAATCTTTTGGAGCAATAGTTCCCCATCCCTAATCTAGCTTTGTGTCTAAATATTGTCTTTGTGCTAGACATTAGTCACCCGCTTTTGAAGACTTCGGCCTCCTGTTCCAAGCCTTATTTCATCTACAGCTGCCAGTGACCACTTAAATAGGATTCTGGATTTATGGCTGCATGGGGAGAAGTAGGATGTTCTTAATATAGACCTCCTGAGTCTGAACTATGATGCTGTTTTAAGCCTGGGAGTATATTTGTTAGTTTACTGGTCTTGATAAAGTCCCTCACCTAAGAACTGTCGTCTTAAAGTATTCTTGCAGCAGAGGCTTATACAGGAATATTACTCTTGCTACGCTGGAGTGTGGCAGAAGCATAGCCCATGGTTGGTGCTGTGCTGTAGAGAGTTTAGAGGACCTGCAGAACGCTGTGTGTGAGCACCTGGGGCCTTCAGAAGCTCTTGGAAGATGAGGAAGGAGTGTAGGGACTCAGATGACCTTGTTCTGTCCCATGTTAGTTGTTCTGCCTTTAGCAGACCTCTCCAGATTGTCACCGTTGAGCTGTGGTTGCTCAGGAAGCAAGCAGCGTCTTCTACTGTGGCTGGGGTGGTTACAGGAGTTGGAAGAGTGCTCTGCCTGGAGATAAGTAGCTGGTAAAGCCAAGTCCTTGGCACCACTGCCCACAGAAGATAGTGTATTTGAGTCAGTTTCAGCTTCAAAGGGTGATGAGACATTGGAACAGGTTGCCCAGGGGGGTTGTGGATGCTCCATCCCTGGAGGTGTTCAAGGCCAGGCTGGATGGGGCCTTGAGCAACCTGGTCTAGTGAAACGTGTCCCTGCCATGGCAGGGGAGCTGGAACTAGATGAACCTTAAGATCCCTTCCAACCCAAACCATTCTGTGATTCCAAGCATCCCGGGAAGATGCTGGTCCTCTCCCTTTACCGCCTTCCTGTTTTAAAGCCAAGTTTACTGAAGCCCTGTTTTTTAAAGAGATCCCACCTTATTACACCTAAACCAGGCCCTACCTCAGTTTGGGCTGTACACATGTCCTTTCCTTTGGCCATCTGCCGCCTTGGATTTGGGTTGCTCTTAGAAACGTTGGCAGAGAAGACTGGTGTGTGTTCTAACGTCCCGATTTACACAAGTGCAGCAGCGTAGGGAGCAGCACGACGTGCACCGTCTGACCTGATTTCAGACAGCACATTGCCCGGAGGCAGGCTGCTCGGCTTACGAGTCGGATTCATTAGACATGCAGCTCATTTGATAAAAGATCCGTGAAAGACGGACTGAAAAGGGCCTTTATGGAGCTCAAGAAGTGCCAAGTCTGTTAACCTTACCTGTAAAATTTTCAGGAGTAATTTTCTTTAGCTGAAATAATGAGTTTTAATATTTCCAGTGATTATTCACATGAAGTTGGCTAATTTAAAGCAGTTTTGTGAAGCGTCAGCAAGTTTCTGTTCACTCATCTTTCAGCGTTGTCTCCTTATGCTAGGAGAGGGATTCAGAGGAATCACTAATTTGAGTTTGACACCATAGGAACCACAGAGTGCTCCTGGTTTTTAAGGTTTGGTTTGGGTTTTTTTAATCTACTCTGCATCTCTGCAGGTTGGACTGCATCTCAGGCTTTCCATCTTAGTCAGGGATTACATGGCCTGTCATCCAGCAATGGATCTGGATGAGCTGTGGATAATTTCTGTAGTTGAAGTTGCTGAAGGAATTTGGTAGACTCCCGTGTCATCTGTCAGATGTCACTTGACCGCTTGATTTAATCCTCCCATCATATTTTTATTTTCCTGGTGCTCTAAGTAAAGGTGGGATGCCATTGGTGTAACCAGGCTTCTGTCATTGCAATAAATTATCTATTAAGATGAGTGTAGGGATCACCCGAGAGAGAAAAATGCTCTTTAACCATGACAAACCTCGAGGATTTGTTCAGTTAAATGGATTTCAGAAGTACTCCATCTGCTTCGTTAGGAACCCTGTAGTAAGGCTGCTCAGCTCCACCTCGTCACCTTACTAGGTGCTATTAATTCTCTTCTTGTATTTGAAAGTTCTCTTTAATTCTCAATGGAAAGGTAGCTTGCGCAATTCCTTCTAGATTAAGCAGTTCGCACATGCCCTTTCATAATTTGAGTGGTTAGATTGGCTTTTTGAAGATACCTCATGTCTATTTGAAGAGTCTCATTTGAAGACTTAACAGATGGGATCTCTGCTTGGTTCCCAAGTGAATTGCGATCGGTTTCTAAGTTCTTACCTTGATATTATTCTGATTTTTCAAGTCAGCCTTGCTTTTGTCTACCTTTGTAGGCGTTGCCATTGAGTGAGGAAGCAGCTTTTCTTTCTGAACAGATGTGACTAAGAGCTGAATTCTATTAAGGATGCTACCTGCAAATGATAAAGTGGGGCTTGTTTTCCGTGCCATTGCTGGGACTAGAGTGACATTTAAAAAGAAGAAAAACCAACCCCAAAAGCCAAGCACACACTGCTGGCTGAAAATATCCAGTCTCTTATGCTGGGACTGATTTTTATCATTAATGTAGGCGATGACTCCGCTTTCTAGCAGCGTACTTTAAACCGCTGACTTAACCAAACCTATAGACATCTACAGAAGGCTTCTGATAGAGCCAGAAGATAGTAAATTACCAAGAGATCCATACGAAAGACGTCACAGCCTGTACTAGAGACAGATGGTGGAGCAGAATCCTGCTTTCGTGATTAAGCGAGGTTGGAAATCATTTCCTTGCACTGCAGCTACAGCTGAAGAGCCCGCTGACATGTCTCCCTGCAGAAGCAGAGCCCCAGAGCTTCTAAGGGATGCTAGGATCTCCAAACTCTCAAAGCAGCAACAAAGCAGGACTTAGCAGGTCAGAATTGATCTATTGAGTCCCATCTTACATAAACATCTGAGTTAACTGTCATGTGCTGTGGGATAAGAGATTCTTTGTGTGGCAGCTACTGAGGGAAAAACCTTTATGCTGGATCCTTGCGACTAAGATGTTAATGCAGGACGAGGCCACTATAGGAGGGCAGTTACAATGCTGCGGGAATCTAAGAGTGAAGTTGCTGGATAAAACACGTCATATCATTGCCAGGAACAGTGTTTTGAATTTCCCTTAATCCTTTTTCAAAAAAATACGCTGGCAGCTATTTAATGTAGATGGTTTTATAACCACTGCAGAAGTTTAAATGTAAAATAGCGACATTTTGATCAATGTTTTTTAATGTGAGGCCCAAGGAAGAATTTGAAACTGACAATTTTTTTCCCCTTTTTTTTGGTAAAAGGAGCTCTAAAGTGCCCTGGAGAGTTAATAAAACCAAGGAGAATGAATTGCTGAAAAGCCTAAAAGTGAAAAGGAATAAGCTATATCTGTGAGACCCCCTTATTGTGTGTGTTCAGATCCCAGAGCCACTGAATGGTGGTCTCTGTTGGGAGCTGTGAGGTCATGGAGCTCTCTGCCAAAGCAGTCCTGCCATTCCTGCGTGCGGCAGGGAGGCAGGACCCACCATGGGAGGGTGAGCAAAGAGGATGCAATCCCTGCTTCTTGGGGCTTTTTAGTGAAAAAAATGCTGTTAGGAGTGAATCTGGTGAGCCCTTTCAGTAAGTTGTCCCTCACGTGGAAATGGGAGGAAAATCAACAGAGTGAACCCATTTCGCATCATTTTAAAGTCGTTCTGCCATCAGCTTCTAAGTTGTTACAGAATGTAATCATGTCAGCAGAGATGGAGAATCTCCTGGGCAAAAAGTGCAGGAAATCCCATTCTTTGCAGTTAAAGAAACAGAAGAGCAGAAGTCCAGCTGCCATCTGTTCTCAGGTGACTCTGTTGGTATCCCATTTGTATGCTTATCCAGCTCTGGTTTTAAACCAGTTATTACTCTTTCCTTCTATAATTCCTGCTGGAAAACCACTTCTTTCTATTTGTATCTCACATTTATTCATGGTCAGTTTATACCATTAGCTCTTGCCCCTTCATCTTAAATAGCTTTTCTCACTCCATGCTATGTGCGAGCCTGATGTATTTAGCAACCATAAACTACTCAATCTTCCTTTCGCCAAGATAAGCACGTAAAATATTCTCCGTGCTCAGAAGGGAAGCGTTTCCACAGCCCTTGTGTTTGGAAATCATCTGTCTGGGATTTGAATGAGAGCAGCATTTGGGCGTTGGATGAATTCTGCCAAGGCTTTGGTGCAGTGGTGCTGAGGGCAGTAATAGCGGTGCTGGGTGAGCGCCTGGGAGCCAGCTGGGGCTTTGTTACTAAAGAAAGTCCTCTCTATCTCTCTTACATACTGTTGACCCCACCAATTAGCAGAAGGTGGTCATCAAAGATGATTTTTCTTTCTCTACCATCCCATTTTCCGTCTGGTTTTTCAATATGAATTTTTCCCTCCAGTGTGACAATTTTTCTTAGTGCTATCTTTGTGTTTTCCCATCACGTCCTGCGTGATATGACGTAATTTTAAAGATCAGCCTGAAAGCCAGTTCTTGAGAAAACTATTGGTAAACTTCCTTGGTGATAGGCAGTATGAGGTAATCTATCCCTCAACTGGTTCTTTATCTGTTTCTGTTCTTACTCTACCCTCTGCTCAGCAGTAACATCCTATTTAGCGTCACGAAACGCTTTGAGTTCCCACAGGTTAACTTCACTGCGTCCCTTTTTGGCTGACAGATCGAAGGAGGATCTCCGTTTTTCTGTCAAGGGCTACCTTTTGGTAACCTCGTGTTGAATTTTTATCCTGTTTTCTTTTTGAATCTCTTTATTTTCGTATTTAAGAATATTCAAATGTTACAAACAGTTTAGGGTTGTATTTGCCATGCTGTCAGACGTCCTGTTATTTGATGCCCTGCTTATTCCTGTTCTGTCACAGTCCGTGTCATATGTTGGGAGAGCTTGTCTGTGACTGTTGGAGGAACAAGTACTTGTGAAGCAGGCTAAATATGAGCAAGTTTGAAAAAGTACTAGAATTGAGGTGTGAGTAACATCTTTATGTCAAGTAAGGAGCTAGTCTGGTTGGCTTGAAAGCTTCGGGATCAGCACAACATGCAAGAATTGTTCTGGGTGATCAATGAATTTGTGCCTTTAGAAATGGAGTGGGACGGGATGGCACGTTGGGTGTGTGGTGGGAAGGAAAGGTCGTTCCTCCTTCACAGAGGGTCGTCTTCTGGCCTGCTGGATGAGAGAGAAGGTTACACTTCTCTGTAACCTTCCCAGACAAGACTGGGAAATATTTGGAGGATTAAAGTAGTGGCTGAAAACGTGTTTTTTAAAATAGTTTGACAATCTAATTTTCACAGCCTAGCTGACCTATTAAGAAGGAACTTGATTTCTTTGAGCTTGACGTGCTAGTTTAGAAATATGGCTCCTCTTTATGAAATGGCAATATATATTTTGCCAAACTAATTATCATTCCAACCATTAAACACAAACTTCCTTGCCAAAGTAAGATCAGATTTCTGGGTGAATTATTTGGATCCTAGAGAATTATCTGAGCGGGTGAGTGAGCACAAAAATCAGTTACTGTATAGTGAGAAACCTACTGGTGTTGTCCCTTTGGGATGGGAATTTCTCCACGCTACTGAGTGAAAACATCAATAACAGAAGATTTGTATATTGAGAAATTACAGCTTTTAGCTGTCAAGCTTGACTGTTAGAGGAGGAGGGGGGAAGCTCACCAGCTAGTTCTTGGCTAATAGACATCTTCACCCAAAGCAAGACCAGCCAACAATAAAACCCAAACAACGCATGCAATCTAGATACTAAACTTTTTTTTAAGCAGAGAATGATAAGTATTTTTGTAAATTTTGAGTATGAATAGCTGGCTTGTTTGTCTCTGGGCCTGCTTAGCGGTTAAGAATAGTTCTTTATCTAGCCCATTAGGACTGTATTATTTTACAGAAAAGTGGGTGGTATCCAATTTTACCCTGATGTTGGCCAACTCCCAGCAAATCCCTACTGACATTGAAAGATGGAAGAAATACCAACAAATGTTTTCTTGAGCGATTAATTCTGGTTTTATTTAAGCTGCGTGGCCTGCCGCCTGAAGCTCTGATATGCTGATGCAGAGTCTCCAGCATTCATTAGTGATACTTCTTGATATCACAGCACAAAAAGCCTTTGTCTTGCAGGAGAGTTTTTCCTTTAGAACAGTCGCAGTTTGAGCTGTCTTGCAAAGTTCTCCCTTCTTAATTGTTCTGTCTGGTTAACCTAAACCTTGATATGATGGTTGAGGGAGCTGATAGTGATGGGCGAGTTAGAATCATAGAATCATTAAGGTTGGCAAAGACCTCCAAGACCATCAAATCCAACCATCGGCCCAACGCTACCGTGACCATGTCCTGAAGTGCCATGTCTATACATTTTTTTTTAACACCTCCAAGAATGGTGACTCCAGCACTGCCCTGGGCAGCCTGTTCCAATGCTTAATCCCTCTTCCAGTAAAGAAATTTTTCTTAATATCCAATCTAAACCTCCCCTGGCACGACTTGAGGCCATTTCCTCTCATCTATCACTAGCTACTTGGGAGAAAAGACCAACATCCACCTCTCTACAACCTCCTTCCAGGTAGTTGTAGAGAGTAACAAGGTCTCCTCTCAGCCTTCTCTTCTTTAGAATAAACAGTCCCAGTTCCCTCAGCTGTTCCTCAATAGACATTCTCCAGACTCCTCACCAGCTTGGTTGCCCTTCTCAAAGTTGGTGGCCCCTGGCACCCAGGGGACTTGTCGCACAGCTGGGGACCTTTTGAGAATGGCTGTGTGAAAGTGGGGGTGGTCTGGTCAGAAAAAGAACCAAACCCGTTGTATCTTCTTCTTGTTCGGCATGTTAAATTTGTTCGTTTCTGTCTCCAACAGCTACATCCCCTCGAGTTTCCTCGGAGCTCGAGCAGGCCCGGCCTCAGACAAGCGGAGAAGAGGAGCTCCAACTGCAGCTGGCGCTGGCGATGAGCCGGGAGGTGGCGGAGCAGGTCAGTTCCTGTGTAGGTTTTCCAAAGTGTCCATGCTTTGATAGTTGAGACTACAATCCTGGTTTTTTCAATGGCAGCTTGGCTTTGCTCCAGGTGGAATAGGGAGAGAGAAAGGCCATTTTGGAAGATGCTGCTTTTTCAGGTGGTTTTTTTTTTTTTTTTATTTATTTCTTTAAAATCTCTTTTTAAAGTAACTTCAGCCTCCGAGCTGTTGAGACTAGTGGAAGATGACAGTCGCTTTGCAAGAAGACTTTGTGTGGGAGGATGTTAATCATCACATTACTGAAGATGTTTTCAGTTAGGAAGAACTGAAAACATGACTAGTCTTGAAAACCTTCATTAACGGGGCCAGCATGAGACATGTCGGTGAATTCTGATTACAGTGAAATTTTGAGTGATCTGTACGTTCGGTAAGATTGTCTGGAACAGAAGAGTGACCTGACACAAAGGACTAGAATTCCCTATAAAGAACCTGGTTTAAAATAACTTGGTTCCTAATCTATCCTGCGAGTTACGTTACTGTGTTAATTCTCAGGAGGTTCATTCTTGGAGTAAACGCTGTAATCGTGGGTAAAGTTTATTGCATGTCAATATATAACAAAGTTGTTGAATCGCAGCTATGGGTGAAAATTGAAGTCAGCCATGCCGAGTGTCTGGAATGTTTTAGAGGCTTCCTGTGACGAGTTTAGCTTACTGCTGTATGTTAAGCATTAGGATCTCCCTGCTTGGAAAGGGAAACTATCATCCAGTAAACTTGGTTGTTATTGAGCAATAAAGTGAAAGAAAATAAAAGTCAGAATCGATCAGTTGAAATAGCTTTAAAAGTCACAAGGGAAATACCAGCTGGGATATTAGTCAACTTCTGAAAGATGTGATGCAAGCAAAGATATTTTAGGGTAGTTGAACGTACCACAAACATGGTAGTTTACAGATGTTAAAACCCGACAGAATACGCGTGGAGTTGGCTAGGTGAATTAACTTCGTGTTTTTTATAAGCAGTTATATCAGGTGTGGAGGGAAGCTGACAAAAGCCAGGAAAATCAAAGTTTAAATCACTACATCCTTCAGTGGTGCTCAAAAACATCACAAGAATTTAGAAATGGGATAATGACTTTGTAGTTCTGTGGCGTTTCTAGCATTGTAACTGAATTAGGAAAGAACATTTCATTGATGGCTTTCCCATTAGGAATCCAACAACACGAGGGGAAATTTTCCCCCGCACTGTGCCTGCAATGACGATCACACTGTTAGGCTGGTGTTACAGGGTCAGGGTGCTCCTGACCTCTGCTCGAGGCAAGAATCACCAGAATTTATTTTATTTTATTTTATTTTTCCCCCCCTACTTGTGTTATTTACAAATTCCAGCAAATAATCCTGGTGGTCCCACTGGGCGTGCTGGTGGTGCGCATCACTCCTAGGGTGGCAGGGAGTAGTGGCAGGCCTTCCCGGGCAGTGTCCTGCCGAGGGGGCTGGACACCAGGAGGGAGCAAGCCTCCCAGTCTAGGCTAATGGTCTATATCAACAGTGTTGATTTCCTTTGCAGGAGGAGCGCCTCAGACGCGGAGATGATCTGAGATTACAGATGGCTCTGGAGGAGAGTCGCAGAGACACAATTAAAATTCCCAAAAAGAAGGAGGTAGTGCCTTCGACTAAGAAATTCCCGGTTACGCTGCCAAAAGCTGAAATACAGTAACACAAAATAGCTTAATACTGAGCTCTTTAATGCTTTTGGGATTGCTTTGTTGTATAGCTTAAAGCTTCTTCCGTGTGGGTTAAATTTCAAACTACTAGTCAATGCAGGTGTGTAAAAAGGAAAAAAAAAATAAATAATAATTGCTTCTTCACTCTCATGGGTTTGTACTTCAGATCGATAATGCTCTTGATTAAAGCTCAGATTATTCCTGCCCTCAGCATACCACTTTGTTGGACCTAATGGATGCCCTGCCCTCCTCGGCACCGGCCACACAGAAGACAGAGCCTTGGGGACCTCCCGCTGTCGCAAACCAAACCGATCCCTGGGGAGGATCCACGGTTGCAGCTACTGCCTCTGACCCATGGCAATCATTTGGTAAGAGCAAACTGCTGGAAGGAAGGCTGATTTAAAAGCTGATTTGCTTTTTAATGTGGAGCTTTGCAGAGTGTTTTCACATTCCGTGGCATGCTGGATAATGGCGGTGTGTTAGCCCAGGTCGATTGTTTCCCGTAGTCTAGAACTAATGTTCCCCAAACTCATTTCCAAGCAGAAACAAATGAGAGTTCACCCTGTGCCTGGTTTTGAAGCTGCTGGGGTTTCGTGTGTGCATTTGGAATCTAAAAATGGAGAGGAGAGAAGCTTGTGTTGTCTTCGTACAGCAAAACCAACTTACCTCAGACTGGGGGGATGCTCGTGCTCCGACTGCCGGTTGTGCCCAGTGCTGTGGGTTTAGGCTCTTACCCATTTTAGTACAGTACTTAGGCAGGGTGCTAAGGTTAGGAAGGCCCTAGAGCTGCGTTATTGTGTCTTTAATTGCTCCTAGTCAAATGTGACGTATATACCATCAGAACCAAAAGGAGTCAATTGTTTAAATGCCAAATTTTTGTACTAAACAGACAAAAAATGGGGGTCATGATTTTAGATATTCGCCATGCTTCATAAGCTCTTGGTGCTAAATTCATGGAATCTGTTTCTGAAGTGAAAGATCCATTGCTTCACATCCTTGAAGTCCACTTTGTGTTCTCTCTGGTGGGCGTGCTGCCGCCTGTGTAGCGTGCTGAGGTCTAGGTCAGCCAGAGGCTACCCAAGGAGTTACTCCTCTGCATGAGAAAGTTGGTGGTTCCTCACAGATTGTGTTTACTTTGCTACATCTCTGGAATTGGAGCTGGATCTATTTTGTTGTTGTTGTTGGCTTTGGGTTTTTTTCTTTTTTGAGGGGCAGGGGGTTTCTGTGCCACGAGAAGCTTTGTCATGAAGACTTAACAGCTTAGGTCTGTCAGTTTTGCTTCAGGCTGGTGAGTCGACAACCTCTGCTGTAAAGTGCTTCAAAGTCACTCGCATTAGCATTCCACACACGGCAATCCAGGTTCCTGAGGAAAATGTTGAAGCTTCATAATGAGATGCATTTTTTTTTCCTTCTCCTCGTGGTGGCATTAAAGGCACCTACATAGCTGCTGGGCCAGCTACAGGTCGTTGTTCTAAGTGCAATCTGTTTCCTTTTTGGTGATAAAGTGCAAGCGTGAAATCAGCAAAACCCTGATTTTGGGGCCCTGAGGCTGTTGTGTGTATTTTTCTGTGGCTAAAAACCAAACAGAATCCACCTTCTTCAAATCTCATGCTCAATAGATCATCCTCTGACAAGATTTTCCTTGCATCTGTGTTAGCTGTAGCTACTGCAGCCACTTCTCAGTGGCTCCCAACTTTATTACGGCTGTAGAACAACCCCTTGTTCCAGCCTGCTGGTTCCTTGGCTCCCAACAAACCTTGAAAATGGAAGATTTATGAATTTGCTAATAAAAGCGACTCATTAAATTGTTATTTCTCAAATCCTACGTGTGCTGTGGCGTTTCAGTAGAGCTAATGGAAGCTCCGGGAAGGTATCTTCCCAAGTGCTCTAATTTTATGCGCTCTCCTTATGAAATAAAAGACATCTTTTGAAAGCTTCCGCTCATGGGAAGTGCTGTCGTTGGCGTTTCTCGTGTGGCATTGCTCGTAACTCAGCGCTGAGGGCAGATAAAGGAAGTGTAAGTGCCGGTGTGGGAACAGTGGGACTGACTGGGAGAATTTTAGCATTTCCTGGTCCGAAGCTTTAGCAAGATGATGAGACAAAGACCGACATTAGAGATTGTAATTTGTGCCGCTGTGCGTAGCACTGGATTGATTTTTTTAAGAATATTGTAATGCCAAGGGGGTTTATATGCTGCTTAAAAAAAAAATAAAGCAATATTCAGTTGTAACTTGAAACCCATGCGGTGGTTGAAGATAATACCTGTGTACCACATGGGTAATTCTGTCCTGCTCTTGGATTAGAGAGTCCTTCTCATTTCGTAATTGAACCATGACTGGCAGAGAAGTTTCATTAGGAAGAGGAAATGTTTGCGTGTATTACCGGATTTGAAGGCGATTGATCCCCGGAGAGTTGTACAGGATGTGCATTTAAAGGTCCCCATTCCTGCACATTCTTGGCTTGATAAGCCAAAATAGCATCATTTAATGGTAGAAGGAAGAAAAGGTCACCTGAGCTTGAAAGCAATAAATTCATAGGGGAGGGAGGAAGAAGGAAAAAAAAAAACCTGACAGGAAACTGTATGTAGTGAGGGAAGTTTCCTTCCCCTTCCTTCTCCCTTTGCTGCCTTAATTGGTCGCTGGGGAGCCTGAACCTTGTTCCAAACCTGAAGCAGTTGGCAGTCTGGAATGAAGAGCTGTCAGCATCTTCCAATAAAAATGGGAATCCTGAGCGTGCAAGCGTTGGGGTTAAAATATAGGAAGGGGTATCAGTGGACAGCTTAGATGTGTTTTGGGAGGAGAGCTTCCAAATGGGACTCAACAAAGCACAACTAGCTCAGGGAAGCTGATTGTATTTTTATAAAATAACAGGATGGTTAGAAGAGCTTCAAACTATTCCCTTCAATCTTACCGATTTCATTGTCTCCAGTCTTAAATGTTGTATATTTCCTACGTTTTACATACCGGGTTTTTAGAAACCTTTTTTCCTGTAAGTTTATAAATACACCTTGTGATGTAGGTCCCCTTCAGTCAGATATTGCCTGTTGTGGTGACAACATCTGTAACAAACATTTATTTTCTTGTTGCAACTGCAGATTTTTTTTTTCAATTCACTTCCAAATGGGACATTTGTTTCCTTCATCTGCCTTGCACAGAATTTACTTGTCCTTGTTGCTCAGTACATATGACACAGACACTGAGACTTATCAGTATTCGTACTGTCGAACAGCTTCAGCTATTTGTTCAGTATTAATTGGCAGTAATAGCTGCTAAGAGATTAATCTCCAAGGGAAGCTTCCCGAAGTGAGTCTGTACTGACGCGTGTTCCCACTGGCTCTCTTGGCAGGTGCCAAACCAGCTGCTTCTGTTGACCCTTGGGCAGCACCAGCAGGATCCACAGCTCAGACTCTGCCCAAAAATGTTGACCCTTGGGCTCCTGCTCAGCCATCTTCTACCGCAGCGAAATCTTCTGTGGATCCTTGGGGACCAGCACCTGCAAACAAACCTCTCTCTACTTCTGGTGAGAAGCCATCTCATCCCATATCTCTATTATTTGAGGAATGAAGGTGAAATCAGAGTGATTTTCTTGCATTGCTCAGTTAAAAGAAGCCGTGCGCTGAACCATTTGCAGAATGGGGCTGTGAAAGAAATGGGACTTGTAGTAGCTAGCGGCGAAAAGAACTTCAGCTGTAATTACTCTGACTTAGAGCTCTGAATTGATGTTGCTGCTTCGTATGGTCCGTGTGGATGTGTGCTGAGCGCTTAACGACTGCCGCCGCAATTGGGTTTTTAAGTGGGTTTTATGTTTAATTGGACAAGGACTTAATTTCTGGAGATGAATGATACTATAATTTGACCTTTCATCGTGATAAATAGCCCTGCAGATGGACGGCTGCAATGTAGATTGACAGGTGGAGCAGCTCCATGCTGGGAGGAGACTTTTAGAGGTGCAGATGAAGGTTTCTTACCTCAGATGGAGGGTGTGAAGTTATCCCTAAGCCCTTGTGTAGCAGGACCCAGAAGGTGCTGATGTAATTGTCTCTGTGCACTGTAACTAATGCAACCTTGATGACTCTTAATACCTGGTAGTTTCATGGTGGCACTGTGGCTAAATGCATCCTAAATGTGCTTTCTGCTAGTCACTCATTTCCACACGTAATAAACGAAGGAATCAGGGTACTGCAAAAATCAGCATTGTCTAATCAGCTTTTCACTGGGCAAAGGGCAATAACGGGATCGTTATGAGAATGATTCTTT
This sequence comes from Eurystomus gularis, assembly GCA_013400335.1. Taxonomy (NCBI): domain Eukaryota; kingdom Metazoa; phylum Chordata; class Aves; order Coraciiformes; family Coraciidae; genus Eurystomus; species Eurystomus gularis. Next base: position 298,591 of record VZZY01002323.1, read on the forward strand.
AACTATGGTGGGTCTTTGTTCTTGATAAGAAGGTGTTGTTGTTAGGCACAATCTTTACTTGTTCTCTTGGGTTTTTGTCCCTTTATGGACCTAAGCCTGTACCTTTGTTTGCTTGAAATGTGTTGAAGGTTAAGACTAAATTAGAAAAAACATTTCAATTAATACAAAAAAGAAAAAAAAACAGACTTTAAAGCTTTCTGGGGTGTGACTGCTGTTCATTTAGGGGTGGTTTTTCTTTCTCCAGGTAAGGGTGTGTCCACATTCTGACAGTGTTGTGTTTCCATTGGCTGCAAACCTTGGGCAAGTGCTGGTGCTTTAGCTAACAGGGCCTTACATCTCCACACAGCCTGGATAACCTATTCTGTTGCATTCCTCCTCCTTCTAGCTTTGTAAGCGCGAGTCAAGTCCTCGCTCAAGTTGTAGCAATGCTCCGTTTGTCTTTGGAGCTGTACTCAGAGGTGTGTTTTACGTGAGGGCTGATTAACACGCTTTATAGTTCAGGCTGTAAATTCGTTGCTGTTTGCTTCTTCCGCAGCAATATATCCCTGCCTGTGCCTCTCTCTAGGGCAGACCTATGGCTTCTACCTGAGGTGTGCCTTAGGTTGTGATTTAAAAACACGTTGCTCTGCCTCAGTTGGCTAATCCTGTAAGAAAGGACAGTTCTCTGGCGTTCTCCTCCCTGGTCCTGGGCAAGAGTAGGAGCACTCAGGCTGATCTGAACTGCTGCCCTGGAACCGGACAGTGGCTTCTTGGTGACAAAAATGGGTCAGAAATGGCTTTCAGTACGATGAGGTGCGTGATGCAACCGAGGATCTGCTAATGACAGGGCTGTCTTGTTGTTTTGAACAGGAAGTACATCTTTTGACCTCTTCAGTAATTTGAATGGTACAGTTAAAGATGATTTTTCTGAATTTGACACACTTCGAACTTCCAAAAAGCCAGGTATGAATCAAATTCTTAGCATGTGGACAGTTGGGGTGAAAGCGTCAGCAACAAATGCCTCTATTCTGAAATTTTCTTTAAAAAGAAAAGAAAATAAAATTGACTTTCACAAAGGAAAAGATTAAAGCTGGTGATTACGCAGCAGTAAAAGCTTGTTGTTAACGTTTTGACCTGTGCATGAACTTGGAGGGAATGAGCCTTTTGGATTGTAAAAGCCACAGAATTTCACTCTGTAACCTTCCGCTGCATTGACCCAGACATTTGTTTGACTTCTAAATTTACAGTATCCACCGTGTTTGGAGTATGGCTCATGCTCAGAGAATCAAAGAGAACAACGCTGACTGAATTTCTCAAACGTGTAAATTCTAGTGTGTAACAATAGTAGGAAGATGAGAAAATGCACTTGTGTGAATGCTTTGATTCACTTTTTATTTGGTCATTAGTCACTAAAAGAAAAACTGCCAGACCTTAACGTATAAGTGCTTTGATACTTTCAGGATGATTCCGCCTGAAAGCGTAGTGACTAATTTAAAGCTGGGCAAGGCCTTTTTAACACAAAAGAGAAGACCTGGGTGGAATCTAGCGAGGAAGGGGGCAGCAGTGGTGTAGGGCAAGGGCAGAAGCCAAGGTTTTTGAGTATCTTTTCCCTTGGAGACTCTTAGTCCCCTCTGTGGCAGCGTAGCTGGGAGGAGATTTATCAGGGCACATCAGACAGCGCCTTCAGTAGAGCACCGCAACTCTAACCGTAGCTGCTTCACGCTCTTCTAAAGAACATTTATCTGCTTGCATGCTATAGGGGTGTAACACGTTCTGAAACATTTCAATCTGGCTAATAAACATGAGCTTTTAAAACACTTCTAAGGTCAGAGACTTCAGGGTTTTCTTTGCTTGACTGTGTAGATTAATGAGATAAGTTTTGTTTTTCTCTTTGTGTTGTTTCAGCTGAATCAGGTTCCACTTTGCCATCTCAGCACAGCGGTACCACAAGTCCCGATCTTTTTGATTCCCAGCACTCGAGCGTGACATCAGGCAAACAAAGCGCAGCTCGGAAAACCCCTGAGTCTTTTTTGGGCCCCAATGCTGCTTTGGTGAACCTGGATTCACTGGTGTCTAAGCCGCCACAACCTGTTACTTCGCTGAATCCATTCTTGGCACCAGGTCTGTTTCCACGCGTTCCTTCGGTTTTCTGTCTTCGCTTTCCCTTCCTGTAGGAGAACTCTGCATAACTTGGTCCCCTTTGATTTAGCGTAAGCTGCTTTGGGCTTGTTTTCCCTGGTTGCTTCAGCCAACAGCTCATGCCTGAGAGCAGGAGGATGAGGTGTGATGGCTTTAAGGCACTCTGCTGGATCCCAAAAGCGCAGAGTTTCTCCTCTTCCCTCTGCAGCTGATCCGCTGGCTGAACTTTTATGCGAGCCGTTTCTCTTCCGCTTCTTGCCGTCGCTCTCTCAAAATGATCTGTGTTAGAAGAAGGCTTTGGGTTGTTAGAAATGGCTGAGCTAAAGCTGGTTGACTGTCAGAACACGTAAGATGTGAACGTGTGCCACCAGAGAATCCCTTGGGAAGGCAGGAGGTTCTCGTGGAAGCAGGGAGGAATTGCCATTTTCTCGTGCTACAGCAGGCACAGCGACATCTCCGACTGCAGCCTGAGGTTCCGGATAGCAAACTGCAGTGTAATTAAGTGGGTTGCTGGTTAGGCTGTTTGTAGGCTAGCATGATAAACCGGTTCTGATCAAAACGCACTCTCAGGGTAGCTTGGAAGCAAAAAGAGGCTGTTGCAGCTCTCCTGGAAGTTGGTCCCTGTTAGAAGCGAGCCTTTATTAATGGAGATGATGGCGACATGATACACGTGGCAGATGTATGTGTTTTATGAAAGCTGTTCAGATGCACTGAAATGTCTGATGCTGAGTGCGGTGAAATCCTTTAAAATGCTATTTCAGTGTTTATTTTCTTCAGTCTTGCAATGGAAAAATAAGAAAGTTTGTTAAACTCCTCGGGTAGGAAAAAGCCCGGTAATTCTGAACAGTCTTGGCAGCGTTCAGCAAGAGGAAATCTGTGTATCTGCCATTACCGGTTACTACAAAAAGTTTGTAAGGGGTCACTGGGCCATCCAGATACTGCTATACATCTATGGTAAAAGGAATTTGTACTGTTGGCAGCAGTCCAGAGAACCTCAAATGCTGGGAAAGTTATTATCTGCTTTTTCTAGCACTGCTGTAATTCGGAACCAACTTGTTTACTTTATGAATTCTTGTCAAAACTCAGTGCCAGAAACATGTATGGCTTCTAAACGGAGTTGAGTGGATGAGATCTTGAAGGAAACGCAGGAATCTGCAGTGGGCAGATTGCAGTAGAGGAGTGCAGAGAGCCTGCGGTTCTTCCGTAATGTGCATTTTAAGTAGATTTAAAAAAATTATCAGTGATCTGGATCAAGGGGTAGTGGGTTCAAACTGGAACCACACTTGGAACCCGTCTCTCCAGTGACTAGTCAGAAGCGTAAACTGTTGGTCGGCGCAGGGATGTTTTGTGGCGTTGGTAGGTTCAAGGCTACAGAGGCCTGTAGTGACAGGACAAGGGGTAGTGGGTTCAAACTGGAAGAGGGGAGATTTAGATTGGAAATCAGGAGGAAATTCTTCACTCTGAGAGTGGTGAGACACTGGCCCAGGTTGCCCAGGGAAGCTGTGGATGCTCCATCCCTGGAGGTGTTCAAGGCCAGGCTGGATGGGGCCTTGAGCAACCTGGTCTAGTGGGAGGTGTCCCTGCCATGGCAGGGGGTTGGAACTAGATGATCTTTGAGGTCCCTTCCAGCCCAAACCATTCTGTGACTGTGCCTGTGCACCAGTGTAGCCCTGGTGTGCTGAAAGGCATCCAGGCAGGTTTCTCCAGAGGGTGTTCTGGGGTTGGGAGCATACAGGGATGCCCAGAACCTTGCGTTCTTTGCCAGAAAGACGGTCTCCAAAGCCTTGTGTTGATGGAGCTGCGATTTCCTTCCCTCTTCCCCCTTCTTCTCTCAAAACCAGGCGCCGCTACAGCACCAACTCCAATCAACCCCTTCCAAGTGAATCAGCCTCAGCCCCTCACTCTGAATCAGATGAGAGCGAGTCCTGTGATGGGAACCAGCCCTTCCTTCAGCGCTGTGCCACCGATAAGCATGGAGCCAATACCTCTGTCTTCCATGGCCCCGGTGCCTGTGGGGATGGCCCCGATACCAGCGATGGGCACCGTGGCATCTCTAACAAGGATGGGCCAGGGGCTGAACGTGAGCATTGCGGGATCAATGACCCAACCTCTTCACAGTACGGGAATCCCGCCGGCAGCGTCCCAGTCGACAAATACAACTAACCCTTTTCTCCTATAAAGACCCAATTAAAGGAACTTTTTTTTTTTCTTCTCCTAGTGTTTCCAGGCTGAAGTAAATCTTTACAGCAGAACGAACGTGGCCTGTGTGGACTGAACGGTGTGTAAGAGACTTGGAAAGTAGATTTGCAGTTTACAGTTATGATCTTTGAGGAGTTGTCTCTACTTACCAGTTAATCTAAATCTAGTCTTTGCTACAGATGGTACCTTACTTTGGCTTGTTGAGCATTACGTGAAATGTTCAGACTTTTTCACCAAAGTTAGATTCTGCCCATTTTTGTTACTTTGTTAATCATTTCAACACACTTTCTAGGGAGAACCCGCCATTTGAGAAAACTCCGTTGGCTATTTTGTAGATGTCAGATGATGTGCTGGATCCTGAAAATTACTATTTACCTGCATCTGTCACTTCCTATGCCCATACGATTAGACCTGAGATTCAGAGTGCTAGTGAATGTTTTGCACATAACTACACACAGTTCTAGACTGTTGGTTCACCCATAGTCCTTACTCTTAGAAGAGAACGATCCGGAGGGCCCAAGGTGGCTGGTTTTGACGCATTAAAACATTGCAACGCCAAAACGGCGCCGCTTTCCTCTCGGAGGTTGGACCGAGAAAGCAAGCTTGTCTCGAAAAGGAAACAAAAAAAACCACACACACACACACACAAAAAAGAGGAAAAAAAAACCCAACCAACCCCAAAAGCATTCTCGAGTTGTCGGTATCGCGTGTGCTGTCGTATGCGGTGTTGAATCGTACACTACTCTAAGGACTCCTGAGGAACTCTCTTGTGAGTGGCATGCTGCACTCGTGCTGAGTGAGTGTCCTGCTCTGTGCTTGTCCAGTACCAGCTTCGTTTGGAAGTTACCATGTGTATTTTGTTTTTATTTTGACTTAACAATGTGACTTGAAAGGAGGAAAAAAAAAAAAAAAGAAAAAAAAAGAAAAAATAAAAGGAAATAAGAAATACAGTGGGACAACTTTGAATTCAGTTTCACCGGGGCAAGCTTTAAAACTAATTCAGGCTTAACCTTGCTATATGCAGTTACTCTTGTATACTTTTGCACATATTTTGTTTAGTACAGTTTCATATTTGAGTTTGCAGAGTTACCTAATAGTCCTTTTTTTTTTTTTTTTTTGCTAATTTTTATAATGTGGTTCTTATTTAACTGTCTGGTTTTGATAGATTTATCAAGTCTGGCTGGAAAAATTAAGATATTGGCAAATGTCATTTTTATGGTTTTAATGCCCTCTTATTTATGGCTTTAGCTCTTTGTTTCTGTAAAGAGAGTTTAAAAGGGAAGATTAACACTAAAATATTTACTTTTAAATGAAGTATTCGTAATGCAAATCACAGCAAATTCTCGTGACTATTTTTAGATGAATTTGAGCATAACATGATTTAAGACTACATTAAAAAGACAAAACACTAAAGTCGCCTTTCCCTTGATTTGTTCCCGTTTTCCGATGACCCAAGTGGACAGCCGGTTGGCCTTGCTGGAGACCACCAGAGAAGGCTGTTCTTGCTTGAGATGTGGAACATCCTAACGTCCAAACGCGACTCACTCCTTTTATCGCCTAATTTTTCTTAACGAAAGGTGCACTCCATCCTAACCACCGGTTCCGTTCGCAGCGATTAATCGTGAGCTTGAACTCGCCGTTTTAACTTGCATGTCTGGACTCCTCGGCACTAAAACCGCGCTCGGGTTTCAGCCAGCGTTTGTGGTGGAAACCTGGGGGCTTCCAAGGCGGCGACGCTTCCCAGCTCTGCTTTTGGGAGCACCGCAAAGCGCGGCGGGAGGGATGTCCCAGCGCTTGCTCCTGCCTTGAGGGCATCTCTGTGAACAGACTGATGCATCTTGGTGGCCTTTTGGTGATCAGAAAGAGAGGGATAATCCAAAATAAGTTAAAAGAAGTTGCCAGGGTTGTGCGTTCCGGTGTGACGATGCTGTGCCGGGCTGGGGTCTTGTGGCGCAGGACAGCGGGGCTGGCTGAGCTGGAAGGGATGAGCTTCTACCTTCTGGTGGGTAGGGGAGGCTGAGAGACTATCAAACCTAGGGCACAATCACAGATTTTAGCCGTGTAGGTCGGTGTAGCTCGATTAGTGTACGGAATGCTAAGTGTGTGGATGTTTCTCCGCAGGTTGTTCCGTCCTCTTTGAGTACGGTTGAATTTGTGAGGAGGATTCGGAATGTTCATCTGCTCTTGTTTTTATTTAGGAGGAAAGAGAATGACAGGCCGCACCCGGTATGTCTTTAACAAACAAAACAAAAAACCATTCGTGTTGCCTTTCAGAGTAAGGAAAAAGACTTTACTTTTTTTGTTGTTGTTGAAGTTATTGAAAAGTGTAGACCAGGAAGGGTGTGATTCTTGCAGACGGGGTTCGGGGGGTGGGGGGGAAGTACTTTCCAATTGATCTGTGGCAAGATTTATCCGTCGTTCTTTTTCCAGTTTAATTTTATCACCGGGGGGAATCGAGGTCACTGGATGTTTGTCCCTTCGTCCGTCACCTGAATGCATTTGCAAGTTAGACGGGGGCATTGTCTGTTCAGCCAACAAGTTCTGACCGCATCCGCTCGCTAAACACTAGGTAACCGTGCTTTTTTTGGAGGCCAGATGGGGTTGATAGTGAGTCTTGAACACGATGAAGTCATCTACAGGCCAGAGCCACGCTCTGTCACCATGAATTGACACGCGTACTGTTGGGGAGCCCTGGCTTAATGAAGCTGCTGAATGGCAAACCCTTGCTTTTACCCAGCCACTTCTCCAAGAGCTTGATCACTTCTGCGTTTTATATATATATATATATAAAAATTATACAGAGAGATGTATATCGCACAGTAAGCCATGACAGGGCACTCCGAGGAGCTTCAGTTGTGTCCAGAATGGTCCAAAAAAATGTCTTTTTTTTGCAGTAATTTAACTGCTCCATAGAATAATCCTTCCTCCCGCTTCTTTTCCCGTCGCACCCGCTCCGCCGTTATTTCTCCGAGCGCATTTCCCTTCTTTGCTCACTCGCAAATCTTCAAAGTGCTTTTGATTTTTTAAAAATGTTAGTATCCCAAAATAGCCTTACTGGTCAAATTGACCAAAGAGAAAAGTGTGAAATATTTTGTAAAGAAAAAAAAAAAAAAAAAAAGGATAATTAAAAAAAAAAAAAAGCCTTGGCGTAATTTTAAACCCAAAATAAGCTCAAGTTATTTATTCAGTTTTATACTATATAGAAACTAAGCGACATCGAGGGGACGGGGAGGGAAAACCGCGGTGGGTTGTGGTGTTTACAGTCTTTTTGAAGTCCCGTAGCTCAGACAACTCTTGTGAAATCCATCTTCCCTTTGGCTGTTACGGTTTCTAACGTGTACTGTATGTATTAATATTGCACAAACGGTGGAGAAATCGATGGTTTATTTTTCACAGCGGAATCTCACAAGACTCGCTTCCTTTTACAAGTGTTACGATTGAAAATATTTACCAAACTGTTTTCATAATCCCGGGAGCCGGCTGCTTTTTATGGATTTGTGCTGACTATTGACATTATTTACTGTATAAATAATTTATCATTTGTACTATTGTATCATAATGTCTGTATCTTTGTGTCATTTTCTTTTTTTTTTTTTTTTCCCAAGCGATGTCACGAATGTGATATTTAATAATGCCATCAGAACAGTGGAAAGACAAGGGGTTTGTAGGTGACTGGTCAGAATTAAAATTGTATTGCTTATATTCCAGCCGTGTTGCTTTTTCAAGACTCCCCGTAGCGTTTCCGAAGCCCGCTGGGAACGCTGCCGCGCTGGGTTCGGTTTCCGAGAAAGCTGGTGGATGGGTTGAGATGATGGAAGGTTTGTGCTGATGGTCCTGAGCGCCAGGAGAAAGCCAACCCTTCCTGGGGGTGATGGTTCCCGTGCGCTGCAGATGTGGTGTCCTGGGCGCGTCTGTCGCTCTCCGGGGACAGCTCTGCTCCTCCTGTCACAAGGGAGAGTTTCTGATAGATTGCTTAGATCAGAATCGGACGGGACCTTCCTAACTCAATAAAAATGAAGAGTTGTGTTGCAGGTGGCTGAATTGCTTCTTTAAACTGTGTTGTCCAGTGCTGGGCTCCCCAGGTCAAGAGAGACAAGGAACTGCTGGAGAGAGCCCAGCAGAGGTTCTGAAGATGCTGAGGGGCCTGGAGCATCTCTGTGCCCAGGAAAGGCTGAGAGCCCTGGGGCTGCTGAGCTGGAGAAGAGAAGCCTCAGAGGGGATCTGATCAATGCTGAGCAAGAGCTCAAGGGCCCATGGGGGGCAAGAGGATGGGGCCAGACTCTTGTCAGTGGTGCCCAGTGACAGGACAAGGGGCAACGGGCACCAACTGAAACCCAGGAGGTTCCATGGGAGCAGGAGGAGAAACTTGTTTGGTGTGAGGGTGTGGGAGCCTGGCCCAGGCTGCCCAGAGAGGTTGTGGAGTCTCCTTCTCTGCAGAGATTCCAAAGGCGCCTGGACACGATCCTGGGCCCCCTGCTCTGGGTGAGCTGCTGGAGCAGGGGGGTTGGATGAGATGATCTCCAGAGGTTCCTTCAAACCCCAGCCATTCTGTGATTACCCCTTAAACAGCACTTTTGGAGAGATGATCAAGAACTGCCTTGGTGGAGGAGGCTCCTGTCTGGGGAGGGCATGACTTTTAAAACCCTCTCTGATGGAACGAGGGTTGTGGAGCTGTGGCAGCGCTGACTGGGAGCCCCTCACTTCCCATTTTCACAGCACTTGAGTCGTGCCCTTCCCGCAGTCTTGGCTCTGGCTCATGGATCGAGGGCCTTGCGGATGGGGTAGCGGCAATCCTACCTCTGCCTGGGACGTGACTTCAGCTTCTAACTGGGGGTGTTTGAGCTTGAAGGGTTCTTCATTAGCAGGCTATTTCAAGAGCCACCTCTCCAGAGCCCCTCGGGGTTTCCTGTCATTAAGATTTGCTGCCAATCAGGCTGATCACTAATCAAATACTTAATTGCTTAATGCAGAAACCACAGCAGTGCTGGAGACCTGACTATCAGAAAGGTGGCCATGAGGAAAAAAGTGTTTTGGTTTCAGCTCCGTGGAATGGAGCTGATAAACTGGTGTGAGAGAGATCTGGCTGCGGCCGAGCCTTCCTCTGACCTTGGGTGAGCTGCTCCCCCCGTCCTGCATTTCCTCTTCCTCTGCTGTGGAGCGGGGTGGTATCTGCCTGCTTTTTGGCGCGGAAAAGGGCTATCTGGATGAAGTATTATCTGGAGGTCTGTCCTCATCCGCAGCGGTGTCAGAGCATTTTTGCTGAATGCGGATGTTGCCGTTCGCTCTGGTTTGTGCTGGGCCAAGTGGTGCCACTCGGCACATACGGCCTAGGAGACCGTGGGCAGGCTTGGGGTTGTGTTGGGTGACGGCAGTGACGTGGCTTTTCTTTTTTTTTTTTCTTTTTTAATGTCTTCATTAGCAAGTCTGGCACTAAATGTGGTGATATTCTCTGAGGTGAATTTGGGTACTTAAATATCTTGGCCTGAATAGAGGTACGAAAATAGAAACCTACAGCAGTGAGATGCTTCTGCTGATCTCTCTGAAGGACGAGACTGAATCACTCGCACCCTGCTGTGAAAGCACCTTGTGTTGTACCCCTGCTTCTCTGCAGCCTCCCTCCTGGGGGTTCCAGCCCTGGTTTTGGTGGCCAAAGGGTGGTTTCTAACAGGATCTGTGCCCCAAAGATGGCCAGGTACTAGAAATCCGTCATCTCAAGCCTAGCCCTCATAACCCACCCTCCTTGTGCTCCACAGCCCGTCACGCTGCATTGGAGGCTGCTGGGTGCTCGCTGCAGGCTGGTGAGAGCTGTGGTTTTGTGGGTTCTTTTCTTCTTCCTGCGCTCCAGACGTGGAGGTTGTTTCTGGGTTTGCAAACACCCATGAGGGCCTCGGCTCTTGGGGTTTGAGCTCACCTGTGTTTGCATCCTAGAGGACTTCCCAGCTGATGGAAAAACCCATCTGGGATCCCCTCTGCAGCGTGTGCCCTGTGGATGAAGGGTGAGAGGAGGAAAGGGGCCGAGCATCCCTTGTAGGGTGTGGGCTGGGTGGCCTTTGGTCACCTCTTGGCTATGTTCCTGCTTGGGGGTTTGCATGGCCTGGAAGATGTTCAAAACTTGACAGTGGTGGCTGCTTCAGACACAGGCTTGTGTGCCTGGATCTTGGGTCTCCAGCTGGGCTTGGATGGTGGGCGCAGGAGATTCATGATGCTCTTATGGGGGGGCTCAGTTCCTTGAAGTGTTTGAGGGGCATCTTGGAGATCTCCTGTGGGCTCTGCTGCACCCACCACAGTCCAGCTGCTGCTCAGTGCCATCTGCTGGCACTGCCGGAATAAGGGGAAAGGGCCCAGAGGTGGGTGGTTCTTACTGGTGCTCTTGTCTCGATGTCCTTAAACACAGGGTGTTTAGCCCCTCATATCTCCAGGCATGATGCTCCAATGACCTGGTCTACCAGGAGGTGTCCCAGCCCATGGCAGGGGGGTTGGAACTAGATGATCTTTGAGGTCCCTTCCAACCCAAACCATTCTATGATTCTATGACCTTGGCACAAACAGGTCATCCTGGGGCTGGTTTGTGGTGGGCTGAAACGCTGCTGGTGATGAGCCCAGGTAAAGTTGGAGCTGAAGCTCTTAATTTTCTTCAAATTTGGCTGTTCTGTGGTTTTGTGTTTAATTTTCCCTCCCCGCCCCCCCTTTGGAGCATTCCACAGGAGGTTCCTGCTCCTCAACCAACACTGCTGCTGGGGAGCACTTGCTGTCAACTTTAATCTAGATGGAGATAACTTCTAGCTGCTGCACTACTGCTGCTATGGGATAGCCTTGGTGGCCTCAGGACAGAGACAGCTTCTTGAGGGCTTGCTAGTGCACAGATTTCTGGCTCGGTCTCACTCCCTGTGAGGTGTTGGCCCCGTGCTCTCTGGACAAGGGTCAGCCAGCACCAGTGCACTGAGGGATTTCTGTGTAGGAACAGGAAAAACTTGAGTGTCCTTCATGCAACCTTGTTAGCAAATTGTTGTGAGCAACCTCCAACATCTTCTAAGGGTTGAAAACTGCCACGAGAGGGCAGGAGCTGATGCTGCTGTTTCTATTTAGGTAGAAAAGGCTGCAAGTATCGGTTCCTAAAGGCTGCCCAAGGGTTGGGTTTTTTCTCCAGAGGAGCTCACAACAATGATGCGAGAGCTGGGAGGCCAGGCTGGGAGAGTTGGGCTTGTTCAGCCTGGAGAAGAGAAGGCTCTGGGGAGACCTTCTGGTGGCCTTCAGTGCTTAAAGGGGCCTGTCAGAAAGATGGGGACAGAGTTTTTAGCAGGCCCTGTTGGGACAGGACAAGGGGTGATGGTTGTAAACTAAAAGAGGGAGATTGAGACTAGAGTGAAGGAGGAAATGTTTGATGCCGAGGCTGGTGAGAGCCTGGCTGTGGTTGCCCAGAGAGGTGGTGGCTGCCCCATCCCTGGCACCATTGCAGGTGAGGTTGGCCGGGGCTCTGAGCAACCTGCTCGAGTTGCAGATGTCCCTGCTCCCTGCAGGGGGTTGAACTCGATGAGCTTTAAACGTCTCTCTCCACCCAAACCAGCCTGTGGTTCTCCGATTTCCTTTTTCTAGAGGGTTTGATTCCCCAGCTGTTGTTCAGTCTGTGTCCTTGGCTGGCTCCATCCCCAGGTGGCTTCCACGGTGACAGCAGGACAACTCTCCCACGCAGTGAGCGTGGTCCTGCTGGGCAGCTCTCCACAAAGCTCCTCCAGAGCAGGAGGACAGAGGGCAGCTTCTGCAAAGCCTCCCAACTATCTCACAGGCTTCACGTCGTACTCTGTGTTGATGGCCTGGAAGCTCCATCCTGTGTCAGGACACAGGTTCTGAATAAAGGTTTTTTTTTTCCCGCCCATCTTGAACGAAGGAGGTTAATGGCCAGTTTCACTGTCTGGGAGAGACTTGAGCGTAACAAACCAGGAGCTGCTGGGCCAGCTGACAACCTCGCACTGCCCCGTGGGGTTGGGAACTTTGGTTTTGAATAAAAGGGAGAATGATTAACTAGGGAAGGAGCAGAGCGCTTACAGCTGCCTGGAGAGTGGGCGAAAGGAAATTACTTTGAGCCTCCGCTACAGCACGGCTGAGTTTTTCTGGGTTCTGGCTCTTCTTAAAGCAAGGGTTCTTTTAACCTTTAACACCGACTGCAAGGAACGCGTACGGGTCGTAAATCCCTTCTTTATTAACCGCCCGCTCTCCTTGCGCGTGTCTTTACTCCCCTGTCAGGAGAACAGCGATTCTCTCCAGGCTGAAACAGCTGCGAACGCTCTGCCACGCCGAGACCCAGGGATTGAAACCAGGGAGAGCTTTCCAGGGAATCAGAAAGGCAGCAGCAAGGCTGTCTCGGGGAGAAGAGCGTGTTTGTGAGCGAGATCAACAGTTGTCTCTCGGGAGGAAGGAACGGCATGGAGCTCGGGAAACGCTTACTGAAAACATCCCCCCCACATGTGCCCTTGTCTAAGGAGCAAGATGTGTCCAACCGAGAAGCTCCTGTGGTGAAGAGCTCACAAGCTCAACACATAAAAGGCCTTGAAGGAGGTATGTGAGGTTCTTAAACATCCTCAAGACACTGAGGAGTCAAAAACCCCCCCAAAACCCAGAGAAAAGAAGCAAAAAGCCCTAATACCACAGGTAGCAGCGAGGGTTCTGTGTACAGTTACCCAACTTCAACACCCCTCTGTGGAGTTTAGGGGTTTTATTTTGTTGTTTGAACCCCTGCTTTTGACCGTTTTAAGGGAAAAAAAGATATTTCAGCGGTAGGAGGTTTAGTGTTTGCCTGTCAAGGATTTCAAACACAGATATTTATCCTGCTGCCGTCGCTAACCACTTCCCAAATACTTTTGAGAAGGACACAAAATTCCTTGCGTCTCCTGAGCCAACAGGAAATGCTTATTAATTTGGATTCCACCGTGACTCAGTTCAGAGATCACAGCGGTTGCCAAAACAACTGGCGGAGGAGCTTACTGGAAGTGTACAATCAACAACAGTGAGACAGGGGAAAAGCAAGAGATGAAAAATCACCGGTAACCACGTTTGAAAGGTGTTTCTGAATAGTCTAAGAGCTGCTCAGGCTCACAGTAAAATCAGTGACCACGTTATCGTTGCAGGAATGGTATTTATTCAATCACACTGCTCGCCGTGAAGTAACAACAACTCTACCTGGTCGCTTTATTTGCTACGTGTCCGGGAGGCTCTGCGGGTCAGCGCTGTGTGTTATGACTTGTCCTTCCACGCTTCCGAGGTCTCGGCGGTTCACGGGCAGGGTGGTATCGTGGTAAGTCGTTCTCACAGTCACCTCTCGGTATTTGCGGTCACACACAAGAGATGACATGCCCACGTTTAAATAAGAGACCGACTGAGCGATGAATCATTTCATTGTAGCAGACACTTCTTTTGTACGGGTAAGAACGGCAGGTCTTGGATGGGTTAGGACTTGGAAACATCCATTCCGGCCGGAATGAATACGAACCCCAGCAGCAGAAAGACAAAGGTGTTTAGACAACGGGGCTTATCCCGCCTCACAGAAGAGCACAAACATTAGCTTAGGGCGGTCTCCCTGACAGGGTAAGTCATCAGAGAAGCTCCTCAGACCAGCTCATGCTGCAGCCACCTGAGGGCAACTTTGGAGCCTGTCACACCCAACCAACCAGCATCGCTTCGGCCCTCCTCAGAGGTTCTGCGATGGGAAAGAAAACCCGAGTACAGCAGACGTGAACATCGCTACTCTGCTTTTTCACCACCTTTCTTTCGAGAAGAAAAGCAGCTAAGGAAAGCTATGGCGCATTATCTGTGAGATGTACTGGCTGGAGAGACCTCCTGAGGGGACGAGAAGGTCCTGTCTGCTACTTCTGTGCAGCACGGTGCCTCTGGTACCCGATGTGGAGCTGATGCTGCTTCTGGCTGCGTCCTCAGGGTCGACTTTCTCTGCGGCGTCAACATCTGCACTGAAAATGCAATTTGTCCGACCAGAAGGTGAAGCCACGCAGCAAGATGTGCAGAAGTCCAGGCTGCCTCACTGGACGATGTGGCAAGGTTTGTTTCTACCGTGCACCAGCTCTTTTACACCATCTCTAAAGGACTCGGTGAGATTACCAAGAGAATTGCTGTGGCTCTTGCAGAGGGAAGCGCGTGTGCGTTTCACTGCAACGCTTCCATGTTCCCTCCTCTTTGGAAGGTGCAGTAAGTTCAATTTCCCGTTTCTACCATAAAAAACATAGTTAAAAAAAAAAGTGGGTTTGCAATGCTGTTTGAAACACAGGAAAACTCCTACAACTCTAAACGTTCCTGCTCTTGAAGTACACAGAGTGTACAAAAGGCTGTTATAAAAAAAGTATTTTTTACAGGTCTTCTATTTTTATATTACTCATAAAAATGCTAAATATTATCTGATGACATTAATTTCCGTCCTACTTCAACCTGTGTGCTTACGGAAAGGATCGTCCTTAGGGAATTACTCCAAAGCCTCATAGGCTTGTGTTTCTTTTGGAGTAACGGTCTCAAACAGCATTTTCTCAGTGCAGTCAGAAACTCATTTCCTTTTGCCACAAAAAGCCCCAAAGTGCTGAACTTCTCTGTGAGCCTGTGAAGATCTCACGCCCGAGTTCAATACTTAGGAATCCCGTCTGTGGCAGGCACCAGGGAAGAGCTCTGCAGATCTCTCGGGCTCACGTCGTAGCCCAGCTTCTTCATATCTTTGGTCATGACGTTGAAGGAAATGGTCACGAAGCCTTGAGATCGTACCCTTGTTACTAGAAGAAAGAAGACGTGAATAAAACCGGTTAAGAGAGGTTTTTGAATAGCGCTGAACCCCGCAGGTATCCAGGTAGGACTGTTCCCAGCAGGAACAACTACGACCAGAAGATGGGTGGCCGAGCTGTGGCCCGATGTCATGCGAGCACCCAAGGACTCACCTTCTCGTCCTTCTCCCTGTGCGACCACTTTGGGGTCAGTAAATTCCGGACGTCTTCCTGTGAACCAGCTTGGAGAAGAAAATGGGAAATAATGAATTGGATCCATTCACTAGTGTTTAGGTTTGATACAGTTCATGATATGCATGTTAGAAAACAGGGCGGGGGGTTAATAAGCCTCCCAGCTTTTGTTTGCAGTAGAGGGTTTTAAGACTGATTCACTTTATTTCTGATCGACTTTGACCAAAGATAAGTTTTTGTCTCTTTAAGGCAAAAAAATGAAACCGATTTCATACGTATTGTGTTAACTCCAAGTTATTTCTGGGCTAGACAGAATCTTTCTATGGCAAAGATGGTTTTGAAACTCAGCTCTTGATTACGCAGAGTAACAGAGAGGCCTCCATACTTGGAAATACCTCAGAGGAGCACATCATGAGGGTGCATTGAGAAGAGTGTGGGCAGCAGGTCGAGGGAGGTTCTCCTCCCTCTCTACTCTGCCCNCCCAGCGACAGGACAAGGGGCAACGGGCACCAACTGGAACCCAGGAGGTTCCATGTGAGCAGGAGGAGAAACTTGTTTGGTGTGAGGGTGTCGGAGCCTGGCCCAGGCTGCCCAGAGAGGTTGTGGAGTCTCCTTCTCTGGAGAGATTCCAAAGGTGCCTGGACACGATCCTGGGCACCCTGCTCTGGGTGAGCTGCTGGAGCAGGGAACCCCCAGAAGGACAAGATGATCCCCTGAGGTTCCTTCCACCCCCCACCATGCTGGGATTCTGTGATAATAAGAAAGTATTCAAATTAAGAGTGTAGACTCTACAAAAAGGGCATCACAAAAAGAAGAAGAGTAAATCAGTTGAATCCTGTTGAGCACAGAGATTCCCACGCTGACTCTGACCCAAAGCGCTCAAGCACCACAAGGCTGGGTCTTCATGAGGGCAGGCTCTGCTGGTACGGGCAATCCACAACCCAACAGTCAGCTCACAGGTCCTTCAGACTGTACTTCAACAACACAGTGGAAGGAAAAAACCTTCATACCCTCCATTGCTGCGTAGAGACTGCTCCTTTGGAAGGGAGGTGTGTGGAAACAAGGCAACAGTCAGAGCAGAGGCATTCCAGACGGAAGAAAAGGTAGGACTGGGAATTGGTTTTCCATGTTCTGCCCTTGCTCTCCAGGTTGCTCTCTCCAAGAGAAGCCCTGAGCCACAGTAAGATGTAGGGATGGGCTGCAGCAGCCCTCTTTGGGGGCCACTGACACCTAAACGCTCAGTAAATCAGTTTTCATGGCACCTCTGCAAGTCACGAATCAAACACGGAGCTGCCACTTGGTATGAGAGCTCGTGTCTCAGGCTGCTCTGCTGAAATTAGTTCTTTTTCAAACCGACAGCGTTCCAGCGTGAGGATGAGAAAGACATGAGCTGGCGTTACTGCAAGCAGGTGATTAATATCTTTTAAGAAAGCTCTTCGAAAGACCTAGACACCTAAAAAATGTGATTTTTACCTATCTGGTTGTGATACAAAATATTCATCGGTATGTTCCAGTGAGTAGCTGGATGTACCTTTTTGAACAAGGGCAAAAGTATTTCATTACTACCTTGTGAATTTCTGTAGCCTGGATGTGGACTCTGGAACAAACATAGGGATGGTTCTTGTATGCCTAAAACAAACACGAGATGCACAGAACTTAAGAAACGAACAAACAGCTCTGGCAACACTTCTTATATTTATAAAGGTACCAGAATTTCAGACACATCAGACCGCTGAAGATCTCAAGGCATCACACTGCCACCAAAAAAGGGTTTGTTTGCACGAGCAGAGTGTGTCTTGCTCCATTTCCCAGGGTGGGAATGAAACTTTAGGACATGCTGAGAGAGGGGGGGAGAGGTAACATGCTGTGCTTCAGACACGCCTGTTTTGACTTTGCAGTTGTCTACAGGATTACCAAAAATTACCTGATAAGCAGGGGCTGCTGCTAGAAAATCCATGTGCTTTGTACCAAACAGACAAGACGTGATGAGGAGATAGGGGAATGGTTTTGTTTCTGAAACAACATAGTAACGGGAAAAAAAAACCAACCAACCCTGTTTCAGTGCTGAAAGACAGGTTGTCACCTCACCTTCCGGGTGTGATGGGAACGTGAACAGCTCCATAACCTCTGACCACATCGTTCCCAAAGAAGTCAGGGCCGTAGACGCTCACTACGATCTGCGGCCCTGCAGAGGAAGCAGGGAGAGGAGGAAGGAGAGCGGTGTGTGAGAGGAGGGCCCGGTCTGCGGGCAGGATCCCAGCCCCCCGGCACTCACAGCCAAACGGGTTGGTGCTCTTGAAGGTAATGTCGATGGGGAAGTTCCAGACGAGTGTAGTGGGCGCGACGTCACTCTTGGAGGTGATCTGGGAGATGCCCTCCTCCAGGCCCTGTGGGGAGAATGTGGCAGGAGCCAGGGGCCTGCGCTAAGCCCGTTCCACACGTGCTGCCGCTGGGCCTGGCAGGCAGGCCGGGTTTTGGGGGCCTTACCGCTGTGGGAACCCAGTCCTGGCCGTAGACGAAGCAGAACTTGCAGTAGAGGTCATCAAATCCAGGGAACTGTGGGGGAGAGAGGCTGTGTTGGTGGGGAAGCACTAGGATGGAGAGCCAGCCCAAGCTGCTGGGCCGAGGGCAGCCTGAAGCGCTGTGACACAAGTGGTGTCCCCAGGGCTCAGTACTAGGGCCAGTTCTGTTCAATATCTTCATCAATGGTCTGGACAAGGGGATTGAGACAGATGACACTAAGTATAGGCAGGAATGCTGATCTTGGCAGGAGGCTCTACAGAGGGGTCTGGATAGGCTGGATCGATGGCCTGAGGCCAATGGGATGAGGATCAACAAGGCCAAGGGCTGGGTCCTGCTTCTGGGTCACAACAACCCCCTGCAACGCTCCAGGCTGGGGGAAGAGCAGTTGGAAACTGTCCGGTGGGAAAGGACCTGGGGTGTTGGTTGACAGCCAGCTGGAGATGAGCCAGTGTGTGCCCAGGTGGACACCAGCATCCTGGCTTCTATCAGCACCAGTGTAGCCAGCAGGACCGGGGCAGGGATTGTCCCCCTGTATTCAGCACATGGGAGGCCCCCCCTTGAATCCTGGGGTCAGTTTTGGGCCCCCTCACTCCGAGAAGGACATTGAGGGGTTGGAGCATGTCCAGAGATGGGCAATGAAGCTGGGGAAGGGTCTAGAGCACAAGTGTGGTGAGGAGCAGCTGAGGGACCTGGGGGTGGTTGAGCCTGGAGAAAAGGAGGCTCAGGGGAGACCTTCTCCCTCTCCACAACTCCCTGAAAGGCGGGTGGGGCCAGGTGGGGTTGGGCTCTTCTCCCAAGGAACAAGCGACAGGACAAGAGGAAACGGCCTCAAGTTGTGCCAGGGGATGTTCAGGTTGGACATGCGGAAGAATTTCTTCCCGGCAAGGGCTGTGAAGGGCTGTGCCAGGCTG
>VZZY01002323.1:317392-534683 GCA_013400335.1 Eurystomus gularis
CGCGGCCTGGTCCCGCCGCGGGGGGTGCGTTGCCATGGAGACGGACGGCGCGGCGCCGCGAACACACTTCCTCGGCCGACGGACGCTTCGCGGAGCTCCCCACCTCCCAAACGCGGGCAGATCGCCCCAAAAACGGGGGCAGCCCCCCCTTCCTACACCGCCGGGAGCAGCCGTACCCCGCTCCCCGGTGCGGGCCGTGCCGGTAGGCCCCACACCGCGGCTCGGCCCAGCAGCCCCCTCACCCCCATGGCCGCCCCATCCAGGCCTGAGGCCCACCGGATGTCCTCTCCATTTATTCTTTGTACCGCCTCATATATTTATCTTCTTTTTATTAATATTAGCCTCTAGCAACCCCAGTAATCTCTTTCTAAAGCATAGCCAGGGGCCTGCCCGTAGCAGGCACCGAGGCCACGGCCACTAGATGTTGCTGCCGGCCAGGCCGAAGCGGCTCCCTCGGATCCCAGGCAGGGGCTGGAGCCACCAGGTGCTTTCCAGGGAGGAAAAGCATTTGGGATCGGTGGGAAAAGCGGCATTTTGTGGTCTCCGGAGGGTCACCCTTGGAGCCGTGGAGGTGGGATGAGAGAAAGAGGCTAGTGGGGTCGTTCGCATCCCACAGGTCCCCAGGTTAGGGGAGCAAGCAGTGCCTTGATCCTCTGTTTCCTGGATGTAGCTGCACATACTGTGGGAAAGGGAGGCAAAAAAAAGATGGGAGGAACGAGGGAAGCCCTGGCTCGGCATCTCTTTGGGTTTCCCGTGCTGACGTTGCAACAAGTTGGAGATTTTCACACGTGGGCTGAGCAGAGATGCAGACTAGCAGGCCTGGGACAACGCCTCAGTCCTTCTCCTCATCCACTAGCTCCATTTCATCTCCCTTCTGGCAGAGCTGGTGGAGGTGGCTTTGCTGCTTTGGCTCTCTGCATGCCACAGAGTGGATTCTTCATTGCAGGCATCTCCTTAAGGCAAAGGGACACCCCCTCTTCTGTTGGAAGGGGTGATGTGGTTGATATTGGACTGCAGGTAAACGACTGTTACACTTAATGCTGAAAATACCATGTTCCCATAAACGTATTCTCTGTCAGTGTCTGTTTCAACTCGATTATCAGGGAGTGTAGTGATAGGACAAGGGGTAACGGCTGGAAACTGGAAGAGGGTAGAGCTGGATTAGATATTAGGAAGAAGTTCTTCACTGTGAAGGTGGTGAGACACTGAAACAGGTTGCCCTTAGAAGTTGTGGATGCTCCATGACTGGATGTGTTCAAGAGCAGGTTGGACGGGGCTTTGAATAACACGGTCTAGTGGGAGGTGTCCCTGCCATGGTGGGGGGGGTTTGCACTAGATGATCTTTGAGGTCCCTTCCAACCCAAACCATTCTATGAGGCTATGATCTTTCAGGTTTTATTTGGCTTTGTTTGAGGACTTTTTTTAACATTCAGCAAACAAATTTGGCCCAGAGAAGACCGGTAGGAAAGCAGGAGGGCTGCGAGGGAATGGCTGACATTTTATCCTTTCTCCCCTGCCTCTCAGAAATGCTTCAGAGAAAATAATTAATTTGAACTGAAAATTATCAGGGGGAAGAAAAAAAAACACAGTTCTTGACCAGCTGTCCGAGGCAGCTAGCGAGGCTGTTTAATTAACACTTTACTTGGCTACCAGCTACCTCGGAGTGAGCTAAAAGCCAGTTTTAGGTTTTTGTTTTTTGGTTTTTTTTTTTCTCTTGCCTGACAAGTGATATACAGCTGCTGGAGGAGTTAATATCAACACTGGGAGACCTTCCCCAGGACAGAGAGAGGGCGGTGGGGTTATTCAGCAGCTGTGAGTCATCTGTACCTGCTTGTGGAAGAACTATGTCCCCTCCCAGCCATAACGAGACCTTTTGTCTTTCCTCCCTTGCATGCCAGTCTTGTTCTAATTAGCTGAATTTTTGATCTTTGTGAGTAGAATGAAATCCCAAGCAAGGAAACATTTTTTACCCTGCTGGAAAATTCAATTAATGATCCATCAGAGAGTGTGATTTCCAAGCATAATGAAAGCTCGCGGATCTCAGTGACTCCTTGGGTGTTATGTAACGATGTTGCTGTTTCTTTTGGCCACATAAAACATTCACCTCGTCTTGCTGACTTGCCCTGATCTTGTGAGATGTAAAGGGACTAAGGAGAAGCCCTCCTGGGGCATTGGGGCTGCAGTCATCCTCGCAAGGAGGAAGGGCACTGGCCTGCTGCTCACTGACTTCTCATCTCTTGCAGGTGATGGAACGGAATCCTGGAATTGTTTAGGTTGGAAGAGACCTTTCAGATCATCGAGTCCAACCATTCCCCCAGCACTGCCAGGGCACCACTAACCCGTGTCCCTCAGCAGCACATCTCCACGGCTTGGAAACCCCTCCAGGGATGGAGACTCCACCACTGCCCTGGGCCAGGCCTTGACAATCCTTTTGGGGAAGAACTTCATGTCCAACCTAAACCTCCCCTGGCACAACTTGAGGCCGTTGCCTCTCATCCTATTGCAATGTCTGCGTTGGATTTTTTGCTCTTCTCTGCAGGGCTATTGGTAAAACATGCTCAGGCTGAGGATGGAGTGAGTCCCCTCGGGTTCACACCTGGGCTCTGAAGCACGGTGTGTTTGTCCCCTCGTACTAAAAAGTCCCATCTCTGCTGTGCCCAGGACGCTGGGGACCCTCCTGATGCAGCCGCAACCCCTCAAACCTCATTTCCCAACGTTCAGCCACAGAACACCAAAGTTTGCCCCACCTGTCTGTCCCCAGTTACCTTCCCACCAAAACAAACCTCTGGGTAAATATATTCAGCAAGAAATACGGCGGGAATCTCCTCCTCTGGTATGTCACTTGATGTTAGCAGAACATCCTCCTTCCACGCCGTTTGATTTGAGCAGCAGGTGGGACAAGTGCTGAGACGAGAAGGAAAAAGCTGTTAGGGCAGGGAAGCTCTTGCAGCCTCCTCACAGAGATAAAAGGCAGGCAGGGCTGAGTCAGGCTGGCGACGCTGTGTAAACACTCTAAAAATAAAGCGGTTTATTGCAGATTAATGGCACCATAAAATGTATTTCACTGGCCCTTTAGCAGGTGTTGATCGTAAATATTTGGGATTAAAAATAAACTTTTCTGCTGCGCCACTGTATTGTCATTTCTGTCTCACCCACCTTCCCCCAGCGCTTGTTGGAAGCTCAGAATCAGCCCCAGGGTTGGTTTAATTGTAGTTGAAAAGTGTAACGGTGACAACGCACCTGCTCGTTGGGTATTTCCCTGCAGCACACGAGTCTTCAGCGCTGCGAGGAGCAGTGCCCAGACCTGCTGCTCACATCAAGAGCTCTCCTGCTGCTACCGCGGTTACACCGAAGGAGCCCAGAGATGGGGAGATGGGCAACAGGCGTGGCACGAGAGACACGCCACAGGTTGTGTCACCTTCTGTCACTGCCCGACAGCTTTTCCCAGGGCGAGGGAAGTTGTGGATGCTCCATCACA
Organism: Eurystomus gularis; assembly: GCA_013400335.1. NCBI lineage: Eukaryota > Metazoa > Chordata > Aves > Coraciiformes > Coraciidae > Eurystomus > Eurystomus gularis. Next base: position 320,871 of record VZZY01002323.1, read on the forward strand.
GGGTATGTCCAAGGCCACGTTGGACTGGGCTCTGAGCAACCTGCTCTAGTTGCAGATATCCCTGCGCCCTGCAGGAAGGGGTTGGAACGAGATGAGCTTTAAGGTCCCTTCACACCCAAACCATTCTATGATTCTGTGAGGACATTCTATGCCCCTCCACTGCTCACATACCCCCCAGGGCTCTCAGCCCTCACCCATGGTGGTGCGCAGTCAATCCCTATGAAAGCAACCAGCAAGAAACATCCAAACACCTCCTAGACTGGGAGCCCCTCATCTCCCCGCGAGTGAGGCAGCCTGTTTGGTTCTGGGAGTCGGGTCAAGGTATTTTGGCTTAATTCAGAAGGTGCCGGTGACAGAGTTCCAGGCAATTTGGAGTTGTAGCTAATGGCACTGGAGATGGATTCTGGGCTGGTTGTGGTTTTGTTTTTTTCCCCCCTCCCCAGTCTGATAATTTCAGATTGATGCCATCTGAGATTGACCCTTGGAACAGAGACTGCCTGAAGGGTCTTCCACAGTCACTTTGTGATGGTTTCCTCTGCCCCTTCCTCAATGTGATGGTTTTTAAATCCTTGACTGATCCCTGCTCCTCGAAGGCTTTGAAGCAGCTTCGGGCAAGCCCAGATGGACGCAGCGCTGCTGTCCCTGCGGGCTGTGGCTTTGCTGGAAGCAGTGGGACAGGCTGGTTGACAAATGGACGCGACTGAATTGCCATTAAAAATGCAAAACAGCGATCGATGCAATTAAACAATAATGACTTGCGTTTACCTGGTGCTTTTCACTTCTGGGATTAAGCAAGGCAACCCTTGCAGACAGCCCGGTGGAAACTGCTTAACGTTGCAGAGATTTAATCAGCAGGAAAATTAACATCGGGTGATGCGAAACTGTTTCTCTGTGCAGTTGGTCCGTGGCCAGGTTTGGGCTGAGGATCAGCTCCAGGAGTTTGCACCTGTACGTCCAGGTGACCATCCCCAAAAGAGACATCAGGGAGTAATTCATGGTCACTGTCTGTTCTTAGAAAATTCAGCTGGAGTTTGACCTTCCCCATGCTGCCGGGATGTTCCTGCAGGCTCATGGAAGAGCCATCATGGGTCCTGCTGAGCTTCGTGGGGTTTGGGAATATGTGGCTTTGTCAGAGGGGACAGGCGAGTCCCCTGCCCCGCGGCCCCAATGCAAAGTCTCACGGGCTTCCCTGTGCTGCTGGGGATGGAGACCGGTGGGGAAGGAGGGCATGGAGGGAGGCTGGTTGGGCCAGGAGAGGTTTAGGTGGGACATTAGGAAAAGTGACTTCCCTGAAGGGGGAAGGGACCAGGCTACCCAGAGCACTGGTGGAGTCTCCATCTCCAGAGGGGTTTCCAAGCCGTGGAGATGTGGTGCTGAGGGCCATGGGTTAGTGGTGCCCTGGCACTGATGGGTTAACGGTTGGACTCGATGATCTGAAAGGTCTCTTCCAACCTAAACGATTCCATCAGCCACCATCCACCCCATCCCACTGTGAGATACTTTTCCTTCAGCTCTGGGGCACTGAGAAAGGGATTTTGGGCACGGCCTTTCCCAGCAAATCCAAATCATTTCCACACTAAGGGGCACCACGAGCCTCCCCCTCCTGTGAGGGACACACGGGGGGTCCCACACACCTCCAGGCAGGATTCAGCCCAGTGCGGGGGAATCCACCTCCCCTCCTTCCCAGTCTGCTGCTTAAACTGCAACAAAAGGAGTTTGCTATTGTCCCCAAAGCGCTATTAATAATTACTTTTATGGCGCTTTGCTGGAATTCTTTGCTGTCCCGCTGAGCCAGAATAATTATTTACAATAATCCTAAATGACTCAATTACAGCGGCGCAGGTGCTGGGAGGCAGCCGGCACGAAGCTGCTCGACATATGGAGGCTCTTGGTGAGGTGAGGGCTTCACTGAGCGGCACCGCTGGAGCTGAGCGGGAGGTGGGACCAGCTCCAAATGCCGGTGGGGAAGGGGATGGGGAAGGGGTGGGAAAGGGATAGGGAAAGGGAATGGGAAAGGGATGGGGAAGGAGATGGAAAAGGGGATGGAAAAGGGGATGGGAAAGGGGATGGAGAAGGGGACGGGAAAGGGAATGGGAAAGGGGATGGGAAAGGGAACAGTTCAGAGCTGGGCTGGCCACATCTAGAAAAGAGGTTTTAGGGGCGGCTGAGCTCTGGAAGTGAGATGGAGACCTTTGGGCTGGGACTTTCTAGCTGGACACGATGCGCTGGAGCAGAGCTCGGCATCCTGGCTACACAAAGTCAGGCCACGCTTCCAGTTTATACAGTTTAATACATGTGAAACAAGATACATTTCCTGTTGAGTAATGAATGCATAAATAACAGAAGTTATATGTGAATGCATAAATATGAGGCGGCATGGAACGGACCGAACTAAAAACAATTGGTTTTGGTTTTTTTTCCCCTGTAGGTCTCTCCGCTTGGGCTGACGGCACAGCCTCATGCCGGGCTCGTCGCTGGAGGAGAAGCTTTCCATGGAGAAGCTGTCCCGAGGTGAGAGGGCTGGGATGAGGGGCAGGGAAGGGCCAGGGACTGGAGGCTAAAAAAGAAAAAAAATCAACCCCAAAACTGCAAAAAATGAACACAAAACAAAAAAAAAGTGGTGTGAAGAGGTGACCTGAATTCCTCAAGAGGCTTCTCAGGCGGAGCTGGAAGGGCCTTGGGAGGTGACCGTGTCCACGCGTGGGTGCGGAGGGAAGACCAACAGCGAGTGCAAACGGGGCGGTTGCGGCTCCCGCCGAGGTTTCGAAGACGTTCCGCTGTGAGAAGGACAAATCCTCAGCTGAAATGCTCACAAAGAACATCGCCTACGACAGCTCTTTATACCTTTACACAATAATTTAACTTTGAACTGCAGTAAACAAAATACATTTCTTAAATAATTTACTATTTATTTGGTTTGGTTTGTGGTTTTTTTGTTGGTTTTTTTTTTTTTAATCTCTCTGTAAATTTAACCTTTTTTTTTCTGTTTTTTCTTAGTTTTTTCACACAAGAAACCGTGTTTGTGCACGTTAGTTCCGATTATTGCGAGGTTTAACCTGAATTTCAGTTAAGAAAAAGGAAAGGGGAAGAAAACGAAAGCAACGGGACAGTTGTACAAACAAGAATGAATAACTTATTATTGCACTGGCTACAATTCAGTAGTGATTTGGTTGTGGTTTTTTTTTTCTGTAGTTAGGACAACTGCTAAAGTACAACAGAAAAATGAGAGAGAGAGAGAGGTCGAAAGCATCAGCTGTGAAAAGAAGCTGGTGGAGGGAGGGAGAGGAAAAAATAAAAAGGGAAGAAAGCCGAGAAACATTTGGAAAACGAATGGCCGTAGTAATTAGTTCCACATAAAACCCAAGGAAACACCACCCAGTTGCGGAGTCACATGTAATGCAAAAACCAGTATCGTTTCCCTATAAAAATATGTGCATTATGAAGAGAGAGTTTTTGTGGGTATATTTTTTTTTGTCTTTTTTTTTTTTTCCCCCCCTTGTTTTGTATCTCACAAATACATTATTTCTATTTATATAACTGCTGATATACAGACAATGTACAGCTCCCAGCTCCAGGGCACTCCCGCGTTAATGTGACGTCTCTAAAAGGTGCCTGGTTAAAAGTTGAGCATCTTTTGATTTTTTTTTTAAAAAAACGAACAAACAAAACAGCAAAACCCAAAGAGAATCCCCCCCACATCCCAACCGCCACCGCCTCCAACCCGAATCAATGTGATTGAGGCCCCGGAGCGGGGCGGGAGGAACGGAGCAACCCCCAGCATCGACTCCACCTTCCCTTTAGAAAAGAAAGCCCCACATCGCTTTGCCAATCGGCTCCCCCCCACCCTGAACCCGTCACCGTTTCATCCGGCCGTTTGTTTGGTTTCTTTTAATTGTTTAGTTTCTTTTTTTTCTTTTTTTTTGTATTTTTGTGTGTGTGTGTGTATTGTTTTTTTGGTTTTTTTTTTTTTTTGCAAACCTCCACAGCGCTTAAGAACAAGTGACTGCGAGAAAGGACCAAAAAGAAAAACCCCAGAGAGCAGCCGCCCAGGTACCTGCGGCCGCTCAGTCCCTTCGGTTTGGAACCCACATTGGTGTCAAGCCCTTGAGACCCCCCCCATTCCCCCCTCCCACAAAGCTATACAGGGTCATCGATGTCTTCTTCTGTTGCAACAGTCACGGGGAGCAAGTCCTGCTTCCGGAGGGGGCTCTTAGCAATGCCCAGGAGCTCTTTGCTTTTCTCGGCGTTGCTCCACTGAGTTTTTAAGTGATCCGGCTTTTTCAGTTCGTGATCCGGCTTTTTCAGTTCGGGCTCCGGCCGGGAGTCCACGGAAGCCGGCGTGGACTGACCGCTGTCCAGGAGGAGATCCGAGAGGCTGCTCAAGGAGCCGCCGTCCAACTGCTCGAAGGAGAAGTTGGGGATGGTGAGGTGCTCCCCGCGGCACGGGGGCTGGCCCCGGCGCTCCGCTTTGGAGCCCAGCTCCCCGGGCTGGCTCTCCGCGAGCTCCAGGGACTCTCGGTAAGCCGGGAACTCGCAGGATGGGGTCCTTCGCCGCAGCATGCTGTTCTCGGAGGCTTTGGTGCGCGAGGCCGCCCCGCCGTCGTCCTCCATGGGAGGATCTATAGAAATGCAGGGTGGGCTCATCTTCTTCTTCCTCCGGGCTCCGTGGATGTACTCGGACTCCGTCTGGATGTGGGCAGGGGACCGCTGCTTTTCCTCGGCGGGGTCCTCAAAGCTACAGTCCCCATCGCTGATGGAGGGGCAGATCTCGATGGAGTGCCGCCTTTGGTCGTCCGCCCAGCTGGGCTTGTTGAGGAAGCCCTTTGTATCGATGCTGTAGAACTTCTTCAAGTCCTTCTCCTTTCTGCTCCCTCCAGAGAGGCTGGTTGTGCTGCAGTTCTTGAGGGGCACTGGAGACGGGGCCGGGGAGATGAACGGTGAAGTCGAGCGGCTCCCAGCATCCGAGTGCTCCTCTCCCCAGTCTTTGGCCGAGCTGTTGATGTGGCGAACCTCCTCATCAGCCAGGTCGGAGGACTCGAAGAGGCAGCCCTCGGGCTCGGGAGGGCTGTCGCCAGGGCTGGGCGGGTGGCTGGGGATGCCGTGCTGCCCGCGGCTGTGCTTCCGTGCCGCTGCGCCGGGGTGCCGATGCGGGGAGGGCGGCGGGGAGCACGGAGGGGTGCCCGGGAGGGAGGCAGCTGAGGGATGGAGTGGGCTGGGGGTGAAGGTGCTCTGGGGCTGTGCTGCTGATGGTAGCGTCTCTCCAGGCTCTCCTTGCAGGCTGTCCTTGCGGTCCGGAGTCTGGCCATCCACAGAGTCCGTTCGGATGGCCTCCTGGAAGGTGAGGAGAGAGATGGGGCAATATTCTGGGGATCTGCCAAGCTGGTGGCATTTCCAGTGATGAACCGTGGCAGAACGATTGGTGGCTCTAACACACTCCACCCCATCCCTGCCCCATCATACCAGCCCCCTTCAGCCCCTCGCTGTACAACAGGATGCAATTTTGATAGCAGACAGACCCGGAGCCCACATGTGCAGGGCTTGTATCTGCTGGGTCTTTCTGCATGGTCTTGGTCTTGCTCTAGGACCAAATCCTGGGTCAGTGCAACCTGTCTGAGGTGACACAGTGTTGGGCTGAGTGCAGGCTTCTCACAGCACCAGTAGTACTGGATTGGGCCGTTCCCTCTGTGCTGTAGCTATTCTTTGATAGAACAGGGCATCCATAAAGATGAAAGTAGGTAAAAAGGGCCTTCCCCTGTGTGTTGCTTGCTGAGACTGGAGTATATTAAAATTTATGGCCCCAGAAAAGTTTTGTTCTAAAAAGAGGAATTCTACGCTTAGCTGCAAGAAAAGAAACCCAAGAGGGAACTAGGGAGGAAGGGAAGGATCCAGGTGACTATGAAGGAGTTGACCTCTGTAGGTCCTTGGCCTCTCACCTGTCTGCACAGCAGCTTGTTGAGGGTTGGAGAGCGAGGTGTGATGTGGGGGGGGAGGAGCTTCCAGCGGTGCCGACCTTCATGGTTGGGAGAACGGACTGCCAGCTGGAGGGACTCGGTTGGGACTCTCAGAGAGGAGCACGTTCCCACGGGCTGGGAGCGGATGGAGGTGATGGACCCTAGGAAAGACAGAGCGAGCAGTCACCACCACCGCTGGTGTGGGGACTGTGAAGGTCTGAGGCAGAACTGGTGCCCACAGAGTCCAGGAAAGGAATGAATGCAGGAGGGGAAAGGAAAAGCCTGTCTAGTCTGGTTGAAATCCCAAACCTCACCATAAGCCTTGGGCAGTGCCAGGATTTAAAACCGGGTGTCCCTTGTCCTGTCTCCTGCTTTGAGCATCCCATCAGGTCACGTCCCATCAGGGATGGCAGGAGTTACAGACGAAGCCTCTACATTGCATGTGGCTCTGCCCTCTCTGGGATATCACCTGCTACAAATTTTACGCTCAGAGCCTCTATTTTCTGTCTCAGGTAACAGGAATCTTCTCTTGCAGCTGCTGCATTTATTAGGGTGGATGGTGACCACCAGGACCCCACAGCAGCAAATGAAGGGCAGGAGGTGGGGCTGCAGTTGACACCTTGCCATTGCTGCCCTCCTGGTAGTACTGCTTTGGGTGGATTAGTGAAAGGATGTTGCCTGTTTGGAGAACATGGACGGGAGAAGTGTGGTGGCTGTGCTGGCTCCTCTGAGTCAGGACGCCTGGGTTGGCCTTGCAGTGCTGCCAGGGATGGGCTTGGAATCTTGTGCTGCTCTGCCACATGGAGGCAAGAGCAGCACTGCTCAGCTCCCTGGAAGCCTCCAGAGCTCCACTTACAGGTCCAACCTACAGCCTGGTACAGCCAGCGGGCACCCTGCCACCGACTGCTCCAGGAGCAGACACCGCTGGCACGCACAGGGCAGCTTTCCCGTTCGCTACAGCCCAAACTCTACCACCACTGTCCATCCGTGAGGCAGACCTTGGCTGACCACGGTCTGATCAGCAGCATGGAGACCACGTCAAGTGCTTTGACAGTCCCTGAGCTCATATGTCTCTTCCTGAAGTCTCCCAGTCTCCTGGCTGAGCCAAAAGGCAACCCCTCCTCCCCAGCCCCTTCGTGGTGCTGCTTTACTGCAGCTCTGCGTTGTTTGAAAGATCTTTTGCTCTTTTTTTTATTTTTTTGGCCGCGGGATTTATTGTCCTCATTAGCTTGAAGCCCAACGTCTGTTTCTACATTGCTGCTCCACGTTAAAAACACAGCTATCCATCACTTCAAGAGATCTCACCCAGGGGTCAGGGAACTTGAACCTGTGACAAAAGCCATCCAGAAAGATTGCAGTTGCATTTCAGGAAGAGATTTGTTGTTGGGGAGAAAGAAAAGTTAGTATTTAATCATTTTTCTTTTGGAGCTTTTCTCCCGAACACCACAGAAGGAGCAGCACAGTGAGCTTCCAACTCTCTCACCCCATGCATTTTTTTTTTGGGCTGCCCTATAGCCAGAGTTTTAGCCCAGATCTGTGTCATTCATGTGCAGATCCAGGCTTTATGAAATGTTTTTTATGATGCAGAAAAACTTTTGTCATAAAATCTGTCACAAACATGGTCATAAAATCAAACCCCTCCACTCTCCTCCCCGTCCTTAGTTGGAATTTCCTTCTCTTGGAAACTTTCCATCTAGCTCTCATATAGGAAATCCAAAACCCCTCTAAACTGCATACTCAGGAACACCGAATATCTCTGGATTTGTACATTTTTTTCTCTTGTTTTTCTAGTAAATGAGGAAATTGCATCTAATACCAAAATAGGGACAGACTTTTGAGCAGGGCCTCTTGGGACAGGACAAGGGGTGATGGTTTGAAACTAAAAGAGAGACATTTAGACTAGAGAGAGGGAAGAAATTTTTGATGCTGAGGGTGGTGAGAGCCTGGCTGAGGTTGCCCAGAGAGGTGGTCGCTGCCCCATCCCTGGCACCATTGCAGGTGAGGTTGGCCGGGGCTCTGAGCAACCTGCTCGAGTTGCAGATGTCCCTGCTCCCTGCAGGGGGGTTGGACCAGATGACTTTGAAAGATCCCTTCCAGTCCAAACCATTCTATGACTCTAAGGTTCTAAAATTACACAAGATCTGGTCATCTCATAGTATTTTCACTAGGTAGTCACCAAAGCATTTGGAGAAGACCAGACATCCTTAACTGACATTGAGAACTCCATGAAAGGACAAACACTGACATGAGGTCTCTAGTGCTCGGTTTTACTTGCACGTAACTTATGGGATTGTGACTTAAACCAGAGTTTGGTCAGCTCAGGAGCAGCACGGCTTTGGGCAATGCTGGATGGTGATGCTGGTAACAAGGAAGCCCCCATCATATCCATTGCTCAAGTGCTCTTGGAGAGAAATTTGGGAAACCTGAAAAAATTCTTGGTCAGTTCTACCCACCCCTGCCAACATCACAGCAGTTTTATACTGGTATAAATCCTGATTTACACCCACTACAGAGATGAAAACCATCCCCAGTAGTCCAGCCATGAAACCCAACCTCTGTTTTCTTTGCTTAGCAGAGAATTTGCAGGTGAAATAACAATAAACACTGAGCAGAGAACCTTAACTGGTATCCAGAGAGTTTGAGCAAATATAGAGTTACTTCACCCAAGGAAATTGGAGCAGATCTTGCCAGCCCCACCAGGGTTTGCAAACCCACTACTCATCTGGCCAAGCAGATCTTGCATTTCAAACAACATTGCATCAAAGGAAACCAGTTCTTGGGAGCCACTCAAGAAGCACATGTGCTTTTAGGGAGGCAGATATTTGCTTTCGTATTGATTTCCTCTTCAAACTGACTCGCACGAGAGAAAGGCACTTTAGGGGAAATGTATTGGGATGCATTTGGGTAAAGGCTCAGAGGCTCTGTGTGGCTTGTGATTCCCCGACTGCGGGCTCTCTCCATGAGATTCATTCTAAGGCCAGGCTCAGGAGGCACCGGAGAGTGGTTTCTAATCTTTATGCTCCCAAAGAAGGTCCTGCATCTCTGAACTCAATGTACTATGCTAAGAAAATACTGCTCTGTGGAGCAGCTCTGCGAGGAAGCAACACCAGCTCCGGCTTTTATTTGCGTTGATTTTATTGATTCATAGTCAACGATGTCAGGGCTGATCACTTCACAAGAAATGTGCAGCTCGTACCCTTTTCATGTTGGAATCACTAGTGAGAGTATTTTCAGGCCAGTAAAGCCTTCTGATTTCAGTTTGAGAAAAGCAGTCCTCATGATGAGGGATGAGTGGGAGAAAGAGCTACTTAGAATATCACTGTCAGCCAAAGAGGGAAAACATAAAGACTTAAAATCATCGACTAGAATAGAATCACAGGAGGGTTTGGGTGGGAAGAGACCATTTAAGCTCCTCGAGTCCAACCCCCCTGCACTGAGCAGGGACATCTGCAACTAGAGCAGGTTGCTCCGAGCCCTGGCCAACCTCACCTGCAATGGTGCCAGGGAAGGGGCAGCGACCACCTCTCTGGGCAACCTGGGCCAGGATCTCACCACCCTCAGCATCAAAAATGTCTTCCCTCTCTCTAGTCTAAATGTCTCTCTTTTAGTTTCAAACCATCACCCCTTGTCCTGTCCCATAGGCCCTGCTGAAAAGTCTGTCCTCATCTTTCTGACAGGCCCTTTCAAGTACTGAAAGGCCACCAGAAGGTCTTTCTGGAGCCTTCTCTTCTCCAAGCTGTCCTCTGCACCTCTGACATTGCTTGGGAACCCCACTTCTCCCCAGTCAAACACCTGAGCCACCAAGTTTCTTCTGAGAAAATGCAGCAATGTGGTGAAAACATGAAGTTGTGCAGCGTGTGGGAAACCGCAGTCGTGCTGATGGTGTCAAATCAAAGCAAGCAAGCCTTGGCTTGGCCCATGTCCAGCATGGGTTGCTTACATCTAACCACCACATGTACCTGCTGCCCCATGGTTTCAGTTAGGAGAAGGAAGGGAAAGCTCCTCCAGCAGTACCTCTTTGGGATTTGCAGGGATACGTTTCCATCTCCACCTCACGGAGGGGGAAAGGGGCTTTCGCTGGCATCACCGGCCGGAACATGTAGCTGTCGTTGGGCAAGGAGTGCATGCGGGAAACGGAGATCTTGCGGACCGTCAGCAGGTTCTGAGAGTCCTGTGGCCTCAGAGAGGCTGCACCACCCTGCAAAGCAAGGAGACAGGGAGAGGGGTCACTCAGCATCTTGGTGGTGAACTAGCAATCTCCTCCTCGTCTGCTTTTTGTTTTAAAACCTTGTGCGCGTGTTCCTCTTGGCATCTTACAGAGAATCCGCAGCCCTGGTGACTGCAACGGGATGCTAGAACTAGGTCGTACTAGTCAAGTAAAGAGCTCAAGTTGTGGCTGGAGTAAAAAGCCAGGCATTGATGACCCATCATTAAACCAACACTTGGACACCACAGAGAAAACATAAAGTGCAGGGAAATGGGGCCCACCCTCTAAACACACGAGAAAACCAACATTTCTCACACTGGTCTGCTCTGATTTCCCCTGAGATGCTTTCAGCCCAAGCTGGGTGGTGATGCCCTTCTCCTCAAAGCTACTCTGGGACAGATGGGCAAAACTGGCCAGTCCTCAGCCAACTGAGAGTACCACGTGCTTCTGGAAGTCCATTGTTATCTCCCCAAAACACACACACAGGCAGACATTTAAATGTACGCGTTAACACCACTGCAGACCCTGGGGCCTGTCTCCGACAACATGGAGCGTTTTCAGCACTGCTGACCCCAGAAGAAGACAGCCACAGGGCAGGAGGCAGAGGGAAGGAGAAGACATCAGAGCAACACGTATGTGGGTGTGGAGCCTGTTCTGGGGTGGAAAAGGGATTTCTCTGTGTTTGTCTTTGCTGTCAAAATGGGTCTGGTGGAAGTCCCCAGACAGTGTGTCACAAACCTTACACCTGACCCCTCGCTGCTTCTCTGAGGCATTCTTCACTTTACTTATAGCAAATTTATCCTGGGGGTCTCAGGAGGCTTTTGGGACTCAAACACGTCCCTGCAGTGCTGATGGAGTGGCCCATGAGAGGTGCCACAACTTGGCCAAGTGCTGGGGGAGCAGGAGCCCTTGGAACAGGACCTGCTACCTGGCTCCTGGCCCCGAGGTTTTGGTCCTAAACACATTCCCCTCACCATTTACCACGTTATCTAAAGTACAACTAATCGCTCTGGTTTTCCTTTAACGTCAGCCTCCCAGTGACTGATTGAAAACATTTTCCCAGCTGCATGTTTTAAATTAAATGTATTTTCCTCTGCTTTGCTCTGCTGAGCTGTTTTCCCTCTCTGCTAGCAAAACCTGGGCCTGAGATCCCTCGCCAGATAGTTGGAGGTCACCAAGGATCTGGTTAAATCTGTTTTTCCCATACATTTCTGCCTCATAAATCTATTTTCTCAGATCCCTAAAGAGACACATCCCAAGACAAATTACTCGATGCTTTTACCCTGTGGAGCTCAGCTGAGAAGATGGCGAAGGAGGATCAGCAGAAGTTATTTACACGTGGTTGGCAACCAGCGCTGCTTGCTGCCTTGCCCAGCAGCCCTCTGGGTGCAACCCAGGTCTCTGGGCTGACAGATGAAGGCATCAGCAGCGTGGCTGTGCCAGTTGACCCCTGGCCATTACAGCTAATGAGCCACCAGCATCGCAACCCCCCGAGCTGGAGGCAGGTGGGCGATGGTTGACACCCCGATGCCACGCAGAGAACAAAAGGTCTCGCTCAGCTTTCTCAGTAGTCTAACAGAAGGATCACAGTATCTGGCCATTAAAGCTCGGTTTGTCTTTACAGGATCTTGTGTCGGTTGTGTCTGGCTGGGACGAATGAACAGAAATCTCTCCTTGACATTAATGACTGTATTTTTTAAGGTTTCGGTGATTGAGACCAAATTGAGTTAGGGATGTGGGCAAATTTCAGATGGCTTCAAAGCCACTGTAATAAGTGCTTGAAATATGAAACGTGGACAGGAAGCTTGTTGGCTCATAGAACCATGGAACTGTTCTGGTTGGAAAAGACCTCTAAGATCATCGAGTCCAACAGTTAACCCAGCAGTGCCAGGGCACCACTAACCCCTGTCCCTCAGCACCACATCTCCACGGCTTGGAAACCCCTCCAGGGATGGGGACTCCACCACTGCCCTGGGCAGCCTGGGACAGCCCTTCACAACCCTTGCCATGAAGAAATTGTTCCTCATGTCCAACGTAAACCTCCCTTGGCACAACTTGTGGCCATTTCTTCTTGTCCTATCGCTTGTTCCTTGGGACAAGAGTCCGATCCCACCTGGCTCCAGCCTCCTTTCAGGGACTTGCTGAGAGCTAGAAGGTCTCTCCTGAGTCTCCTTTTCTCCAGGCTCAACACCCCCAGGTCCCTCAGCTGCTCCTTACCAGACTTGTACTCTAGACCCTTCCCCAGTTTCACTGCCCTTCTCTGGACACACTTCTGCCCCTCAATGTCCTTCTTGGAATGAGAGGCCCAAAACCAAACCTAGTATTTGTGGTGCAGCCTCATCAGTGCCAAGTACAGAGGTACAATCCCTTCCCTAGTCCAGGCTCACACTTGGTGAGCTGCTCTGGACATCTAGGAAGGTTTGGAGACACACCACCACTGGCACTGCTGCTCCTCCTCTTTGGTGGGCAGCACCTGATGCACTCGGAAGCCTGCTGCCATGCCCTGGAAATCAACGTGACTCCTTCAAAACCCATGAAAGCCCAACCTGGACCTGTGCTGCCGAGCCAGCGTATGGTGAACACTGCCTGCAGGCACCCTGAGGGCTTGGGAGGATCCCAGGCACCTGATAGAGATGTGCAAGGTGGGAGCCTGCTCTCTGTGGGACCCTTCTCAGGCCAAGTAGAAAGGCAACAAATTGGCCAGAGACAGTCTTGGTGATGCAGCTCAGAGGCTCAGTTAAGCATCTTTAATCAATGAGGACAACTCACTCCTCTGGTGTTTGGGGATCAATAGTCTGTTTGAGCTCTGATTTGTCTCTGGTGTGGAGGGAGCTTGAGGAGAAACAATCCTGTAAATACCTCCCCAGGACATGACCCTTCCTGGGTGATTGAATGGCCAGAAGGTACTCTGTAAGCAAAGGTGACTGGCAGGATACTCTGGAAGAGGGAGCACTGTAACTTCTCAGAGGCCTGGAGCCAAGAACCTGCAAACAAGCCGTGGGCAAAATTCCCAAAGGAAAGGCTTCTCCTGATCCCTCTCTGAAGACGTGTGTCTCCAGCACTGCGAGCAAGCTTAGCCATCTCCTGCAGCCCCTGCCGTGGAGAAGGTAGAGGCAGAACAAGGGCAGGAGGTAACTCCCTGCCTGTGCCTGCTGACGCCAGTGTCCCTGCACAGGCCAACTCTGGTGGCATCCAGGGTTGTGCTGTTGGTCCCTGTAGTGGTAACAAGCTCTCAGCTTTGCCAGCAGAAACCCAGGACCCCTTGCAGTTGCATTTACAAAGTCCCAAATTTTGCCTGTCCCTCAAAGATGCCTTCCCCACAATCTTCCTTTGAGCCGCTGCAGCTTCCGTGTGACCATGCTAAGGGACAGCCTGCAGAGCTACGGACTTCCTTGAGCATTATACCTTCATACCTCCCATCTTGCACAGGGAAAACTACTTGGTCACCAAGTGCTTAATCTGAGCCCAGAATATGCTTGGAGATGCTGCAACACTTGCCACTAGAAGGTGCCTTGATAGTCATGACAGAGGTCAGGTAATAAAGAGGAAAAAGGCCCAAGTCTAAAGCAGGTTAATTCTAGGTGGCCACTGCAAGTTCTCTGATGACAGCAGATGTGCTCCCGATCATAGCATGTGCATCATCATCATCACTGACTGTGGCTCGCATGTTCTTGTGTCCACCATTTGGAGCTCATCCATCAGGGCACTGGGCTGCAGCAGAACAGACCATGGCCATGTCCTTACATGATGGGACCTGGGCACTGGCTCGTGGTGTGATTGGGAGGGATTGAGCAGAGGGGCCTGCAGCCCTTCTGGTCTGCTGGGTGATCTCCCCAGAGCATCTCCTGAATCCACAGCTCTGGGGCTTGCTGAAAGCCTAACGTGTTGATCTACTTATGCCTTTGTTTCCTCAGTACTCTATCGTAAAGAAGTTCTTACAGGAACAGTAAGAAATTCAGTCTGGGCTGCATTTCCTTCACAAAGACAAGACTCTGCCTGCCTCCAGCACTTGATATATCATTTGAAGACAGACTGCTCACACGACACATCGCACACCAAATCACAGAATCACAGAATCATAGAATATATTGGGTTGGAAGGGGCCTCTAAAGGCCACCTAGTCCAACCCCCCTACAACAAACAGGGACATCTCTGGCTAGATCAGGTTGCTCAGAGCCCCATCAAGCCTGGCCTTGAACATCTCCAGGGATGGGGCCTCCACCACCTCTCTGGGCAACCTGTTCCAGAGCTCGACCACCCTCATGTTAAAGAACTTTTTCCTAACGTCCAACTAAATCTACCCTTTTCTAGCTTAAAACCATTCCCCCTTGTCCCCTTGTGAGATTTCTTTTGGCTAAAAAGAGTATTTCATTCCTGTCCCACACAAGGCTGCTGGCAGAATCATCTGGGACAGGTTCTTGGCCCAGCTCCTGCAGACGCAAAGGCAGCACGAAGGACAGAGGATGGAAATGACTGCTGCGGCTGTAGAGACAGGTTTCAGACAACTTGGACACCACGGCTAGCTGCACAGCACCAAAGCACAATGCCACAACGCAGAAGCCACGGCGCGGCGTCATTCACCTCAGCCTCGTGGCCTGGGGTTTTGTGGGAAGGTGTCGGGACATGGTGGGAAACAGAGCAGAAGGATGAGATTTCCATCACGGGAGCCTCTGCCCCCTCCAGCGTGTCTGGGATGGCTAAAGACACATTCTCACAGCTCAGCGTCTCCTTCAAATCAGGGAGATAAAAAGCATCAGTAGCAGAGCAAGGCTGGGTCTTAACGCTCGAACACGTTTGCCCCGTGGCATTTCCTAGTTGCTCCATTCAGCCGGAGCAGGAAGGAAGAGAAAAAGAAATGTGGGCTGCAAAAACCGGCACAGATGGCAAGAAAATACAGAGCATCTTGCAACGCCTTCTTCCAAGGTGCCCATGCCACCATCAGTGGCCATCCACACCTGCCCAGAACAGCCAAGGTGTCTGAGATGGGAGCGACGTCACCACAACCCAGCCCCACCACGGTGCCTCTGCCTCACAGGGGTGGGGAAACCTTGGCTTGCAAATCCTCACCTGCATCCCAGCCAGCTCATCCGCTGGGAAACCTGTGGCCAGCTCCCTGCTCATGCTGTTCCCCTGCTCTGGGGAGCATCACTGCTCACTGTGGGTTTTGTAGGGCTAAGAGGGGGCTCTGCAGGGCTCCTGATGTGCTCAGGAGGTGTTGGAAGATGAGGAGAACCCAAGGAGAATGGGCTTAGTTTGCAAACACAGCCTATGGGAAAGGATGTGCCCTCTCTTCCTGCAATCAGAGAAGCAACCTGGGTCTTGATGGTGCATGTTCCTGCAGAAATGTCTATTAGGAACTGCATTTCAATTGCGAACTCCCCATCGCTGTGTAACTAAATTTCTTTTTACTTGACTTAATAGACTCTGATAGATTTTACAAAAACCTAATTTAATGTAATTTAATCTCAAATCCTCCATTGATTTTACGGTAGATTTGTTTGCGATCACGGTGACAAAGCAATGTCATATTCACTCTTAATCATATGCTGCTGACACAGGATGAGACAATTATCTCCGTCCCTCCTGACTTCTGATTGCCCTATTTTCCTAGAGGACTAACAGAAACCAGAGAGCAGGCAGTGTCTGGAAAATCAACCCAGGAATCTGCAGCTTCTTGCTGAGGGGCTCTGACAACTCCCAGGACCAAATCAGCCCTGCCCTGAGCAGGGCATGAGGCAGTGGGAAGCTGGGCAGGTCCTCCTGAGCCACACTACGGTTGGCTTGAGGCTCCTCTGGAAATCCCCAGGTGGGATTCAAAAGAACCTGAGCAGTATTATCTGCATCTGCGTGAAGGAAATTTCTGCCATCCCTTGCTGTATGTGCCAGGGTTGACAGTGTCAGCATCCCCAGGGCTTTAGGAGATTGTTCCCTGGTGTGCTGCCCATGCTAACATGACAAGGGCTGATGCATTGGCTGGGAGAGCAGGACAGGGACCTGTGGCTGTTATGGTTCTGAACTTGAAATTCACAACCTTTGGATGAACTTGTCAGCCCTCCCCCAGAACAACGGTCAGGAAAACGTTAGCCCTGAAGAACGCGTTTCACGCAGCCTTCCACCTCAGAGAGCCCTCCTGAGATGACTCAAGTTGTGGAGCTGGTGGTGACATCTCTCCCGTAGGGGGACCTGGGAGAGCTGCCTTCTGCCCACGCTGCCTCTGTGTCACTCAAGATCTGACTACTGCCTGATGATCAGACAGCAGCGACCGGTGGTAACCATCCCCTCCCTACCCCAAGCACAAGAGCAGCAGATGCTTTGTGTGAACTATTACCAGGACTTGGTGCTTCACCTGCACCGCTGACTCTGACTTCATGGTCTCCAGACTTCTGTAGGGTGCCCTGCTCTCCGGGGCCACTGCACCTCCCCTGCTCCCACTGGTAGCCGAGGTGGTTGCTCCTCTGGACATCTCCAGCTCAATCTCAGCATCCATCTCAGCATCCTCCTTGGCCTCCTTGTTGCTCTCCTCCAAGTGCTTCATCAGCACTGCCACCACCACGTTGACTAGAACAAACTGTGCGATGAGGACAAAGGTGACAAAGTAGACAGGAGAGATCACAGGCAGGTAACTGAGGCAGTGCTTGTCTTCCCGAGTGCATTCCCGGAGGGTGTCCTGCAACAGAGAGCAAGAGGTGAGGGATTAATAAGGGCTGGGGCTCTGCTTGGGCTCCAAATACAGAAACATCAAAGACAAGCTGCTGAGGACTGAAAAGCATTTAATAACATATCCCAGAGACAATGGCTTGTATGTACAACTGAAATGGATAGAAGAAAATGCATAGATGATCTCTGAGGTCCCTTCCAACCCAAACCATTCTATGATTCTATGAAAATATGGACACTGTGAATAACATCATCTACAAAGAGGAGGACAGTGTTACATCCCAAGGGCACAGGGTGCAGGGTACATGGTTACTCCTCTCAGCCACAAGAACTGGCATCATTTTTTCTGAAATATTGTATATATGTTAAAAAGAATGAAGTTTCAGGTTGGGTGAGACTTAGAACAAACTATCGCTTGAAAATACACCTGGCTTTTAAATGGGAAAGTTTGGTTTTGATGTTTTAAGAGGAAATCTTTTTTTGTTTTCATACAAAGGTTGCCTACATTTGTTTAAAATCTCTATCTATGTATCTACAGAGAGAATCACAGAATGGTTTGGGTTGGAAGGGACCTTAAAGACCATCTAGTTCCAACCCCTGCCATGGCAGGGACACCTCCCACTAGACCAGGTTGCTCAAGGCCCCATCCAGCCTGGCCTTGAACACCTCCAGCGATGGAGCATCCACAGCTTCCCTGGGCAACCTGGGCCAGTGTCTCACCACCCTCAGAATTTCCTTCTAGTTTCTGATCTAATTCTCCCCTCTTCCAGTCTGAACCCATTACCTCTCATCCTATCACTACATTACCCAGACAGAGACTGCACAGACCTTCATGATACCATTCCAGTTGTCCCCTGTTGACACCCTGAAGAGGGTGAGAAAGGCCATGCCAAAGTTGGTGAAGGTTGCGTGCCGGCTCAGACCTTCACAAGGATTTTCTTCACTACAGTCTGCAGGAGAGAGAAGCAGGAGCACATTAGTGAAGCCACATTTGCCCCCCGAAACCTGGTGGTGAGACCCTGAGCTATGTCACGCTGGTATGTGGCATCAGGGAGGACTGCTAAGTGGTGATCTCATGGTGGCCTGAAACAACCGAAGGGCAGCTGCAGAGGTTATATAGTCAAACCCTTCTCATTGGAGGCAGATGAAATAATGGACAGCAAGACGCTGTGGCTTAGGAGGCCCAGGTTGGACATTAGGAAAGGTTTTTTCATCTGGAGGGACTGTCAGCCCTGGGACAGGTCACTAGAGAGGCAGGGGAGCTCCATCATTTGAAATTTTCAAGATTTGGCTGAACAAAGCCACGGCTCCTCTGAGCTACTAATGAGCCTTCAAGTGGGTGTCTCCAGAGGCCTCTTCCACCAACGTTTCTGTGATTCTCTTGACTTTCCCCCAACAGGCAGAGCCAACACAAAGAGATCTAAAAGGAGGTGGAAACAAGCAGGCTCGTTGGGCCGTCTTGACAAATACTGCTCCGCAGCACCCTTTGTCTGCTATCCCTTTGATTATATCCTTGTCTTGATTAGTTTTCATGGGATACAGCTACCGTGAGGGGTATTTGACTGAGGTAGACTGGAGCAATTCAACACTTCCCCCCCCGAGACTTAATATACTAATGAATGCAGATTGAACATATGAAATATCCCTCTTTCCAGAAAACACAGGCTCATTAAATATTCATTAGGGCAGGCAGTGATGTCTCTTCCCTAGGACGTGTTTATTTCAGAGGCAAAGAGGAAGGAAAACCAAAAAAGCAAAGAACCAAACCCACAAATGACCAGTCTTGGGGGAGCGAGCGTTGATGGTTCTTGTGGCTGACATGGACTAGAAATGATTGGGAAAAAGAAGGGGAAGAATTTCCCAGTTCAATCAGGCTGGGGAGCTTGCCCTGGACAAGATCAGGGTGTTCCTGATCTCTGACCTCATGCTGTGGTTCCCTGGGGGCTGGCACTGGCAAGGTCTGTGTGTGGAGACACCAAAAAGTGTCTGAGCAGCAGAAGGTGCCTCTGTGAGCAAGACATTTTTCACCTTGGTGGCTGTACAAACGCATGCCTATATATCTAGATATATAATATTAAAAAAAAAAAAAAGCAGTATTTCATTTGGAGAGGATGCAGAACTAATTTTTTTCCGGAATTTGTTGGAGGCTGGAATGTAGTTTGTCTTTGGTTGGAAGAAATATTCTGCTTTTGGGCATTTGTAATCTGAGCAGAGGGCTGGGCTCATAGAGGGGATTAATGACAGCCATAAAACCACGGTGGAGGAAGGGTCCTGCTGATGCTCCTAAAGCCCTCACTGGGGTGCAGACATGGAGAAGACCGACACATCTCCATCCAACAGCATGTGTGAAGGCACTGACTGCCTTGGGCTGGCTAAGCTGGGCAAGGTAGGGCTAGAGCGTGTTCTCTGTGACTCCACCTGCTTGCCTTTTTAGTGGTGGAAACATTCATGATCAGCTCTGCTGTATCCTCAGGCTGGAGGAATAAGTGATGCTGGACGATCAGGAACCAGTGGATGCTTCCTGATTTATGTAGAAAGGGGAAGGTGATGCTGAAAACAACAATGGACAGACAGGACTTGGGCAGCTGGGAAAGCAATGTGAGCCAAGTGCAGAAAACTAATGGAGTGTGGTGGGAGCTCTGAGGAGGGACGTGTTTATGGTGGCATCTCTCCAGCACGAATCTGACTACCATCCAGCTTTGCAGACTCATGGTCTGTCTTAAGTAGCAAACTTCCATCTTTGTGAACATATCCATGCTGGACCATTACATTTAAACAGTAAATAGTTCCCCTACAGCCAAGGGTGGTGTTGGACAAATCTCTAAATGTGTGTGTGTGCACATTAGAGAGGTTCTGTATTACATCCTCAAGTGTCATGTGCGACCCTGAGATCAAGAGAAAACTTTAATCTTCAGACCGTGAGCTGTGAAGCTAAGGAAGGCCCAAGAATGAGAGAGAGAAGAAAGGAAACAGCTAGATACCAAATAAACATCAACCGGATGAAATAAATTGTGTCAGGCACATTACTCACCTAGCTTGCCAAACAATTCCACTCCCAGGGCAGCATAGATAAAAAACAGGAGCATAAAAAGTAGGCCAAGGTTCCCTACCTACACAAGGAGAAAGCAGAACAAGGGTCAGGCAAGTTGAGGTCATGAATTAAATTGCTCCATCACATTTTAAACACAGGCAAAAAGAGGGACTGGTGGCCAGAGGCTCATCATCTTCTCCCCTGGCTTCCAACACCCTGGTCTCCTTTCATGGTTCTGCTTTAATAGACCCCGAGAAGTCTCCCATGTGGGGGAAGGCGCAGATGCTTTGATGTGCAAAGCCATCTCTGTGGCTGCTGCCTCTCCATCAACCTTCCACTTACCTGGGATGCTGCCTTCATCTGTAATTTGGCCAACCTGTAGCTGTAGCCTCGGCATCACTCAGTGCTGCACTTGAGTGACCTGGTGCTCTGGTTTGAATTTTAAGGGCCTTTCCCTTCTGTTTGCCAGGCTTGAGACTCTGAGCACGAAGGGTGAGGGTTTCAAGACAGTGACATGAACAAGACATGTCCCAAGCCACAGGAGGTTTTCAAAGGCGTATTGGAACATATGCTCCAGTATGATGTAAAGCTCTCCTAGCCTTGCCTTTACAGATATTTCTCTATGACTTCCTGAATTTTGGCTTTAGAAAAGCCGTATTCCCTATCCCAACACTGAACCACAGGCACCTTGCAGTTCAGACAGTGCATGATGTGCACTGTTAGGTGGTAACATGCTCTGCAAGGTGGCAACATGCGCTGCTCACACACACACTGCTGGGGTATCAGAAGTGCAATGATGCTAAAGAAAGCAGAAAGGTTCTTAATAACAAGGCATTGCAGTTACAGCACAGGAGTCGATCGCTACACGGGATTGAAGCCTTTAAAACACCTCAACGAGCAGATTTTTGATGATTCAGGCAGAGAGCGTGAAGGGCAGAGTAACCTGACCAGCAAACCACCTGCATTTTACCTGCAACTAACTCTGGCCACATTTACTTCTCCTGCCGCTTTTAAATGCCTTGTGTTTCTGTCTGTGTAATGGAGAGAGTGCGATCGAGTTGATGTCACAAGCATCATTTCATCTCTAAATAAAAATGAGCTTGGACGGGTCTTCAAGCAACATGGTCTAGTGGGAGGTGTCCCTGTCATGGCAGAGGGGTTGGAACTAGATGGTCTTTAAGGTCCCTTCCAACCCAAATCATTCTATGATTCTAGGTGGTGACAGAATCATAGAATCATAGGGGTTGGAAGGGACCTCTGGAGATCATCTAGTCCAAACCCCCTGCCAGAGTAGGATCGCCTGGAGCAGGTCGCACAGGAACATGTCCAGATGGGTTTTGAAAGTCTCCAGAGAAGGAGCCTCCCTAACCTCTCTGGGCAGCCTGTTCCAGTAGTCAAGCTGAGGGACCCCGATCTCCAAGGTACCTTCTAGTGAACTCTTCAGTTTGAGAGAGCTTCCTTCTCTGAGGTGGCACAGCCACGGTGTGCTGGGTGTTTTGACCATGCTGCTTCATTTCATTAGAAAGATTATCAGTATGGGACCCGTTATCATGAAACTAAGCTATTGCTTACGAAGTAGGGTGGGTTTTTTCTTTGTATTAAAGGCATGGAAATAGTCAAACCACCCAGTGGAGACTCTAATTGCTATAAAGCCTAAACTGACTACTACACATAGAGCTTTGCAATTCCACTAACATTATTACCATACTCCAGGGAATAATAGGGGTAATGTGGATGGCTGGTCTGGATTATTTCGTCTGCATGTACTGTCTTCTGGAATAGTGTTTCCTGACTCGCATCTGCTAGACCACTGATGATTTGGAAGCCATTAGAAGGCAAAAATGACTGCAAATTAGAAAACACAAGAAAACAGGCACGCTCGCAAACGCACACAAACACACACTCACACACACACTGCTGGGGAGGCAAATGAGCAAATCGTTAAAGGCAAGGAAAATCCAAGTGATAAACACGTGTTCTGAGTTGAGTGTACATTAAAGCCTGATGTAGCACTGCAGAAGAAGGTCTTGGTTTTTTTTTTTTTCAAAGAAGCCTCTAAGCTGAATATTTTACTGCTATTTTAATGCCTAATAAATCAGCCTGCAAACCTTTGCCATTGATGTAATTCCAAAGAATTTAGACTAACATCAAAGTTATTACCAGGCCAAATATATATATATATATAAACAGTCCAAACAATTATCTGTCTCTCAACATGCAAAGCATGTTATTCGCTCATAAACTATTTGCCTACTACCTGGGGTGCATTTGTAAAAGATTCTGTATTAAGATCGTGACTAATCACATTACTGAGCAGATGCGTCTCAGAACAAGCCCTTCAAAGACCAGTTGACACCCTTGGCTTTGCTGTATGGCCTCAAGGCATCACAGCCATGGGCAGACTCTAGAAGTGCTATGAAAGGTACGGTTGCTAACGGGGTGTTTGCTGGTGTCTCAGGCTGCATCTGCCCTTGGCTGAGAGCAGCCACATGGGCAGTTCCCATGCTCAGCTGACGCACAGGATCTCTTGGGAAGCGACTGAACGGCTGACTCTGATTTGGAAATATTGCTGTGTGAAAGAGATGTGGGAGACAGCAGAAAGTGAGAGCCTGGGATGGGTGATGGGACCACCTTCACTGTTAAACTCCATCCCACCCTGTATCTGGACATCCAGAGCTGCTCCCCATGTGCACAAGGACAACCTGCTGCCCTGAGCTGCAGATGTAGCATCCACGTGGGTATGTGCAGGAGGCTGGGGGCTCCTGTGGTTGGAGAGGGCAGCCCACAAACACCTGATGGTCAAGACAATATAGCTGAGCAAAATGGCTCACCTCTTGCTTGGGTGCTTCAGCAAAACTGCTTGGTCTGTTTGTGTAGCTTCTGGCTGCACCAGATCAATACAAGTCAGTGTCACATTTAATGTTTTGTCAGTGCTAGCCCATGGCTCTCTGGTACATGTCCCTCAAGAAAGGAAAGGAAGGTCCTCTTCAGCCTTCCCCAAGGCCTGAGCACAGAGCAGGACCCAAGGCATGTTCTCAGAGATGGGCTGAGGTCAGCCAGCAGCTGCTGAGCAGCAGAGAAGGCAGAGTGTGTGTGATCTTGAGTGAGTCATTCCTCCCCTGTAACTCAACGTACCCACTTGTAATACCCTTGCGGATAGGTGATTAATGTCTCTAAAGCATTTTGAGATCTACCAAGACCAGACGAATAAAAGACTGTGCATGAATCATGTTGATGGGAGGAACGGGAGAACATCCAGGCACTTTTCTCCAGCAGCCAAAGGCTGGGATGCCTGTGCTGGACTCTCCATCAGGGATGGAGATCCAACTCTGGTCAGCAACCTCAACTTTGGCAGCTGGTCACCCAAGCAGGCTCTGAGAAGTGGTTCTGCTCTAGCAGCACTGAACAGGTCAGTCCATGCTCTGTTCATCCATCAAACTCCCCCTGACTTGGGCCTGTGCCTTTGGCTGGGCAGAGAAAACTACAGATAACCCCCTCTCTCTGGCAGCCAAGGGCTATCCATCATCTGCTATGGCTCCAGGGTTGAGGGAGGCTGTGGCCTGTAGGGAGCAAAGAAGAGATGAAGAACACCTTGGAGATGTTCTCAATGCCCCAAAGTACCTCAGAGAAGTCAGAAGAGAAGACAGAGACACTGTTGAGTGCCCAGCAAGACAAGCGGCAACGGGTGCCAAGTGGAACTCAGGAGGTTCCATCTGAACAGGAGGAGAAACTTCTTTGGTGTGAGGGTGTCTGAGCCTGGCCCAAGCTCCCCAGAGAGGTTGTGGAGTCTCCTTCTCTGGAGAGATTCCAAAGGCACCTGGACGTGATCCTGGGCACCCTGCCCTGGGTGACCTGCTGGAGCAGGGGGTTGGACGAGATGATCTCCAGAGGTCCCTTCCAATCCTGACCGTTATGTGATTCTATGATTCCTCCCAGACCTTCACTTTCTGGCATCCTGGCTGTCATATACTGCTGGCAAAGTTGTCTGTGTGCCTGGGACAGAGGGATGCTGTGACGAGAGAGGCAGAGTCCTCTGTCCCACCCACAGGAGCAGGGAGGACCTGTATAAGGATCTACCACCCTACAACACAGTGCAACCCAGCTGGATCTGTGATCTACCATTGCAAAAGCCCTGGAATAACCCTGCTCAGAAGCAAGGAAAGCAACTCTCCTCTCCACACACCCAGCAGAACCCTTCTCCCACTGTCCCTGCATGGCCTGGGGACCCTGTCTCTGCTTTACAGAGATGCGGACACCACCACTATTAGTTTTTTGCCTCCTAAGCGCGGCTGTAGTAGCTGAACACCAGCACATGTCCCATCAGAGTTCTACCTCTGGCCTACTCCACCAAGTAAAAAGTCCATCTCTGCAGGCAGACAGAGCAACCATGACACATTGGGTACATGTACAACAGGCCATCGGCCACGACCTCTCCTCTGCTGCAATGTGTGATCCTACCCAAATCCCTCTAGATCCTGCTGGACTCTACTCTCCCTGCTCCAGGAGAGGCACTGATGCAGTTGGTGTCCTCTGCTGCCCCACTCCTGCAATGCCTGGCTGAAGCATGCTACGGTTCCTCTGGTGCCTCTTCCTGCTCTGACATCAATTATTTCTGCATCGCTGGCCCACACCTTGGCATTTCAGTTGTCCATGCCGACAACGCACACAGCTCCCTGGGATGCCTGTCAAGAGCAATTTCTCACAAAACTAAACCCCTGCCAATCCTTTTCAAGGACATAAGGCCTCCTCATCTTCTTTCCAGCATTCTCCAGCCAAAGCAATAATCCTGGCAGCAGGAAAACACAGGCTAATTTATGCACGGGACCCAAGAGAAAATGGACACATTTGTCTGCTCAGAAAACGGAGGCCCACTGGTGTGAATTCCAGGCACGGGCCAGGCAGACAAGCTTGGAGGTTGAAGGCATCTCACCAGTGCAACTACAAGGCCACCAGCTGAACCAAATGAGCTCCCCTTTCTTTCTACCCACTGAATCCCACAGAGGCCACCAACGGTGGCTTCTTTACCTCATGGTTTCTGCTTCGCTACTTGAACCTCTCGGGCATCTCTGCACTTCTTTCCAGTGTGCAGACCAGCGCACGCATACCTGTGCTCCAAAATCTGTCTCGTCTGCAATGCTTCTAGTAAGGCATTTCTATTCTAGCTCTCCGAGCTTCACAATCACGGTGGGTTTTCAGCGTCTGGCAAAAGCAGACTATTGTTTCCGTCCCCCGACTGCTGTTAGATAACGCCAGAAAACCTCTTCAAGAGCTGAAGTTGAGATAAGCACAGGGATTACAGCACCAAGAAGAGTTCAACTCTTGGAGCAAGCTACAAATTCTGTCCTTCAGTGCACTGATAGGATGAGGAGCTCTTGGCTTTTTTTCTTGGCACCGAGTCCATCTGGGTGCAGTTCCAAGCTTTGAAGACAAAGAGGAGGTGTACTGTACAGTCCTGCCTTTAATTAATATGCCATCCACTGACCGAGTGAAAAAAAGAAAAGAGTGGTTCTGTGTTACTCAAGCTATCTCTGCTGCTGAATAAAAACAAATAGGAACCTGATGAAAATCACTCAAAAGAAAAAGCAAGGTGCGTGTACCACAATGACAACACCTTGCCATGGCAAGCCCAGAAATGGACATTCTACAAACGCCAGATGAAGAATTTCCCCCAAAAGCTTCATGAATAACCATCAAATCCGTTTTTCCTGTCACTTAGCAGACACATTCAAGGAGGATTTTCCAGCTATGGGTTTAGGCTGTCACATGAATTGGGGTAGGAACTCTTCCCCTGCCTTGGAAAGGAAAGCTGGAGCTTTATGAAGTGTGGTTGTTGTTGGAGAGGTCTTCCCAAACTTCCCTTCTCATTTTCTGAGTTTCACTGGAGGACAAAACCTTGGTTTTATCTGCACAAG
Source organism: Eurystomus gularis (assembly GCA_013400335.1). Classification (NCBI taxonomy): domain Eukaryota; kingdom Metazoa; phylum Chordata; class Aves; order Coraciiformes; family Coraciidae; genus Eurystomus; species Eurystomus gularis. Next base: position 346,629 of record VZZY01002323.1, read on the forward strand.
ATCTGCTTGGAATACCCCTGGGGATTCCCCTTGAAAAGAGACTTTGGGTTGAAGGTAAAGTGCAAAAACACCCCAAGGAAACAGCCTGGCCTGCAGCCACCCTATTGTCTGGGGCGAGAGAAAACAAGGAAAGAGAGAAAATACGCTCTGTAATCAGGATGCTTTCTAAAGAATAAAAATAGACACAAACCAAAGGTTTTCTTGAGATGCCAGAAGAGGGGTCAGGTTGCTAAATTCCACGCCAAATCCTGCACTGGAAGGGAAATCTGAACGCCAACAGGCAAATGTCTCAGATTAGAAATGTCTTTATGGTGGTGATGAAAAGTAAATGGGTCTTTCCAAGAAAAAGAAATTCCCTTGTTTTCCAGTGTGTTTTGAATAGATTATGGACTTCTTTGGACTTAGCAACTAATTCATAGGGGTGTATTTGGGTAATTACTTGTACTGTCCCTAGGCTCAAAAGGCACAGTCCACCAAGAGGAACATGCTGGGCGTGGATGAAGTCTGGGAGCTTACCTGGGGAAGTGCTTGTACCACCGTGTCCAGGAGAGCTCGCATCCCAGTGGCCATTTTAAGCAGTTTCAACACTACAATGAGAATGAAATCCTGGTCAACAGGGCTGGGAAATATTTCATGCAAAACCCATAAAGGAAATCTAGCTTCAGATCTTGTAGGGAGGGTTTACCTCTCTTTTGCAGCTATTCATACAGATGGCAAGGCCCACAAAACATCTCAACATCTTGACTACTTCCCACACCAATTAATGTTAAGGACGTTATGTAAAACAAACCAACAGCCAGAAGAACTCCAGCGTGCCCTAGCAGGAAAATGGGAGAGCGATGGGGGGACAGTTCATCGGTGAAGAGCATCACCTCAAGCTCTGATCCTCCCCTCTCCACCGCTTAACTCCTCTTGCCTGGTATCAGTATAAAAGGTCTGTAATCCCAGGTTTGAATTAGAGACCAATCTAAGATGTCACTGGAAACATCCATGAAGCCCCACCTAGCTTGTCTCTGAATTGACCTTCAGCAGCCTCATCTCCTAACTGTTCTCAAGTTGAACTGAAACAGCAGGATGAGAGGACAAGTGGTAGAAGAACAAATGGCCAAACCACTCCTGATGTGTCTGGAGGGATGGCTGGAGACCCTACGGAGCCCAGCGTACCTCTTGCTATTCGCAGTACCCGCATGATGCGTATTATGGTGGGATTGATGGGCAGTGCAGCATTCATCTCAATTTCCTCCAGCGTGATTCCCACAATTGATAAGAGAACTATGGCCAAATCCAACTGATTCCACCTAACAGACAAAGAGAGGAAGGACAATAAATAAATAAATCTTACCTGGACAGACACCAAAAAGCAGAGAGTTATCTGTCAAAAACAAGCACGAACAAGTCCCAGATGCCTCTCCTCTCTCGTATTTGGGCCTGGGATCTTCTAAGTGGTACAAAATCAACTCCCTGCAGCTGGCATAGACAGCCCCAAGCTGCTGTAGGCTGTGACTGGGAAGTGTTCCTGCCTATTTCTCAGTCCCTGTGGTCCCCTCCCTGCTTCCTATGTGGAGCCACTCTCAGGGAGAAGATGCTACGAGGCTAGAGGGAACCTGGATGTGATGCAATACAGCGGCTCTCACGTTATGTCACCTGTCTCTTCAATTACTCCACTTGAGCATCTTCACTGATTTATAGCCCAACGCTTGTAGAGGGCCTTCCACACCAGCACTAGAAAGACAGTAGGATGCGAAGAAACCCAGTGTCTTTCCTACGCAACCTCCCCCATAAGTAGCGTTGCTCACAGCAGCTTCCAACCCTGTCAGGATAAATGAAGCAAACAAGCTGATCTTGTGGAAAACTGTCCAATCTTACCCTGCTCCCCAGCAAATTGCCAGACCACAACGTGCTCTCACACGCATTTGCTCCTGGCTAAAGAAGAGGCAGAAGAAGCTCCGTAGTCTCTGCAGCTGGGATCTGAAGGCAGTGGGGTTGAACACAACTACCTCTGTCTTTGCTTCACAAAGCCAGCAGGCTACCAAAGGACTGGTGTGGATTGCAAAGGAGACTTGTTCTGAGGAACTCGATGACCTTAGGCTGACAAAACTACTCTTTTGAGGACTGGATTGATGCCAAGAGGTTGTTTCTGACCTCTAAGCTGAGCTGGTCAGACCTGGTGGAGAGGAAGATACTGCGGGGGGAAAGTGTGTCTAGAATTCTGTAAGATCTCCTGAATTCCTTCTGCAAAGCAGTACCAGCAGTTCTTAGATTTTTAGTTCCTACGCTATAAAGCTTGCAGCCACGGAGAGACAGCGCTTTGCTCTTTCTTGCACACAGCGGGTAGTACAATCATAGTAACACTACATTTACCCAGCATCTGGCTTCGAAACTGGGTCACTACAGCTCTATCCCAGAGGCACGGGAGTTTAAAATACTCTCACCTGTCCTTAAAGAACCTTCGAAATCCAAATGCCACCAACTTCAGAACGGCCTCAAACACAAAAACGATGGTGAACACATAGTTGCAGTACTTCAGGGCTTCATCCAGGGACTGAAAAGAGAGGCAGCAGTTAGAGCAGCCCAACGTGTCCTTTCCTAGAGCCCCTGCACGGGGACAAGGGTGGCATAGGCACAGAGATGGGAGAAGGAAAGTCCTCAGAGCTTGCAGAGCTCATTGCGTTAAATCCCACAGGTAAAGGGTTAGACACTGATGCAAACAAAAACCTCACAAGCACTAATAGTAGTTGTGCTAAAAAGGCCAAAAGCTATCAATCCTCCAGCTTCATTTTTCAATTGGTCAGAGTTTGGAACAGAGAGAGAATTTTACCCCTTTTCCCCTAATAAAATTTACTTCTCAGCTGCCAGCCTTGGGTAGACTAAAAGACTTGACGGATCGTTTCTTTATTCCAGCACAGCAATGCTTAGGACGGTGGTTTTGCTTAAAACGCTCAGAAAAATAAATAATGTTGGAGATGGATTAAATCTCGCCTTCCTGAAAAATGTTACATCTCCAGAGCTGGGCAAAGTATGTCCATATTTGGTGCAATGTTCACGCTCTCTATAGAGCTGCTCTCGGAAGTCAGGAATCCGCAGTGTTTATGCTTTAAGATGATGAGTGTTTGTAATGGATTTCACTGGAGCTGGAGGCCAACAATAGCAGAAGAATCTTGCCGGGACCTTAAAATAGATAGTTGCAGAGTGAAACAGCTCTTTGGTTGGGCAGGGATTTGGGAGAGGAGCTGGGGGGGAAGAGGAATTCAGTTAAATGGAGCTCAGGTTTCTTACAATAAAAAAAAAGGTAACAGGGAACATCAAAACAGACACAACTAGAAATAAGATGCAGTGGAGGAGTCTGCAAAGCAACGTCTGCTTTGTTGGCAGGGGAAGCCCGAGGCTGCAGGAACGCTCTCCTCATCACATGTGCATGATGAGTGTGCTTTGCAGACCCCAGGTATGTGGGATGACCGTGCCCTGATGTTTTGGGAACAACAGCTGGAAGTTTCCCAGATGTTGGCATTCCCCCTGCTCTGCTATCCCTATTTTTGTTCCAGTCCCTAAAATAAAATGTCAAGTTAAAAGAATGCAGGACAATTTACTGTTTCATCTGAAGCATGCTGCCGGAGCCTGGATTCTTGTCTCATTTGTGATGGTTTGCATTCAGATTTACAACGCCATGTTTTACATGAATGTAAAACAAGTATAAATAAGACCTAATCCGGATAAATAACATTTACATGCAAAACAAAGGCTGTTATGCAAGGGAATTGTGGGGGCACACAGTCAGCTGGCGTAAAACACACAGGCCTGGTGCTCCTCAGGCTTCGCTTCCAGGAGGCATTTGCAGGTGACCTGGCAGACCATGCGGTACTAGAAAAGTAAACACTGAGCCTCGAGCTCCATCAATGCAAAAGCGATGGAAGATTAATCTATGCGGCAAATGGACAGGCTACGGGATTTATGCCAAAGGTTTTCTTGGGAAAGAAGGATTTTATGATACATAAAGAAAAGGGTTCTACTTAGGAGTTGGCTTATTCTAAATTCACTGAGGAAAAGAAACGTTGCTGTGCATGCATTAACTTCGTGTTTATATCCGCTAATGGAATATTCTAAAAACTCTGGGTGGTTTTACAGTCTGAGGGTCAGTCACGACTGGGATCAGGAGAGAAAATATTTGGACTGGTCTTTTCCTAATAAAAGTTTAGCTAACTCTCCATTAGCCTTATTCTCTGCTTTTTTTACGCAGGAGCAGGGAAATCAAGCTTCTGGCTGGGGCAAGTGCTTCCCAAGGTAGAGCTGGCTTGGAGTTAGATGGGTTGCAATTCTGAGCCTGGAGCCTGCTGAGGCTTTTGAACACCAAGGGAATGGTCCCAGGGAAGCAGGGCTGGCTGCAGACCTTGCTGGTCAACAGTGTGCCAAGGGAACAGTAGATGGTCCTCAGGTCCTCTACACATTGATGGATTGCTCTTACCTTTGGCTGGTTGTAGTGCTCCATTGACATAGTGATGACATTGACCCCAATGATGAACGTGATGAAGAGGTCAAGATAGTGGCTGGTGCAGAGGGTGTGAATGTACTTCCGCGCTGGGGAATAGTCAGCGTAGTAAGGCCTGCGCTGGGCTTCTGCAGAAAAGGAGAAAGAAAGGCAACGCAGTGAACGTCGGCCCAGCTACGTGGTGGGCAGCCATCACAACATGGCCAGCGGGTTGTGTCTTACAACCAGATTCAGCGTGTGGGAGAAGTGATTCAAGCAAGTCACAGGAAATGAACAAATACTTCTACCTAGAAACTTCAAGAACCATAGCGGGGTTATCAGGCTGAGCCAAACCTCTTGTGCCTGTAGAAGAGTGCTCCACAGCTTTGAGAACCAGGTCTGGTTTTCTCTCAAGTGAACTCTGTCCTTACTGCTTTGTCTCAGGCTAGAGGACAACTTCTGCACTTAATGGGACTCTTGTCACAAACCAGAAAGGGTGAGAAGCAGAATGGAAATGAGATTCAAAGCCAAGAGAAAAGCTTCAAACCTAGCAAAGCTTCAACTCCAGTTTAGAAGAAAGGCTTAGGGCAGGTCTCATTGGTCTGGACTCTGAGATGCATCTCTCCTAATCCCGCTGATGTCAGGCATGTTCCACGTAAGAGAAGAACATAACCTGAGCTCAGCTTCTGTGACAGAAGGCTTTTGGTGTATTTTAAAGGTCTGAAGACAGCACAGAGATGCCTGTGGTAAAGTAGAGCACATGCGTGAGCGTTAGTAGCACACAGGAGAGCATCAACAGCAATGGAGCAGGGTGCTCAGCATTTATCTCTACAAAGACTATCAGCACAAGCTCCTCCGGAAACGTAAAACCAAGGGCATGGTTACATCTAAAAAGCCAAGCAGGCAATGACCACATGAATTTTAGATCTCTGCCTCTGGTCATGACTCTTTTGTTTCTGCACATGACCGAGGTCCTGGGGCTGTTCCAAGGAGAGTGTTTGGACACTGCCCTGCGACCGAGTTTTATTTACTGCGTGTGTCTCTCTGACATGAGACTGTGACCACGAGATGGCTGTGGGCACGTGGATGGAGGCAAATTCTTTTCAAACTTCAGAAATGCAAATATTCAAAGAGTGCACTTAAGGTCAAAGTCAGCATGACTGTAGGAGCTGCAAGTGGAAGAGACACGTTAGGTCACACTAAGTCAGAGCAGGATTGTTCTTAACAGAGAGGGGGGTTTTGCAAATGGTTTCAGCAGATTAAATGGATGAGGAACTAGGTCAAAGAAGTTGCTTCACCTTAAAAATAAGGAGGGAAATAAGTTCAGAGTGTCCCTCTGAAATTATCTTCCACTCCTCTCATCTTGCTAATATCTTTCAGATGGAGCAACCCTTGAAACGGAGGGGGCTTCATTTTTTCAGTAGAGCAACAGATGCCAGATTAAAGTCCAAAACGCTAAAATAAATTGGTTAAAAGGAAACTGAAGCTGTTCCTCTCTTTCAACTATGATTTTTTTCCTGGTAGTTAAAAGTAAAGTAGAGTGCAGGCATTTGAAAAACATTTCCTTCTGACCAGGGTCACCTAGACTTATTTTTTCTGCCAGTGGGTGTGGAAAAACAAGATGAAAGCAAGCACCGTTGTTTTTAAATACATTTTTTCGGTTGCTTTCATGTCCTATTTTGGAGTGGCAGGGCTGTCTTTGCTACTGAGCTCGGCTAATCTTCCGATGTGCCTAAAAAACAGTAATTAAAACGTTGCCGTGTAATATGTATTTAAGTCTATACAACGTGCTTTCATGTGTATGCGGGATCACGACATACTTACATCATTTTTGGAAATGTCTTCTTGGGAATGCAAAAAATGAGCTTGTTGGGAGGTCTGAGAATACCCCAGATAGTCAAATGTTAGATTAAGGGACTATTTATTAATGGCTAATGGTTGCTTCATGGATCTCAGAAGAACCTTAGCAGTGATGGGTAGTGTGTGACTACACTGGCTAGCAGCATGAAAGGAAAACAGGTTGTAGGCAACTGCAACTACTCTCTAACCTACCCGAATGCAGCCAGTGATTAACTAGTCAGCAAAAGATCAGGGATTTATTATGTTTTACAACTACTTCTATAATTCTAAAGCATATTCACAAGAAGACATTTCCCCCTGTAAAGCCGCTGAACAGAAAACCTTCTAGGCTGCTTGTCAGCAACGGAGCTCTCTCTTTACATGGGCTGGGTAGACAAATAGTGAAGGAGGAACCACCCAGCCATAAAGGTGGGTCTGTTTTAGTGTGTGAAAGGGTCTCAGAGGTTTATGTCTGCACACCCTTCCAGTGCTCAGCTGTGCCTGGTCACCTGGTTGCTCAGAAAACTTGGGACAGGTTTCACTTGAGCTGGGATGAAGGAGCTCTAGGATCTCCTTGCTCATTTAGGATGCGCTACACCCCTGAAGCCAGGTTAACAGATGGAAAAGAAACTTCTCCAGAGGGGACACACATACAAGGACAGTCTGGGATAAAGTTGACGACGCGTTGAAACACATGCAACGACACTGTCATGCTCGGTGCAGTAACCCATGCAATGTCCATTAGAGGAGATACTGCTCATGCGAGGCCAACGGCAGTGAGCAGGGGTGCGCAGGAGGGACAGGCAGCTTCTGCGCTTGGAGATGCTGGTGTTGGCTCAGGACAAGCCCGTGAAGGCACAGGGGTTGCAGCAGGGTGAAAGCAGTGAGAGATCAGCCACACAGCTTCACTGCAGCTCTGATCCTCTCTGAGTAGGAGGAAGGCTCCAAGGTCCCCCAGCTCTGCTGGGTGATGGTTCACTCCTGGTCCCTTTAGGAACAGGAGTTTTACTTTAGTCAGCAGCAAACAAAGTGGCTTTGGCCTCCTCTCAGTTCAGACAGACATTTTAACCTCTTAATCATGGAATGGTTTGGGTTGGAAGCGACCTCAAAAGTCATCAGGTTCCAACCCCCCTGCCATGGCAGGGACACGTTTCACTAGACCAGGCTTCTCAAGGCCCCATCCAACCTGGCCCTGAGCACCTCCAGGGATGGAGCATCCACAATTTCCCTGGGCAACCTGTGCCAGTGAGAACGTACTATGTTATTCTCTCCAGTCTGGGTGCAAGTGTTCATTGCACACACCTACTGCTACAGCCTGCTTAACCAGAGACACGAGGGCTGCAGGAGAACCTGTACGAGGAGAACAGCAGACCACGGGGATGCGGGCACAGCGAATGGGGGATCTCTAATGCATCGTTAATGACAGGAGGCAAAATGCAACCTGTGCCTGGTTTCTCCAGGGAAATGGTTGCTGGGATGAGACTCCAATCAGCCAAGTTGCAGACTTAGATCAAACACAGACACGCATCCCTTCAGCTGACGGTTTGAATTGGTGGAAATGCAGGAGGGAAAGGAGAAACCATCAAACATACGCAGAAAGCAGACCACAATCCTTCCTCACCCCCGCTTCTGGATGCTGGCTAACGCTTGAATCTCACCTCTCTGCAGAGCATTTAAACTTCTTTGCTTGTGATTGTGCTGACATGAAAATTAATGAAGCACTGTCTCCTAGCTTAAAAGCATTTAGGTTGGCATTACAATTGCTAGCTACAGCTCCTCCATTATTCTCCTCTGCATGAAACATTAGAAAGCCCTAATGGGTTTATATGCATGCTTGGCACAGAGTAGCTCGATACCTGCAGCTGCCTGGAAAAATAAGCAAGACGGTTTGATAATTCCCTAGTTGGAGATACTAAACACTCAGATATGCAGTGCCCAAAATTTTAGTTACAGCTCAAATGTTTCTGCTGGATGCAGAGATGGCTGTGGCACGGAGACTGGACCAATTTAAATACCGTTGTGTGCAGCCCATGATTGCCCACCCCTAGGGAGAAAGGCTTTCAGGAAGGGCTCTGAAAGGCATCTCTGCTGGGTCATAAACCAAAACTGGCCTCTTCCTTCTACAATGCCCAGTTCTGTGTTGGGAAATGCCTCAGAGAAAAGCAGTAGTGGCCACACTCCTCTGGTACAGAGTGGAAATCAGAAAAAAGAGTTTTCCCAGATTCCTTCCTCGAGGGAGGGGATCCTGCCCCTCTGCTCTGCTCTGGAGGGACCCCCCTGCAGTGCTGGGGGCAGCTCTGGAGTCCTCAGCACAGCAGAGACATGGACCTGGTGGAGTGGGGCCAGAGGAGGCCCCAACAATGATGGGAGGGTGGAACCCCTCTGCTGGGAGGCCAGGCTGGGAGAGTTGGGGTTGTTCAGCCTGGAGAAGAGAAGGCTCCAGGGAGACCTTCTGGTGGCCTTGCAGGACTTCAAGGGGGCCTACAAGGAAGATAGAAATGATCTTTTTAGCAGGGCTTTTTGACAGAGGACAAGGGGTGATGGGTTTAAACAAGAAGAGGGAGATTCAGACTAGAGAGAAGGAAGAGATTTTTTTGACACTGAGGGTAGTGAGAGCCTGGCCCAGGTTGCCCAGAGAGGTGGTGGCTGCCCCATCCCTGGCACCATTGCAGGTGAGGTTGGCCGGGGCTCTGAGCAACCTGCTCTAGTTGCAGATGTCCCTGCTCCCTGCAAGGGGGTTGGACTAAATGAGCTTTCAAGGTCCCTTCCCACCCAAACCCTTCTGTGATTTGCCTTTTCTGAGTTCTCTGTTTTTGGTGTCTTCCCAGGGACCAGTGACTTGGTGACACTACTGGAAGGCACCATCTGCTCCCCAGCCTGAGCCTCCCTGGGGCTGTCAGGCATGTCCAGCTCTTCCTGCACTGCTTTCAGCACAGTGTCACCCAGACCCTGCTTGCAGCCTTTGAAGCCCCAAGCACTGCCTGTGTTTGACCTGGCACTGCGCTCTGCTTCACCGCAGATACGGGCTGGATTTGGCCCTGTATCCTGAACGCGGAGATCAAGCCGATCCATGAGGTTTTAATCAAAAACTTTAATCTGGGGAGGCTGGTTTCGGTCTGTCTCTTCTGAGAACCTCATTAAAAGGTTAGGAGCTGCAGGATTATTAAATTACACTACATGTATTTACATAGTAGATACAGTGGATGGAGGGAGTGACTGCGTCAGAAAAATATTCTAGTTTATCTTGAATTTTTACCTCCACATGAAAAAGCACACTGTGCCGCTCTGCCCTTAAAACCACATCAAATGTATTTCTATGGTGTATCCAACCCCCTGCCCTCTTTTCTCTTCTGAGCAGAGTTATCTGGTACCTTATTTCAATGCCGGCTCCTTGTCAGCATGCCTTGAGTGATGCTTGTCACAGGAGCAGAGAGAGTCAAGGCATACTGACAAGGGGTGTGGGGTCCCACCCTGTCCTAATTCCTTCAGAAAGTGGCCTTCAGATGGGAAACAGAAACTTTTTGGAAAGGTCTGAGGTGGTGACTGACAGCAGAGATGTGGGATGAGAGGAACCTTCCTGCCAGGCTCCTGAAAAGTCTAAAAAGTACCCCCAAAACAAACACACGATGACTCCCCATCCCACCTGCATGGGGTCTAGTGAAGGAGCTGTGTCCTGCTGCAGGGCTGTGTCCTCCATGGAGCAACTCCTCTGCCAGGCTCACAGCTCTGCACACAGGGTCTAACTCCTAAACTCAGCTTCTAGAGGCTGGGATTCATTCATACCCAGCACCTGCTCAGATGGGACCATCCAGGCACTCACAAGCTGAGGCTTAACCCATCTCTAGGCCTGAGGTCAAGCCTACCATGGCTCAACGGTGCGTTTCTGTGTGTGTAGGTACCTATGGATGCCCAAAGACCTCAATACACAGAAAGACACACAGAGGACATGACAGACAGGAGACAGGACACGAAGACAAGATGCCAGGCAGACAGGGCAAGTCCAGATGTTGCTCAGATAGTACATCTGTTAGCTATGCTGCATTTCACTCTTGTTCCCTAATTCTTCCTCCCTTTACGGTATCTTCAGGTCAAATGCTAGAAATGGCAACTGAGATAAAAACTGGGCTTTCTGCTACGCTTCCCAACGTGGGCTCCTTGCTCCTCTGCAGAACCACTGCTCTCCTGTGCCCAACCTGCCCCATGGTGACTGGCCTCTTACCGGCTCCTCCAGACGGGTGAGACACGCAGCGCTGGGGCACGTGGAAAGCTGGCCAGCCCACCATCACCGTGCAGCAGCCCACGCCTGCCCCTGCACACAGACACCCCCCCAGAGACACTGCCACGCACGGCACCAACCACATCTCACATCTTTCTGAGTCTGCCACGTTTTGTTTTTTTTTTTTTTCACCAAATCCATCATCTTCTAAATTACCCAGGAGATGAAAACTCCTCCCATTTGAACAAAAATAATTTAAAAATCCATTCCAACATAAATAGCAATCTTCTAGAATGTGTATCAGATATGTTGATTTCACCTTGGTCACGACTCAAATTTGGATGCCACGCGGTCCATGCTGAACAGAGGCAGGTAGGAGACCTCAGAGCCAGACGATCTGAGGTAACCTCCTGGAAACCCAGGACATGGCCAAACATTAAGCCTCTCAGTTGCTAAACTGGGCTTGACCACCTTCCAGAAAGCTGTCCTCCTCTCTGCTACAACCCACATCTGTGCAACGCCTGGTCTGCAGTCGGAAATATCTCCTTGACTCTTATCCTTCTAGATAGCATAAAGGGGCAATGTAACAATGTCCATCACTTTGACAGGGACTGGCTCTTCTTGGTGTCTAAGCAATGGGCCACGGACAAGTTTGTAATAAGATTTACATACTAATCAGAAACAGCAACGGGCTGTGGTTAAACTCTGCCTCCTTACCTGTGCACCAGGCTATTTTCTCTAAGCATGCTTAGTGTAATTGTAAATCACATTTTTTCAAATGTAAATAAGCTCTTTTTTTTTCCCCCTTCATATAAACTTTGAGTTTATCTGAATGTCCTCTTGGGTCAGCACATTGGGGTAGAAATACTGCACAAGGCAGGAGGACTCGAGAACCTGAAGCTGATTTCTTTTATTGTGCTGGAAATGCTGCCTTCAGGATTTCCACTTCTAATCCTAGCCGGAACCTCAAACTCAAAAACCAAAGGGGGAAAAGGGAAATTGCATTTGAAGTCTTCTAAATCTCTGAAGAGATTCAATGTCTGTTTATGGCCGGCTAGTTTGATCTAGATTTCATTTTAACCCAGCTATTTAACTCACAACTAGCTAACATGAGATGGGCTTGGCCTTCACTGTGGTGTCAGGTCAGCCTGTGTAAGGTCCATGGTGCAGACATTTAGTGCTGAGGTCTCCCGTGGCTCTAATAAAGAGGACCACAAGAGCAGGAGGGGAGCTGAGGGGGTACAGCTGCCTTCTGACTCAAGTGTGGAGGGATGGAGGAAAGTGGCTGGGGCTTCTACTAGCAAAGCCTCTGACTGCTTGATCTAACTGCAGCCTTCCCAGCTGAAAATGGATACCTATGGCTTGATGTCTGGGAGACAACTAGCCACTTAGCACAATTAGGTCCTTACGGGAGATGACACCACAGCGTTAGGCGAAGAGCCACAGGGCTGCCGTGGCAAGCGGGACCTTACCCCTGACTACAACTCATATTTGAGCGCAGTGGCCAAGCCATATTTCCTCGCTTCTAAAAAATGCTCTCCAGCATCTCATCCAGGCTATCTCTGTTCACGGAAGCTGGCTGGGAAATCGGTGGGGCCGGTTTCCTGGCACTATCCCTGGGAATACCCACCAGATGCTATAGGCAGCTTGTTGCTGGTGGAGCCTGCCAAGGAGCAGTGGAGGTGAGGATACATACATGAGAACTCCTGAGAAGGTTTGGGTCAGGAAAGGAGCACAACCTCAGGTGTTTTTCTGGGCTGGTTTCACATCATCCCTACTAGATCCACTAAGAAGCACATTTCAGCTAAAGGCCTTCTGCTGCGCCCTAATGGCCCTGCAGCCGGCCAGTATTTCCACAGAGACTGTTTGCAAGGGCAAACCGAGTCCCAGCACATTGCTCAGCGGCGAAGGGCCTCCCCAGCCTGTGATTGGGCAAGTATCTCTTGTAATGGACATCCTCCAGAGAAGAACTCTCTGGACAGCCCCATCCTGGGGCTCCATTCCTCTCCCCAGGGCTGTCGGTTTGTTCATGCCCTCATGCAGCATGTTCGTGGCATGCGGGGCCATGCGCTAGGACTCTAAAAGAAGCATCACAACTATTTTGTCTAAGAAAAGAATTAATAAATCAAACCACCACCATCATCAGACGCAAGCGGCACATTAAGCCACTGGGCCACCCTCGGGACTGGCCTTCACGTGCACAATAAGCATTGCGGCCGTTTACTCGCTGCGTCCCTCAGTCACACCACGAGCTCCTGCTCGGTGCTTGGGACACCTTGGCCTTGCAGAGCGTGGTAGAAGACCACGCTCCTTGGAGGAGGATTTTCTCTCCAGCCAAGTAAACAGGCAATGCTTTACATCAGGCTTGTAGGGGACAATTCCAGGCCGTTGGCAACCCAAGACTTAAGGTACCGCCCAAAGAGGTAATGAAGCAAAACAGCCTCTTGAATCCCATGGAAACAAAACCAAAGGAAAACGAAAGTCTTGCTTTGGGAGCAGGCAGGGCTCAGAAAGATTTTGGTTCGTAACGCAGTCTACCGACCAGACAGGTACATCTCCTTACTCCTGCGCTTTTTCTCCAAGCGTCTCAGCCGCTTCTCCTCCCGGCGCCGGGCCTCCTCTGCCTCCTGGTGCTGCCGGCACTTGTGGAAGTTCTCCACCACCACCCCCACAAACATGTTGAGCACGAAGAAACTGACGATGAGCAGGAAGGAGATGAAGTAGAGAAGCATCCAAGGGTTATGGTTCTGGATGGGCTGGTAAGGTGAGGAAGTAAAAAAACAAGAGAGAAGAGAAGCGGCATACACAAGATGTAAGTCAGGATATTGGGCACTCGGCAACAAGACTGCACAGAATATTTTTGTGGAAGGAGGCTAGGAGGAGTTAGGAGATTTCTCCAAAACCAGTTTCTCACCAACTAGAACTTTACTTTCGTTGTAAAACCCATCCTAGCCTCTGTACATTGGCTTACAGGATTTAATTATTTTGGCATTTATTTCATACAGCTTAAGATAAATCTCAGTGGATGTGCATCATCCCAACCATGAGATCATTTTACTTAAAGATATATTCCAGCTTATTTTTTCTTCCCCATCTGAAAAAGAAAAAATAATGGCTCATGTTTCTCAATCAATATGAGATCTTCAGAAGAAGGGGAAAAATTAAGTCCAAAGTGTTACTGCCGATACGATGGGGTACCGCTCATCTAAGACTCTTGACTTTCCTTTGCAAAGACCACCTAACACAAACTTAATAATGTCTCTTTCACAACACGGGTTGTTTCACAACGTGGGTTGTTTCCCATCTGGTGAGAGTTTGCTCACATTCATCACGCCTCCCATGAAGCCACAGTGCCATGGCATCGTGGCTCTCCTCAAGTACCATCATGTTAAAAACCCCATCAGCGCCCGTTTGTGTACTACATGAGGCACAGCCACTGTAAAAGCTACACAGTGGAGAATGGAAAACTTTGGCAGCCCAAGGGGTGGTCAAGACCTCCAGAAGGTCCTATAGCTCTGCTCCTTCCTGGGACTTCAAAAACTCCAGAGTCACCAGGGCATGAGACTTCTGAGAGCAAAACATCTGGACTCTGCAGTGTGTTTACCTGTTGGTCAATACCCACGGCATCCAAACCATCGTACATGATGTTCACCCAGCCATCTTTGGACGAGAGGACAAACAAAGACATGAGGGCCTATAAGAAGACAAACCAACAGAAAAGATTGGTCTTGCATTTTAGTGTCCAGAAAAGAAACCAACAATGCTCAGCAAAACCCACCCACACCTTGTAACATATCATCTGGCCTGGAGTTGGTGCAGAAATGCAACATATCGTGGCTTGCTCTTACCTATTTCTATATCTGGCTTGAAAGTGAGCTGACTATGGTCATTAACACTCCTTTCCCCTCACATATAGGCTGACTTTTGCTCAGACACCTCAGGCTTCCTGGTCACCAAAGCATGATGCGAAATCAATATGTCAGGTTGGCCCAATGTCATGGGGTTTTAAAAAAATCAATAATATATCCCAGCTCCTGCTATGGGCTCTCTTGATTTTCAGCCAGTATAAAGCACCTTATTTTTTCCATTTGCAAACCTAACAGCTACAAATCAAGAAACTAAAAGTGACAGGGGAGGTCCGTACAGGAGGGTCCGTATGCAAAAGCCGTGGCTTTAAGACAACACTCTCCTGTCAACAAGGAATTGTATTAACCCTAGGAAGTCTGGCTGCAAGAGATCAAGAGGTGACGACCTCTATTTTTATCCAGTTAGTGCTGTTTCTGATAGAGGAATGCCTATGTTGTCCTTGGAAATTTCCTATGACAGAGGTTCCCCACCCTCTTCAAAGAATACATTTTAAAGTGCTTGTCCATTAAAAGCTGGTACAGAAAATTCCGGCGATGAGGACTTTACCTGTCCCAAATTGTCAAAATTGTATTTCCGCCGAACCCATCTGTAGTGTGCGTTCGTGCAGTCAGTCTTTGTAGTGATGTTTTTCACATCAGGACCATCACAGTAGTAGAACTTGCCTTTAAAGAGCTGTAGTTGAGAGGCAACAAAAAAAGAAAAAAATAGTTTAAAAAGCAGCAGCTTCCATAGTCTGTCCCCTGATTTATCTTTCTTTCCCCTAGTAGAGTTGTTTGCCAAGCTCAAATTCCTTTCCTTTCCTTCCAGCTCAGACGTTGTCTTAACACATATGCCCAGAAAACATCTCTGGTGAGACTTCAGGCCCTGAGCCGCTGTTGTGGAGAGCCTCAGACACAGAAGGAAGGTGATCCTGCAGGCTTGCCCTGTCTTTCTGGGAGGACGATAATCTCCCCTCTGAGGAAGAGATATTCTGTACATCCTAGCACAGAGCCAGGAGGGATCTTGGGAATTTGTCATTTCCTTCCCCTGCTCTCCACAGGCTTAGTTCATGCTGTGGTGTTCATCAGGGAGGTCTGCTCTTCTAATCCTGAGGACCTTCCGATGAGCAGGTGCTAACCCCATCCTGGAGCTTTTCTTCTAGGGCTTGGCTCCTCTTTCCTAACACCTAATTGAAAGCTTCCTTTGGAGAGATTTAAGCTCATTACTTCCACCTAAACCTCAGCTGGTGATCAAAGCAGCTTCCCTTTAGCAGCAGTCACTTTGTGGGGAGGGAAATACTCTACCTGGACCCCTAAAATCCCAAAGATAATGAAGAAAGCACAGCAGATGAGAACAATATTCCCAATAGGCCTCAAGGAGGAGATCAAGGTTTCTACCACCAGCTTCAGACCTGGGGCTCTGCTGATGACTCTGAAAACAACAGCAAAACAATAAAGCTTTTAATTTTTTATGCATGCCCTGTTATCCTATGGTTGCTTTTCCTCCTCTGCTTGGGCTTCAGTGAAGCCAACACAACCCTCCTCTACCAACAGGCAGCACTCAGAGGCAATTAGTGACTTGGACAACCAGAACATTCACAGGAACATTAGACGGAATTTAAAAAGTGTAAGCCATCCTGTCTGCGGGTTGGTGGGCAATTGCTTGCTAGTAAGAGGAGGGAATACTCTCTATGGGTAGAGTAGCACAGAGGTTCTCACTACAGGGCTGTTGGTACCTCGGTCCGGAGAGCTGATCCCCTCTGAGGTCTCTATGATCCAAGCAGAGGGGCACACACCAGGCAGGAGCCTGCTTCCTAACACAACACAAGTAACAGCTTCACAGTGGTACTAGTAAGAATGTGTTCTCCTCTTTCTACCGCCTCGCCTGACCTACTGGCCTGGGCCCCAAGACAGCTTTTCAAAGGAAGTCATTTCAATTTGTTTCCTAATTAGTTCCTGGAGTGACTCTTAGGTAGCAGGAACTCGTGATCAACAGCTCCATGGCCAAAGGGTCATCCCATTAAAGAGCAGCTGGCTCGCTGTGAGAGGCCAGCCACGCTCTGAGCACGGCCTGAAGCAGCTTTGGGGTATTATGGAGAACTAATGTTTTCCTCCCCTGCAGGAGCACCTGGAGAATGGTGTTTCTCCCATGGGCTTCTGAAAAATGTGGTTGCACATGTGAAGAGTAACTAGCCCAAGCAAGCTTTCCTGTGAAGGAGGGGGTTTTGAGTGAAGAACATCAAAGCTTTTTTTTTTAGGAGGGGACTGCAGAGGGGAGAGGGTGTGAGTCCTTGCAGGTAGCTTGAGCTTGCACTGCTAATGATGCTTTCACACCTGCCAAACACAGAGAAAATAGGAGAGTTGTGTGCTACAGGGACAAAGCGTTTCAGGAGGGTCTCGTTTAGCAGCAAATACTGTGGCAGCGAATGAACTGCACCTATGAAGAGCTAGGAACAGTCCCCAGAGTAATCCTAGAAGAGGCTGTGATAAGTGAAGCCATCGTGAGAGGTGATGAATTTCTCTCTATTAATAGGATCTGGCCTAGTTATTCTCCAAGACTAATTCCCTTCTCCCCCCCCCCGCTTACATTTACTTAGGAATTACTTATGCCCTGATTTCTGCTCCTAGTGATGTGTGTTATATGCTCCAAGGTGCTGCCAGGGTGACCCAGAGAGGCTCCTGCTGAGACCCAGATGCCACCAGCAGAACCCAGCGTGGGAGCAAGAGAGGAGACAGAAACACTCACAACGTTACTTGTCATAAAGAAAGACAGAGCAGCAGACAAAGAGCTGTTGTTCTTGTGGTCATGGGCCTAAACAAGATTGCCTCTTCCTATTACTCTCATAAGCAAGCAGCTTTTCATCAGAAAGCCAACAGGTCTCAGGAGGTGCCTATCTTATTTCCCCTGAAATTTCCTGAAAAAAGGCCCGTGTTTCTTGCCAAGCAGGATGGAGATCGAAGAGGAGCCGGGAGATGGTAGAAATCCCCCAAGCATTAACACTCTTTGTTATTGCCTAATCGTAAACAAAATCCAAATTCTCTTTATTCCTGTTTCTCCGTTACTGAAAGTGTCTCCCCTTCCTCTTGCTCGGTGAGAGCTGAATCGTTTTGCAGTGACGGTAGATATGCAGGCTCAGGAGAGCAGGGGTAGATGCCGGAGCTTATCAAATTATTGTCAGCACCTGTTCAATTGCAAATTTTCTCCGAGCCAAGGTGACCTCTTTGCTTGGGAACCGCGGAGAGGTTGCGTGGTTTAACAAGGAGCCAGACTGATGTGTAAAAGGGTGATCAAAATGCAGCGTGGAGGAGACACGCACTGCGCTAACTGCCTGGCTATGATAACACCTCTCACTCCAAGCTCCAGCCGTTCTTTGCCATGCTGGCGGAGATGAATTATAACTAATTTCACTGTTTTCAAACAGTGTGACTAGATAAGAGCTCCCCAAAGGTGATACTACCCGTACTGTTTCAGCTTTTTGCGTTATTAAACAAGACCTTGATGGATCATGGGCATTTTTTCAAACTCCTTGATCTACCAACACAAAGCAAACTCAGGCACCCTCTCAGTGAACGTACCGGAGAGGTCTCAAGGTGCGTAGAAGCCTCAAAACGCGAAGGACACCCAGGATCTTAGCTCCGCCTGCCGATGCCATGGAGACAATAATGTCAATGATAGATACAAAGACCAGGACTCCATCCAGGACGTTCCAGCTGCTCTGCAGATAGGTGTTCTCCCCAGAGAAGAAGCCAAGAGCTACCACCTACAGCCAGGAGAAGACAGACATTTATATCTTCACCCACATCATAACTACGTCATGTTCTGGTCTTTGCCGGGCCTCATTTGAGCCGTGGGGTGAAGGTGCAATTACCTTAACCATCATTTCAGCCACAAAGATTGCAGTGAAGATGTAATTAGAAACACTTAGGAATATCCTTTCCTGTAAAACACAACAACAAAAAGAGGCAAGTTATTAAAAGACGGTAGAAAACAAACATCTCTCATTTTGCAAGGTCTTGCCCCGACAAGATGAAGAACTGCATGCTGGATCAAGGAAGAAAATGACTTGGGTACTCACCGTGCTGTGTGGGTCTATGTCTGGTCGCTCCAGTGCTATAGTGATGCAGTTGAGAAATATGAAGACCAGCACCACGTGATCAAACATTTTGTGGGCAATGACCCTCTGGCACATCACTCGGAACCTGAAGAAATGGTGGGGAGAAAAATATCCTTCAGATGTTTGGGTCAGGAGGAGACTCCCACTCACATGGTACGTCCTCAGAAGCCTTCACCAGCATCAGCCCAGGTGGTGAGCTGGTGTCTCCACAAGCTTTGGCCTTTGTTATCAATTCAGTAGACAAGATGTAATAGCAGCTATTGTTAATGCTAGGAAGAAGAGTCTTCCTAGACAGGCATGGAGTGAACCACGCAACAATTCTGCCCATGTGTAACAGAAAAAGTTACCTAAAAACCAGGAACTGGATTTCTAAACCTCTCAGTGCTTCTGCACCAGAGAGGGATTTTTCTTGAGGAAAAGCTCACTAGAAACGTACTATTCCATTGCCACAAAACTCTGGTGCTGGTGGGCTGGTTTTTCCCTGGGATTTCTTACCGATTCTGTGGGGAAAACAAGTAGAGGGACCAGTCTTCATGAGTCTTGCACCATTGTGGTTTGTAGGGCTCCAGGACTTTACGAATCCGGTAGCAGTAACTCTGGATAGAAAAGAAGAAACACCTTTTCTTCCTCTTTTATTTTCCTGCCTCTTCAACTTTCACAGTCCTTTAGTGAAAGGAGGCAGTACCCGGCACTTCGTAGTGCCTGGAGGGAGTCACGGCTTTCGTGACAGAGCTGTGGTGGGCACTGTCACATCTGTCCAACAAAACAGGGAGGAAAGGGGTGGAAGAACAGGGCTGCTGTACAGTGAGATACGAACATAACAAAGCAAAACTTCTCATTTTGAGATCCAAAAGTGTGTCAATAGCAAAGAGGTCTCAAGCAACCAAAGAGTTAAATAGAGAACATTCTTTCTAGGCTTTCAAGCCTTTGAGAACAACAGGATTTTGCGAGCAAAACCACTAGCTAGCTGCTGTGTCTACAGTTCATTTTTGGAGGCATCCTGGGCCAGCAGGACAACCTCAATCAGCCCAAAAACCAGGCAAATGCATGCACAACCCTTGGCACTTTTACCTCTTTAAAGACCACTGCAAGGTAACAGCCCATCCTCTTAGCCAAAAAAACCTTTTGGGAAGTTGATGCCCATCCCTTGGATCTGCCATTGGGAAGCAACACATTTCCAAGCCTGATTTTAATCAGCCTTCTTGGAGTTGAAAAGCCGCTTAATGCATGAGTGCCCAGTTTCCCCCTCAACTCACATCCTCCATGTCATCCTCATAGTCCGTGGAATCCTCCTTGTGACCATCAACGCGCAGGAAGAACTCGCTGGGGACGTGAACCATCTTGCCGTTGCAGTCTTGGTACTCTGCAGGCAGAACGGCCACGGGGCTGATACTGAGCGAGTGGCGCGTGGTGGGCAACTGGAGCAGCTCAGGGAGGTCCAGGGAGCTGCGGTAGTCCAGGGACTCTGCCCGGCGGTGCAACGAGGGCCTGCTGACCGTGCTGGACTTAGCATCATCGGAATCATCGTCTGTGCTGCCTTTCCCCTCCCCGGAGAGCAAGGACTCTCTTTCTCCTGACTGGCTCTTCTTCTTGAGGCTCGGGGCTCTGCCCAGGCTATTCCAGCTCGAGCGTCGGCTTCCCCAGTTGCTGCTGGTGCCCCAGTTAGCGCAAGGGGAACTGCGGAGGCTGGACTGAGAGAGGAGAAAGACATTTGAGGGTTTGTTTGCAGGAGGAAGCCAAAGGATATGACATTTTGCTCAGATTGGAAGACCCTTCGTGTTGCACGTTGTGTCTTCCCCTTCCAGCTTTCCTCACTGCTCCAGTCCCATCCTGCCAATGCCTTGAGATGGGAGCCAAGCGCCCAGCTAAGCCCACGCTGAAGGTTCTCTTTGAACTACACCTGTAGCCCAGCTACCAATCCTCAGTGCTGCAGGACTTCCTACAGTCCTGGCAACGTTAACTGTGCATAAAAACTGAACCCAAACCCACTCTTGCTGAAGTGGGGTTTTCTTTCCTCACGTTCTGGTGGTCTCAGCCCACAACTTCCCTGGCTTCCAAAGGGGCTCTGGCACCTGAGTCACCCAAGTGTCTGCTAGAAATTGTGCCCCCAATTTGCATAACTTTCTCTTCAATTTGCTGCATAAGGAGAAGGAATAAATGTTTCTCTTACAGCGAATTTCTGACTGGTGTGTCAGCGCACTTTGGCTAACAGGTAGTTGCCAGGATGAGAGCACTTAAGGTCAGAGCAGAAAAGCTAGAAGAAAACCTCTTTTTCCCTCCATGGCTTCCTCCCAGCACAAAATGAGGCAAACTGCCGTCCTCCTTGTCAGCGTTGGCCAGCTCTCCTCTGACTGCTTCATCTTCCTTTGGCTGGTGGCACTGATGCGCACTCAGAGGAAGGATTCAAACAAACCTCTCCAGCAACTCACAATCCCATGAAACCCCAAGGCAAACAACAGTCATCTCTATTTTCTTTTCAAAAGCATTACCTTGACTAAGCAGCTTACCAAAGGGGACAGTGGCTCTGTCTCTATGTGAAGTGCCTTCACGGTCTGCTGCCTTGATTTGAACATGATATTGCAGTTACAGAGCAGAGGAACGGGACAGATAAGCAGCGGTAGAAATCCACTTTGTCTATTAACTCTGCTCCGTCTGCTTTCACAGAGCTGCCCTCCCTCCTCCCTGTTGCAAGCAAAATGCAGTCGGTGGCCAAAACAGCCAGCTCCAGCCAGATCTCTGCTCCACGAGCTGTGCCTCGTGGCCATCAGTCAGCTCATACCTTGCTTCCTCTGTTTCCCCTCCAACAAGGCTGCTGCACTGTAACTGGAGCTCAGCTGCTGTGCTGGTAACAACAAATGCTTCATTTCCCGTGACGCAA
Organism: Eurystomus gularis; assembly: GCA_013400335.1. Classification (NCBI taxonomy): domain Eukaryota; kingdom Metazoa; phylum Chordata; class Aves; order Coraciiformes; family Coraciidae; genus Eurystomus; species Eurystomus gularis. Next base: position 367,984 of record VZZY01002323.1, read on the forward strand.
GGTGGATTCAAGATGCAACCCTAAAACACTGTGTGTGTGGGGAAACAGGCCTTACCCTCACAAGAACACTTGACAGCTTCTCTGAGACACCACAAAATGGCCAGCGTGGTTGGCAACCTCCTCCTCAGAGGGGTTTGCTGGAAGAACTGCATGAATGTACGACTTGTCTCAGGTCACGTCTTTCCAGTGGCCTGGCATGGACTTCCAATCAGATACTAGGCAGGAAAACCCTGAATCCCAGTACATCCCTGTCTCTTCTCTTCACACACTCACTGTCCTTGACTGTTCTGTTGTCACTGTCCTGCCCCAGCATAGCACACACATTCATTTCTCCCTCTTGACTCTGTTCTCCTTCTGCCTTTCCACATAATTCTCACCTTTACACCCGCTTTTTTATTTGCTAGCAGCACACGCACGCACACATATACATCACCTGTGACCCTTGCAGGCACTTGAAGGAAAGTTGTTAGCAACAGGAACCTACCAAGGACTTCTGATCGTAGCTCAAGGGGTCTAGCGAAGCGTTACTCTCTCTCCTTGAGTCCACAAAAGTGTGCACTGAATCCACGTGTGGGGAACACTTCGGTGTGGGCATTGGTGTGGCAGCAGTGCGCATGATTATAGGAGGTGGCATGCTTCCCCTGCCCTCCAAGTGTCCGTTTGGGGTGACAGCAAGCGAGTACATCTTCATCTCTGGAGAGAAGGGGAGAGACAATACGAGGTGAATGCTCAGATACAGAGATTACTCTTCAAAATGCACATTTCTCCTTGGGTCTTCTAGGAACTCTGCCAAATGGAGATGAAACGTTGTGGACAATGCCACCCCACCATGTTGAAAGGCATAAAGCAAATGTCACAACCTTTTAAGAGGCCTTCAGCCCTGCCTGGACTTGGAACAACTCATTGCCCTCCAGAGGAAGCTTATGTTGCTCACTGTTTCTTGGGATTTAGGGAGTGGAGTTACAGTTCTGGGGGACTGGGAGAGAGTTTCCAGGGAAAGGATTTTCTCTGGAGATTTTCAAGACCTGTCCGGAAGCGTTCCTGTGTGACCTGCACTAGGTGAACCTGCTTTGGCAGGGGAGTTGGACTAGATGATCTCTAGATCTTCCAATCCCTACCATCCTGTGACTGTGTGACATTGAGCACTGGCTAAATTCACTCTAGGAAGCTATTCTCTTCTCCATGTCATACAGTCTTGCACAGACGGTTTTTACACAGTTCTGCTGTGCTCTAAGTCCCCTCATGAGGAAGGCACTAAGAAACATCAGTCATTGTCTTTAGTCATCTGTCCAGGAGATAGGAAATGGAAGTTGCTTTTACACATCCACCCACCTAGAAGAGTAAACCTTCTCTAGCAGAGAAATCTAATGGCACATCTCAGTGGTAATTGCAGAAAGCCTCTATTTTAGGTGTATGGCAAGCACAGACTGAAAAGCCCATATTCACACTGTGGGTGAACCAGACACAACGTCTCCAGCCCTGTGGAGTGCAGTGATATCCAAACCCAAAAGCTTAATTTCAAACACGAAACCAAAGTTGAACTAGCCCCTGTCTTACTGGTTTTTGGTTGAATAACTGCAGAATTCATCTTAAGGATGGGGAAGGATGGGAGCATCTGTGACCAGCACAGAAGAAGTACAAGTCTGCAGTGAGAAATCCAAGTGAGGGCATTACTCCTGCTATTTTTCTTCCACTGGCTGCTTTTGTAATGCAGTGTCCTTCTATTGTATCATCTGTTTAGTTGCTGGCTCGTGCACAAATACCTGATCCGCACCACAGAAGTCCATGGGAATGCTGCCATTCACTTTGAGCAGTGGAAGATCCAGCTCAAAATTTGCTTATCTGCACTACCCGTTCCTCTTGCCAGTGTATCTGTTTACAGACCAACGGCATTGTAATAGAATTATTAATGTCCTTATGCTGTTTAGTCACCACTTGGCACCTATGAGGCTTATGGAGACACAAGACTCAAGGACTTCTGACTGATGGCGAGCTCAGCCCTGTTTTCTATTCCTGTGTTACCTGAGAAGAGGTGACATTATTTCTTTCCCCTAGAACTCATTATTTGAAGCTTCTCAGCAAATCGTTGGCACAAAGCTGATGCATAGTTGGTGCTGTGGGCTCCTTTGCCATGGACATTCATGTGGTGTTCGGAATCTGTTGCTTCACCTGAAGGCCGAGCAGCTCCATCACCTTGCTGCTATCCAGCTCTGCCTCAGCTTCCCCAACAAATCACTTCTGCCCCTTCCTCAGCCGAATTCCACCTGCTCACCCCAATCAATATCATTTCCTTAGCGGAAACAAATCCTGGTTTAGAAGCATTTAGAGTAATCCTAACGAGCCCAGGCTGAGAATCGAAGCACACAGGAGTTAAACTGGCTCCTCTTTGCTATTGTGCTATTCATGCTGCTAAAATACGTGATCCCTTCCTGTCCCCTATCTGGTTGCAAGCTCGACTGAAGCTGTCACCTACTCTTCCATGTTTGTAGTACGCTAGCACAGCGTGGCCTTACCTCAGATGGATTGCCAGCCCCTCCTGTAACACAAATGAAAAGCTACATTGCCATCAATCAAACCTCACCTAAACGCAGTTGTGTGAGAAACCACACAGAACAGATGAGAACATGATTGATTGGAGAAGCTGCTGAGAAGCAGTGTGAGAATATTGCTGTCAGCAAAGCGCTCTGTGGTAATGATAGAGGAAATTATGAGATGTATCTAAATACTCCAGTTCAGCTTAAATTAGCAAAACATCTGTTTAAAGGAAATACCAACGCTCATTTAGCTTTTCTTTTCGTAGAGCTGCTCTGTTAACAGAGCTATCAGGTTAACTGCCAAATAAAATGGATTCTTCCACTCTGTCTTATAAGTTTATGTGGAAAAATGACTGTGGAAGCAGAGCTGTAGCTCTCGGATTCCCAGGAAAATGTAGAGGCAAAATCCTACCTGTTGCTCGGAGGTCCTTTAGCTTCTCGAAATCATCATCAAAGTTGGCAGATGTCTTGTCTTCGTCTGTGTCTGACCTGTTGGCATCACCCTGCAGAGACGACAAGGTTCATTAACACACCCAGTTCATTTAAACTTCAGCACAAAGGCCATTTGTGTCACTTAGCAGCCCAGAGACACCTCAGCTCCCCATGGTTAGTTTAAGTGTGGCCCCAAGAACCAGGAGAGCAGAATGGCAAATTCCCACTGATATTGCCCTGGGGAATCACAGAATCCCAGCATGGTGGGGTTGGAAGGGAGATCCTCTGGAGATCATCTCATCCAACCCCCCTGCTCCAGCAGCTCACCCAGAGCAGGGGGCCCAGGATCTCACATCCAGGTGCCTTTGGAATCTCTCCAGAGAAGGAGACTCCACAACCTCTCTGGGCAGCCTGGGCCAGGCTCCGACACCCTCACACCAAAGAGTTTTTTCCTCTTGTTCAGATGGAACCTCCTGGGCTCCAGTTTGTGCCTGTTGCTCCTTGTCCTGTCTCTGGGCACCACTGACAAGAGTCTGGCCCCATCCTCTTGCCCCCACCCTTTAGATAATTGATAACATCCCCAGTGAATCCCCCTGGAATGACCCCAGGTAAGTTCCTCTTCCTTGATTTGTTTTCATACTTGGACAGAAAGGACGATGTGATTGTGACTCCTGTTCCTGCAATGTCGTTATGTTTCCTACACTGTGCCCAGCCTCACTGAACAGTGTGTCCCAGGGGAGAGCAGGGAAGTGCAGCTGTAATCAGAGGAGCAACAAAGAAAGCTTGGCATGGTGGGGTTCTGTATTTGCACTCGCCATGATCCCAGCTGAGAGCACTTAGGGTTTAGTGGCAAATGATGTCAAAGGGTTTTTCTTCTTTATTTGACAGTGCTGGAAATTTGACTTAGATCAGAAAACTCAGCCCTGATTTGCTTCTTTCATGCTGGCTGGTAATCGAGATTGTATTGGAAAATCTCTTGGCAACCTTGAAGCTGAGGCAGAAGGGAATGAGGCCAGCTTGTCTGGCAGCACAGCATCATCTCAGGACAGAACAGCCGACCACCAGACTGGCTTTCTTCCTGGAAGTCCAGTTCCCTTTCATACATATCTGCCTCTGCTACCTGAATCATGTACCAGCCTGTGACAGAAAAGCTATTGTCAGGTTCTCCTCTGCCGGGGGGGATCTGCAGAGAGGAGAGATTCCAGCAGGCTGTCAGCTTCACTCTGGTTTGATCCATCAAGACTGCAGAAATGCTGTGCAAATTGGTAGCAAATGGTTGGATTAAAGCAGCTGATCCCAGAAAAAGGAGCACAGTTCCTGAACTGATGCCTGAACACATCGCCATGGTTTCTAGCGACATGGTGCTCAAGTGGCAGTGGACTTCATTTCAGCTCTGAGGTAACTGGTGCAGCTGAACAGACGGAAGGACTGAGAGGCTCAAGCTCCCTTCTTCATCTTCTCTGTTTTGGAGCAGAAGCACTAGTGCAGAGTAGATGAAAGATCTGGGTGATTTTGGAAGGTTTGTCTGCTCTTCCAGAGCAGCTCTGGGGTAGATTTCAAAATTATATGGGAAAAATATAAGCACAAACATGCAATTATGGCCCTGTTTGAAGGCTGGCTGCTTGTTGTCCTACACACAAATATACTAAAAATGGTTTTGTGGCTATTTAAGCCTATTCTTTTCTAGAGATACTCCTGCCAAACTTGCTCCGCAGGTTGATCAGAACCTGAGATCTGACTGAGACTGCGTACTGTGATTCACAGCACAATTTTTAGTGGCCTTGCTGAAATGCTGTGGGCATTCAGAGCTCAGGGCAGCTCGAACGTGCACTCTCTTAACGGCACGAGTCGCCCAGGAGTAGTCACTCTCCAGCTAAAGGAAAGAAACACCCGAGCAAAGGGAGGAGGAACACACCTCAGTGTCTGCTGTAACTGCAAAGAGCATCACCCTGCAAGGGGGCAAAGTCAAAGAGGTCAGAATAAGAACTTCTGCCGCATTCCCAACATACCAACAGAACCAGGGATGACATGAGAAAACCCAGCTCCACTGATACTTCTTTCCTGGGAGTTGTCCAAGGAGACAGTAAACATCTTTGGTTCACAACCAGAGCTCAGTTAGGAGTTTGTAAGTGCAAGACTTGAATCGAGCCCAAGTAGCTGAAACACAGCCCTGAGAAGGGTTTTCTGTAACACAGCTAAAACCTCACTACGAGACAACTGACAAGCCTTAATGTCAGGCTTTGTAATAAATGGAAGTGGAGAGCGAAATGTGCCCTGCACATGTCACACCTGCAGTTGCTGGCCTTTTCTGAGCACTGAGTGAATCATACAAGCTTTGAAAACTATTCCTTACACACGTGGAATTCGTGGTCCATAACAGCTCCAAAAGAATCATAGAATGTATTGAGTTGGAAGAGACCTCCAAAAGCCATCTAGTCCAACCCCCCTACAATAAGCAGGGACATCTCTAACTAGCTCGGGTTGCTCAGTGCCCCATCAAGCCTGACCTTGAATGACGCTAGGGATGGGGCCTCCACCACCTCTCTGGGCAACCTGTTCCAGTGTTCCACCACCCTCATATTAAAGAACTTCTTCCTAATGTCTAACCTAAATCTACCCTTTTCTAGCTTAAAACCATTCCCCCTTGTCCTATTGCTACAGACCCTTGAGAACAGATCTTCCCCTGCCTTTTTACAAGCCCCTTTCATGTACTGGAAGGTCACTATAAGATCCCCCTGGAGCCTTCTCTTCTCCAGGCTGAACAGCCCCAACTCTCTCAGCCTGTCTTAACAGCAGAGGTGCTCCAGCCCTCTAATCATTTTCATGGCTCTCCTCTGGACACATTCCAACAGGTCTATGACCTTCTTCATCATGCACTCAGAGAGCACTGCACAAGGTTGCCCATTTCTGGCTGTGCATTAGTGGGCTCCATGGGAGCAGGTAAGGTATGGGATCTGTACTGCACAAAGAGACCTCCACCCTGCCAGGCAGCTGAGCAGAGAATCATAGAATCATTTATGTTGGAAGAGACCTCTAGGATCATCAAGTCCAACCTTCATCTAACATCTCCCTGACCCCTAGACCGTGTCCCAGAGCACCACATCTATTCGTTTGTTGAACACCTCCAGGGATGGTGACTCCACCACTGCCCTGGGAAGCCTGTTCCAATGCCTGACCACTTTTTCAGTAAAGAACTTCTTCCTAATATCTGATCTAAACCTCCTCTGGTGCAACTTGAGAAAACTTTCTTCTGCCTTAAAGCAATTGGGGACAAAGGATGCAAATGGCTCTACACAGGCTCTCTGTGCTTAAATGCAAGATTGCTCGAGCAGGAGCAGTTTCCAGTCAGCTGGGTCACACATGCTGGTTACTGTCCCTTTGAGTTTCCCTGCCATGTTCTCTTTTCCTCCCAGATTTGGTGGAATCTGAGGTTACCTGGCACATCTGGCCATTGAATACTTTGAGCTACCATATGGCCAACGGCACTGGTTGCTTCTGCATTCGGTTCAGGAAAACCTACTACTTTAGTGCAGAATTTAGTCTGCTACAGCCTGTGCTGTTTTCTAGTAGAACTGAGGTCCAGCACAACCACTCTGAATACAGCTACAGCTCTCGTAGCTGTATAAAACCCTGTACAAATCTTGCATAAATCCCTTCTGGGTTGGAATATAGCAGCTAGTGCAGGGCCTGTAGAAATACTGGCAATTCCTTTGCTTTGGTTTTATAAGTTAGCAGCTAAAATGTCCATTCCACCTGCAACAGGTTGCACTAGAACAGGAATATGGCAAAGGTGTTGTAGCATCCAGAGCAAAGCCAGGAGATGCTGAGATCGGTGACGCTGAGAAAACTCCGAGAATTTGGAAATAAGCAGTGTCAGCATGAGCTCTAGTCACTGAGACATGGAGTAAAGGCTTGTTCTTGGAAAAGGATCTTCTCACTCTTCTTGGTCAGCTGTGCTGGATCTCTGGTACGTGGAGCACAGCTGTTCATTTTGAAAGTCATGAGCTAGACAACTCGTGTCTTCTTCTCTGGGTGTGCAGGTGGCACTCGCCACCTTCAGCATCCATAAAACAGCCCTGAGAGATGTAGATCAGGGTTGGTTTTTTTTTTCCCCAACCTGGGGCTTGGCTCCTGTTGTTTCAATTAACTTTCCTCTGCTAGTGCTGTGAGGAATCTTGGAGGGATGTTTTAATGGTGAATCTATGCAGACATCCTATGCAGAAATGTGGCTCTGGAGAAGAAAATCTTTGGTCCATGAATATTTCAATTATATTCCACGGTCAGTGAAGGTTCATCTAAGTGTGATCTGAACAGGGCAAATGAGAGCACAATACCATTTCTGGGAAAAAAATGAAATGTGAAAAGGAAAGTCCTATAAAAATAATTTCTTTCTTCTCTTTCCTTTGAGAGCAAAGGTGGTGAAAACTGAAGCCATTTTCTCATTTTCTTTCTGCGTCTGGATGTCTCTGAAGCCAACCCAGCACTAAGCAAACCTTCCCTTCTTGATGGTTGCAGAAATAAAAAAGTAATAATTAAAAAATCCCAGAGCACGACGCAAGCCCATTTGATGCCACTATTCTTAGCTTGAACCGGGACTGGAGGATTTTTGGTGAGTCTCAAAATCATTTCCATTTGCACTAGGACTTTCAAAAAAAGTAATTTTTCTTCCGGATAGTGTATATTGTGCATGCATTTCCAACCAAAAAAGATCTTCCTCACTTAAAATCTCCCCCAAAGGGACTTGCTGTGTTTTGAAAGGAAGATGGAGAAGAGCAGGAGAGGGCAGAGGTGGCTGGTTTCACCCTCTCAGGATGCTAAAAGCAGATCTGGAGTGGACTTGCTGGTGAGGAGGAAAACTTAAAAGGCTGCAGAGGCCCCCCACTCACACCAGTACCATACCACTTACACCAGTCAGACCTGTGTGGCCTGCTGCTCTGGATCATGTGGCACAGGACTGCCCACACAGCTGCTAAGGTTCCTGCCTAGTTCAGACCAGGACATGGCATATTGCTTTTGACTGAGAAATAAAAGCATTTCTGTAATCCTTTCCATGTGAGATGAGATGCAATGCCTGCAGTTCGTCATAATTTCCCTGCTCATTAACCGGATGCAGACATTATTTTCAGGTGTAGGTAAAAATCTCTTTAGCATTTATATGTCCTACATCATCCTAAGTATCTCAAAATTTAATGTTTGTAGCCTTGCAACACAGCTTTGAACAGCTGCGCTACTAGCCTCAAATAACACAGAAGGTCCTGGATTGACAACCAGTTTTTGTCCTACCTGGTCCCCATGACTAGCACTGACTAGACACATTGAAGGCCTGAGGCCCACCATGAAGAAACACAGAACACCAGACATATGGGAGATTTGGTGAGTTAAATTCATCCTAAATTATTTCATCTAGGTCACACAACAGATCCTGTAGCAGATCAACCAAAGCGCTGGTGTCCCAAGTCCCATGCCAAGTCCAGTGGGCCTTACTTGCAAAGATAGATTCACCAGAGCTTTCCATGCCCAACCCAGCTCATCTACAGTCTAAAATTAGGGCTGCTCGCATGGCTAGATGTTTGCACTGACATGGATTCCACCCTGTGCTGTTGCCTACACGTGCTTCTCAGTTCCATCCCTCCTCAGATCTCTTACCTCTGCCTGGAAACCTTCTACCAGAATGGCAACAAGAAGGTTGAAGAGCACATAATTGCCGAAGGTCATCAGGGCCACAAAGTAGAGTGCTGCCCATGAGGATGTAGATGCCATTCCGTTGTACAGGACCACATTCCAGTCCTCTTGAGTGAGGATCTGCAGAGAGGTTAAGGGGAAGACTCTCTAATTACTCCACTCCTCTCATGTACAGCAGCTGCATTCAAATACTGACTCATCCATTTCTTCCTCTCCTTTTGACCTTTTCTGAGTGTAATCATTAGCAGGCCTCATGAAATGAGACAGCAAAACATTCCTTCATTTAGATCTTTGCATGTGAGAGCTCTCTCCTGGCCAAACTTCTCCTCTCTGCAAGAAGATCTAGCACACTGCTGCCCACAGAGATGACTAGTTCAGATCCTAGTAATGGTACCATGAAGGACTTGCTGGTACGAGTCCCATTATCTGGTGGGGATATTGCCTCCTTTGATAACCATCAGAAGATAACAGACCTGAGGCCAGAGCTGTTGTCTCCTTCCGGGCTGCTCTTTATAAGGCATCTGGAGCTGAAGGAAAGGGTAAGGGACATGATATTTGATGAGATAAATGGCATTGGCTCAAGAAACTCAGGGAAGAAACATGGTTTCCATGAGGTAAAAGCACTGACAAGCTGGGCAAAAAAAATACACATCTTGGCAAAGCCTTGCTCCAAGGGACCTTCCTCAGGCACCCCCACTCTCCTAGCTTTCCTGGAGCTCAAAAATCCTGGGGCCTAAGAAAAACGGATGACAGATTCATGCTCCAAATTAAATCATGCTCACAATGACAATGGCCTCTAGCCCTCCTAGAACCAAGGTGGCTTTGGGGACAGGAATGCAGTCAGCTGCACTGAGTCATGCCACCCACTGACCTTCACGGGATGTAGGACTGAGCCCTTGTGCTCTGTGCCAACTCTAGTTCCCAAAGGCCTGGTAGAATAAATGCAGAAATTGGTAGTTATGTTGGTAAAAGAAAAATGTAGAGCTGTGAGACTTAACGCTGATTTGTCCTTGCTCCTTTGTAAGAAGTGACATCCTCCACAGTGAAGACTCTGGGCTGGTTTCTACCATGGTGAACGCCTACTCTGCATGTGGAAACTTAGCCTAACATTGCTTACACCGTGCTCCACTTGGGCTCGAAAGACTGAGCTTTTAAAGAGAATAAGACTGATCTTTATATTTAGAACGTCCTGGAAATAGCAGCTTATTGCTCCATTGAGGAACACACCAGTCATTTCAAGCACATAACAGATCCCATCTGCAGGGGAAACACAACTTTTTATATAAGGACTTACCCAGCATATACAGCCAGCACCTCCAGCTCTGATTTGTGACAGCAATTGTCACTCCCAGTTAAATGGAATTGTTTGCAAAGGACATTTTTGGGGCAGTGAAGGCAAGTAAGGAGACAGAGATCTCCAGAACATGAGCAGAATGGACAGCAGACTGGGGGTCTTCATCTTACCAGCTACAGGAAATGAAATTAAGGGTGGATTTCCAGGCCTTCTTAGACATTTTACTGACAACAGATACGTGCAGTGATGATTTTGGGTGGGCTGCTTCTTTATCAGGGCTTATAGCGACCAGCTGGCTCAGAAACACAATCACTTTGCCCTAACAACTCTACAGTGCTGGTTCAGGCCAAATTTGACACATACCAGAAGAGTTTGTTTGTTTTTTTTTTTTTATAAGTGAAATAACTTGTCCGGTTGGTCTACATTAAAACTTCCCAGAGGATCCAGAACTTACCTGAAATACTGTCACGATGGCCCAAAGTAAGGAATCAAAATTCTTTCTATCTGGAACTGTGTCTCCCGTATCAGTTTTCAGGCTGAACTTGCACCCAAAAAGATGCATGCCGAGAATGCTGGAGTAGGGAAAAAAGGGAGATGGAAGGAACTCGTTAGTGTATGAAATATGGTTGCGGGGAGGATTGCAGTGATTTTTTGGATACTTTTCACCCCTCCCTGTGTTTTGTGGGCAAGTGGTAGCTCCCAGGAAGCAGGGTTCTGCTCCATCACTGACACCACCACTGATCAAACCCTGCCATTTGGTCCTTCTGGGTCACGTTTCATTGCAATTGTCCACATTGAAGTCAACTCAGCAATCTCTTTCGTCTAGAAGATGACAAACCATATTGCCAGCTCCCTAACCCAACCAGGTTCCAAGAACAGGATCCTGAGGAGCATTACAGGGTCAAACAGAAGGAAGTCTTGGAGTCTGTACAACCTCCATCTCAAGTACAACAACTGGTAGAGTCCAGTTACTGGCAGTTTCCTAAGACAAAGCTAACTCCAGAGGAATTGTTGCCCATTTGTGTACTTCATTTACCTACAGAATTACAGCATTGCACAAAAAACTGAGACTGGAAAGAGGCAAATTGCCTGTTGAATGTCTGCTTGTCAGGCTATTGTGAGAGCTTCTGCCACGTAGGCAGCCTAGCAAATGCAGCGCGGCATTATTCTAATCCGTGTGTTGCTTAAGCCAGCTGAACAATTAACCAAAGAAGAGCTGCAGCCTCTGGTACCTGAAGATAAAGATGAAGAGCATGAGCAACATGCAGAAGGTGGCTACGTTGTCCATTGTCTTCATCAGGACCACCAGCTGGCGACGGAGGGCGGGCATGAAACGCACCAGTTTCAGGACCCGGAGCAGCCGAAAAGTTCGCAGCACAGAGAGACCTCCGTCCGACTGGCCGATGATCTCCCAGACGCTGCAGGAACACCAGAAGAAGAAGAATGGTGAACAGCAGCATGGTGCTGTGAAAGCCCTGAGCAGACTGGTTTCTCACAGGATATCAAACTATTTAAGCCCTAAGGGGGTAGTTTATTTGCCTGCCTTTGTTCTGAGCTTCTCTTGCTCCTCACTTCTCTGATTCAAAGGGATGGGTCAGCTGAAGCCAAGAGCACTACCCTGGTTTACACCTTCTGTGTCTCTCTTGACTTTTCTACCTCAAATAACTGATGGAGGGGTGAAGAGCACTGCTAGGAAGAATCCCAGCACAGAGAGGTGCTGCACAAGCTTCTCACTTGCATGTTGTGACATCCCCAGTTTAGGCTGGGACAGTGTTCTCCTGGGAGAGGAGAGCAGAGCCGTGCCCTCTCTTACCCTCCTGCATGTCCTGTTCTGGCCTGAGTTATGTGTTAATTCAGGAGAGGGAGGGCACGCTGCTGGGATGTGGACACTCACAGTACTCCTTTCCCAGGACAAGCCATTCTGTACTTCAGTGGAAAATTGACCACAGTGCCAGATGTGTGGCGTAAATAGACTTTGTTCTCCATCTGCCAGGTCCATTTACTTTGGACAGCCCTTCTAACGACAGGAATCTAAAAGGCCAGCATAATTATAGCACATCATAGCCAACGAGCCCTGGATTAACACACGCCACGTCATTCCTGTTCCCCATCCCACTCCCCAACTGGTCTGAGCCCTCAGCAGGAAACCCACAGTGGAGAAAGAACTGGCAGTGACCTGATGACAACTATGATCCCATCAAAGATGTTGTATGGGTTCTTGATGTAGCCAAAGAGCCCAAAGGCAAGGAGTTTCAGGAGCATCTCCAGGGCAAACATGCTTGTGAAGACGATGTTACTGATCTCCAAGGCGTTGGTCAACTCATCTGGCTATGGGACAAAAAAGCAACATGGTCAAATAGATGCACAGAAGAAATGGCTAAAGGCTGGTTGGTATGTTCCTCCCACTCTGGGATTTCTGCTAATGATGCACAAATCCTCCATCTTCCCATGTTCCTTCCGGAGAACCACAGAGGCAGATAAGTATCTGAGGAGAACAACAGACAAGCCTCATGGCCAGTCCCTGGAAACAGTCTGGAAACACAGAATCCCAGCCCATTCCTGGTGCAGCTGGAGAACAACTGCGCCCAATACATGGGCCCCCAAAACTGAAGCTATGCAAAGGAGAGGGCTTGTTCACTGGTACTAGACACAGTTTTCCAGGGGAATGGTTAGTATGGCTTTTAAGACTTCTGTCTGGGCTTGCATTGGTTGGTTTTTATTGCGCTAACCCCAGCAGAGCTTTATGGATACTGCTATATCCAAAGAGCTGTCAATCCAGCATAGCTCTACTCACATACAGACAAAGCACTGTTCTTGCAGACATCTCTGAAGAGAATTAGGAAAACAAATACCAGTGAAAGCCAGTAGGATCAATAGTCCGAGATATTGGAAACTGTCCCCCCAAAAAACCCAAGATGATTTTTCCTTCTGAAGGCCTGGTTAGTAAAATATAGAAGGTTTTGTTAAAGTGACAGCAGCCTGGCCCTGAGTGTCAGGATTCCCTCCCAGATCTGTGTGGGTTTCCCTGAATATACAAGGCTGCACGCAGCTTAAATCCAAAAATTGATTTTTCCATTCCCCTCCTCTATCAGCAGCACCGAATTACCTCAGGCTACAATCCTGCTTTTCAGACACAGCCTTCGACGTCCCTTTCATTGCCATGGCAAGGACAGATGCCAAAGGTGGGATGGGGTTCACCTCACTTGCTGGAGCTGCTCCTTCCACCAGCACCAGGCTCTGAAACGTACATTTCTAACGCCCAGGGCCTGTTCCTTTGCAATAGAAAATGACTCTTTTTCATTTCCTCAGTGTAATACTATTGTCTAGGAAAAGGTGTTATTTTCATATCTGACTCATCTCCCGACTGATAATAGCTTCCTTTATTCCCCATCCATCATTAGACACTATGTTAAGAGTCAGAAGCTCCTCAGGGATGTTGCTGCACTCTTGGAGGCTCCTCAGGGAGAAGACCTTTGTAACTCCACAGTCTGCAAACTCAATCCTTGGCCATTGAAGGAGAGGGCAAAAGAGTTAAACCAAATGCAGGAAGAGCCCACACACGCCCTACGACAGGCAGCAAGAATCTGTGGGCTGCTAATGAACCATCATTCATTGGGTAAATTACTTTATGCAGTAGACTGCCTTCTGCTCAACCATTTATGCAGGAGAAAGAGCACTGAGAGTCTCAGTCCTCATGGTTATAATCCATATACATTAATTTCTAAGGGACACCAAGGGAAGGACTGTGCAATTTTCAGCTCTTTGGCCTCCAGCAAGGGTGGTGGGGGTTGGATGCACAGTGCACCTGAACACCACGGTCACCAGGCTGCTGTCCTCACACCTTCCTTGCTGCAGGGACGGCGATTCCCTCCTTAACATCAATCCGTGCTTGTCCGCGCCGTTCCCCACCCTGATGATGCCAAAACAACTGGGCAGACAATCACACAGAATCCCAGCATGGGGGAGGTTGGAAGGGATTGGAAGAGACTGTCCTCTCTGTCCCACTCCATCCCTATCCTGCCATGCTGCTGCTAAACACACAGACTCACAGAATCCCAGCATGGTGGGGGTTGGAAGGGACCTCTGGGGATCATCTTGTCCAATGCCCCTTCTCCAGCAGGTCACCCAGAGCAGGGCGCCCAGGATCACATCCAAGCAGGTTTGGAATCTCTTCAGAGACTCCACAACCTCTCTGGGCAGCCTGGGTCAGGCTCAGGCCAGATTACAGAACCTTGGAACCAGCAGCAGCCTCATCCACTAAAGTCAGATGTAGTTCAGTGTTCTCCACGTTCACCTTGCTGCTGCCAAGAGTCACAATTTTATCAGGAAAATCACGATAGCTGGTGATCATTTCAAAATCCCTAATCCTGAAGTTATGTGAATGTGACAAAACAATCTCAGGAGCCATGACCAAAAAAGTCAGTGTCCAGCCTGAACAGCCTAAGCCAAACTTAAACACACCCTCAGGCAAACGAAAAGAATTTGTAAGATGTTATTCTCTAAAAATCCCATGTTTTCTAAGCCAGCCCCAAGATTTTCCTGTGGCCTGTTCAGCAGATGGCATTGCAAGCACTTAATCTGCCGAAATCTCTGCGTGAATTGATTTGCCAATTTCCTTCAATAATTTGGTGCCCTTCTTGCTTGCTCTCCAGCGCTTGTCTTTTGCTTCATATGTGAGTTCTGAGAGCACAGGAGAAAAGCTGCAGCCATCCCTCACGGGAGGGGAGAGAGGGCACAAAGAAGAGGGAAAGGAGAGGACAAGGTGGCCCTGATGAGATCATCAATAGCTGCGATGAGGAGCTGATCCAGCAGATCAAGATGCTGGGGGGACACCTGGGCAAGGCTGATGGACAGCAGGCTGGCAGTGCAAAGCCAACCGTGCTTCAGACAAGAGATCTTCATTATCGTCATCCTTTAATGATTAAACCTGGTGTGAGGCGGAACAAACCCAATGACAAGGACTGCTGTAATGTGAGACGTTTGGAGAGTGGACCTGCAGTGACACGGAGGCAGGACCCACCGGGCAAAGACAAGGATGGATAGCCCTGCATGCTGGCGAAGCTGCTGATCAGAGCTTTTGTATTATTAGAGTGGAAGCGGAACAGCAGATGAGCCAAGAGTCCAGTGATACAGCCTTCAGATGTAATTGCCGCCTTTCAACACCAACTGGAGCCTAGAAAACAGCCTGCCATAGATACTTTTATGGCTTACGAAATGGTTTGTTGCTTAGAGCACCTCCCACTTCTCTCACTCCCTGATGAGCAAAGATCTAAGAGGAGGGTCAAGGAAGAGACACTTGAAAGCCAAGATGGATTTGGCCATTCCCCTGGAGTCAGCCACTAGGAGACACTGTTGGTTTGTTCAAATCTGAGCCAACCCCAGAGCAGGAATTTTTCCAGGAGCCCTTTTCTCTGGGAAAAAACAAAACGTTGATTTGCTGAAAACAATTTTTAATGGCAAGGATTATTTTTGTCAAACTTCCTGGCTGGAAGCAAATGAAGTTGCAACAAAGCTTTCAAATTGCTGCAATGTCTTCTTTTGTCTTTCTCAGAACAGGCTTCTCGCTTGAGACATGGTTGTGTCACAAAATGCAACTTCCTTTCTAGCAAGGAATGGTTAACAGGCAAAGGTTGGCATCACTTCCACTTCCAACAGGGTGGTTCTAAAGGTATTTTTTTGCCCTTTGCCGAATACTTTGTAAACCTTAACTCTGACAGAAGGAAACTACTTTCCCAGCACAGAGTTCCAACCTCTATCAGTGCTTCCTTTTTTGAGTGACAGCCTTCATCAGCTTTGGATATCTCCATATCTTTTGCTGTTGCTGATGCTTGACCTTTACATCAGTTCAGGTTTGCAGAGACAGGACAGGCCAAATGGAGCATGGCCAAATGGCAACCAGGTGATTGCATTGCAAGAGGCATTGGAACACAGAGGAATCTCCACAATGGATGCAATGCGGGAGATGGTGGGCAACGCTGTCCTGCTGGTACGATGGTCCACAGAACCAGAGGTAGAGGCTGGAATGGGAACTGCCGTGCTGGAGACAGTCAGCAAAAAGAAGCACAGGAAGTGGTTTAACCCACAAGTCCCACCAGCAGGTCCCAAAGTTCAAAAAAGGTGCACATCTGAGTACAAATTTGCTAGATTTCAGATTGAAATGAATCCTCATACTTCAGCTGCAGGACTAAGTTTCCCACCATTCAAGAGAAGAGCAGAAACCACATAGGATCAGTTCGTAAGACTTCAGCATCCCTGACTATGAGTTTAAAGCAACAGCTAGCCTTGACTCCAGGCAAAACAAGCCCCAGGAAAACAAAACTACTTCTGTTCACTTTGAAGGCCATATTTATGCTGCGGAACACTTCAGTGATTCAAAGCCGTGTTTTTATTAGGGACAAACCTCAAACGTTTCAGCAGTTCATTCCGAGTTCAGATAAACAGACAAAAAATCCTTTTCTAAATAGTTTGGGTCTGAAAACCTCAGAAGACTAGTCTCTTTCTGAGAATCTGATACTTCTGGTTTCATCGAGACACAGCACAACCTCAGAGCCTTCCTGGAATCAGGAGAAATTCAATAAAAGACAAACCCATAACAGTCAAATTATTGATGGCTCCTACAAGCAGAGGATGAAGAACTGGAGTGGGGCTTTGCAGCCTGAGATTCTCTTTGTGCAACAGAATTACTGCAGCTCTTCAAGGAAGTCACTATTTCTTTGTGCTTCTTTTTCCTCTCGCCCATCTTCTACCTCACCTCTTTGATGGCTGCAGCCGCTACCACCTACTTCACATAGTTCAGTCACCAGCAGGATGGCACCATGTCTTGGCTGGGGCACCTTCTTTTGCTCTGATACTGAGTAGAAATAATCCTACCTGCATCACGCTGGAGAAAAGGGCTGTCAGACACCTGGTCCCTCCTGCTGAACAAACAGGGAAGGAAGCTTCCAGAGTGAAAGATGTGACGTGCTTCAGAAATCCCCCTGAGCAGGGAGAGCTGGGGGTGGCAGAGAGGCAGAGGAGTGGTAAACAAATCCAGAACCTCTCGTCTCATCAACATCCTTTGCACTTACGGTATTTTTTTTCTCTAGTCCTGGGCCTAAAGCTGTCAATGGGATTTTGAGAACTTGTTTATGTTGGCTTTTCTGCTTGGTATTTAAGTTCTGCCTGCAGAGACTCTGACCAGGAAAAGGAGACATAATGAACTGTCAATGTCCGCTTTGCTTCCGGACACTCTGTACTTTTTCTCTTCACCCCATTTTTGAGTGGTTGTCATCTTCTGATGACCAGCTATTCCACTGCAACAGATTTCACCTCTCTGCAGTCTCTGGACCATCCCCATCTCACAGAATTAAAAACCAAGGGGAAAGCACGACACAGGCAGGGAGTAGAGGAGAAGGCATGCAAGCTAATTACAATGAGGTGGAAGAGGGAGGGAAAATCCAAACCACAACTTTTTGCATTAATAAACCCAAACCAACCCACCCAAAGCACTAAGCAACTTCTCTTTTCAGTATGTCCACAGGTTGCAAAGGCATTTGCAAGCTGTGCCCAAGGCCAAGGAGGGACTGCTCCTGGTACTTCCTAGGAAAGCAGAGCAAAGATCCAGGAACAGCCAAGCACAGAACAACACCCAGAAGGAACAGGTCTAGCTTCAAGGGCCTGTTCTCCATCCAGCACTTGGGCACAGCCTGTTCCTTCCAAATACAAGCTCCTGCCTTCCAGAGGCCAGGCAGCGATGTCAGCTGTGGCTCTACCTGGTCTATAGTCATGGGATGCAAAGGCTCCACTCCATCCTATCGAAATAAACCCAGTTATGGGGATTTCAAGATCCATTTCACACAGTGAGCCTCAGGCAGGGTCAGGATGGGAACACCAAAGGCTTTTCCAAGTGGTGGCTCTGCATGCTGCGCAGACACACAGGTGATACCAGGACACCTGCAGCCTTGGCCATGATGTCACACACAATCACAGAATCACTATGGTTGGAAAAGACCTTTCAGATCATCAAATCCAACTGTTATTTAACTCTACCAGGCCCACTACTACGCCCCATCCTTGAGCACCATATCTAGACGGCTTTTAAATATACCCAGAGATGTCAATTCAACCACTCCCTGGGCAGCCTGTTCCAGTCTTTGACAACACTTTCAGTATAGGAGCTTCTCCTAATGTCTAACCTAAACCTCCCCTGATGTAACTTGACGCCATGTCACCAGCTGCAAAAAGGCAACAGTCCCAAGAAAGCACACAAAGGAACACCAACTGCAGTGCAATTCCCCTCCTCTCACAGCGGAGGAGGGAGAAGGTCCTTCTTGGCAGCTCAGCCTCAAGCTTCACCTCTTCATCTCATGATGGCCATCTGTGCTCCCTCATCCGAGAAGAGAACCAAGACACCACAACCAGCCACCCTCCAGGGTCCATCTCTGCGAGGTGGAGGGAAGCTCTTGGCATCTCCAGCACATGTTGACTGTGGAACACGGAGCTATATGCGAGCTGGCTGCTCCTCTACAGAGGGAGAGCCAGCCCTGCTTGCTGTACTCTCTGAGCCGTACAGGCTCCTACGCAACTAATCTCTTTAACCGATGGATTACGGGGCTCCATGTTACATTTGCAGGGTTTACGTGCCACTGTGAAAGCAATCGCGAGATGAAAGCCAGTTTTCTGGGACAGATTAAAGTGGGAGGGATTAGAGTTTTTACATAAGAAATACTGTTCAAAAATTGTGGAAGATCGCTTAAATGGGTCTGAAGTGCTGGCGGCGCGGGAGGGGTGGAAAGCAATGGGATTGTTAAAGAGAGTTCAAAATGACAACATGTTCTTCTAACTTCTAAAAACCTAGAACACGTATGGAATGTGTGTATAATACTAGTAGAACGGGCAGATGCCCACTGCGCTAGTCTGCAACCATGGACCCATGTGCCTTCTGCATCTATATGATAAAGGGCTGGATAAAACATTGCATGGGGCTGTGGGAGGCTGGAAAGTGCAGAGATGTCTAACCCATAGCCTGTCTCCTTTCTTTTCTATCCCTGGAGGTGGGTGGTTTATCCCAGTCCTCACGGCACCCAGTGGTCCCCTCCTCCCCATGCACCACAGCTCTTCTGCACCCAGAGAGATCCCCAAATCCTCGCACTCCTACAAGCTCAAGCTTTGAATTTGAAATGCTCAGCTGTGTTTCTTGCACACTCACCTTTGGAAATGTAGATCAAGTAGCGATTTCTTGCCCAAATCCTATTCCTATGGCAAATTCAAGTAAAGAGGAGCCTGAGCCTCCTCAGGTAGGCTCAGCTCATGGGTCAGGAGCTACAATTAACAGTCACATCACAGGTATGTACTGCAGATCAAATTTTGGCTGAAGGACATGAACACATTGGCAGCACTTGCACTCCTGGGCTCAAGCTCAGACCCTTATGAAGTCAGCCCAGCAACAAGATGTGGCATCGGACGGGCCCAAGCTGAAGGTTCAAAATGCTTAATGGAGCATATAGGAGAATCTGTCACCTCGAGCACCCCTGAGGCTATTAATTATTTATGCTGTCCAAACCAATGTAATGGGCCATTCGGCATGAGAGAGGATGCTCCATGTGCTGGCATCTGGGGGCTGCTCTCTCAGCAGGTTTTATCACCCAGGCAGAGGAACTCTGTCCCGCATCCTCCAAACAATCCCAGCTCTACAAGTGTGGGACAAGAACAGCCCAAATGTCATTGCAGTTTGACACTGGGGTGCAGAAATGATGCAGTTAGAGGGGCCTGTGTGTCCCTCTCCAAGCTTTTGCCCAGGCTATGCAGAGGCTGAGCACTTACTGAAAAATCACAGAATCATTTTGGTTGGAAGAGACCTTTAAGATCATCCAGTCCAACCGTTCCCCCAGCACTGCCAGGGCACCACTAACCCATGTCTCTCAGCACCACATCTCCACAGCTTGGAAACCCCTCCAGGGATGGGGACTCCACCACTGCCCTGGGCAGCCTGGGCCAGACCTTCAAAGCCCTTGTGGGGAAGAAATTTCTCCTCATGTCCAACCTAAACCTCCCCTGGCACAACTTGAGGCCATTTCCTCTTGTCCTATCACTATAACAAACAGTGTGTACCTGAAACCCCAGAAAACAAGCAGCTCAAGGCACTCCAGGCAGACAGCAAGTGTCACGCCTCAATAAGAGCAAGAGTGTTTAGGTCCATGTGCTTCAGGAGCATCTGCAGGCAGCCCTGGCTGGGCTGGGACGTGGAACATGTTCCACACACCATTAATAAAACATAAGCGCGGAGCGTGGCTAAACTGTAATAATAAACATGAGCATCCCCTGGACCTGAAATGGGTGAAGGAGAAAAGCTGTGACTTCTCACAAGCAGCAAATCAACACCACAACAACTACTCGCAGAAGAGTCAAGGTTGCCCTACACTCTGCAAGCTCTGCACTTGGTTTTATCGACAGCTATTTCATTCCAATGCCTCTGAAGCAGTTTGGGAAAAGGTCCTCTCTGAGGGCCTTTAAAGAGCCAGAAGCTCCCAGCCAAAACAGAGAGCCATCAAGGAATGCAAGTGGCAGCTCAGGAGACTGCTAGCAAATGTGAAGGCTACATTTTGACCTTTATTTTTCTCCCCTTTTTTGGCTTGTCAAAGAATAAATGGAATAATTCCGATATTTCTAAGGTAAGTAAACAAGTGACCAAACCAACCAACCAAAAAAAAACCCCAAGCAATTTAAGACCTGGCTTCTTTCCTCCTCTGCATTCCCTGTCCTTAAAAAAAAAAAAAAAAAAAGGATAATGATGCAAGTGTGCCCTTCAATGTCTGCATTTGAAAAATATTTCCTTGGTAAACTGTTGCGACGTAGTTTATTTACTACAACCCAGGTCTCTCACTATCTTAAAATCAACTTCAAACCAGTTTATGGTTCAAACCATGGAAATTGCTTTGCCTTCATATGATACAACATCTCCTTGTAGAAAAAATTGTTTGGATGGTGCTTTCCCATGCACATGAGTGCAGCTGAAAGTTATTTATGCTCTCTGGCCTTGGAAAGGGACCAGGGACTTGAACCAGGATGCCCCAGCTCCTAGAAGACTGCTGTGGTCACCAAGATGTTTGCTGTTCTGAGGTGCTTTCTGCCCTGCCTTTGACAGCCAGACACCACAAATTCTCAGAACTAAAAGCCCTTCTCAGGAAGGGTTGAGCTGTCATTAATGTCTCTACTAAAAGCTGTGCTTTCTGATGAAAAAAAAAAAAAAAGTTTTGCTGAGAGATTTCCAAACAGGTTCTACTTAAAAGTAAGCTGCAAACAGAAGGAGAGAGAGATGTCCTCCTCATGCCTATTGATGAATGTTCACTCTCCGCCTTTGGAATTAAAAATGGAGAATTTATTCTCTCAGTCACCTCTACTCTCAGGTTTTATGCCTTCCTCTAAATGGGATCCTTCATGTGGAGCGATAACAGTTTAATTGAAGATAGCCAATGGTAATTTTTCCTCCTTTCAATTGACCTACTTGATCTCCTAATGCTCTCTGGAATTGCTTTTACTCCTCTGCTCTGTGGCATGAAAGTCACTACTAACAATCATGCCACTGCGTACGACCAGCCAAATGGAAAATGCTCTGCTCCCTTCTGGAGCTGCAAATAGGGCATCAGTGGTGGAATGGAGCAAGCTGAGTACAAGCATGATGTGCCCCAGCATCAAAAAAGAAAAAAGCCATTGATGTTATCCAGCAATGGCCATATATCAAAGTCATAAAGTCTCCGTGATTTTTGTGCGAATCCTTCAAGTTCACTTGGTGTTGACTCCTGGCTGGGAGTGTTTCCTACAGAAGAAACCTTGGCTGCCATGCTTCCATCTTGCAGTGAGAGCTACAGATCAGAGAGTTTGTTCTCTGGGATAATAAACTCTGCTGTAGCTTCCTTTGGAAGCTTCCCAGGCAGAAGGCCCCTCATGGCACAACATATTTGCAGTATTACTTTCCCATTTCTCAGTTTCATTCAGCAAAATGCAATTTCATTTCAAGTGGCATAAATGCCAAGCTGGATTAGATCAATTGTTGTCTTCTCCACCCGCAGGAGGAAAGGACCTGGGCAATCTGAAATACTATCAGCAGTAGCATACAAAACTAAAGCTACTCTTCCTGAAAAGTAGGCCAATCAGCTGGATTATATCTTGATGGAGGATCACTTCATCTGACAGATGGCTGAAAAAAATAAGCCTTAAAACGAAAAAAAAAAAAGCAAACCAAACAAAAACCCCAAACCTTATAAAACAACCCCCCAAAACAAAGCCAGAAGTGCTCAGGTTTAGTTATTAAAGAAGAAGTCACAGGAGGAAGGAGCCGACTCTCCAGATAACAACCAAGGATGAACGCCTCCAGTAATACACCGAGAGTGCTGGAAGAGCTCACCTGGGAAGAGATGCTTGAGTGAGGAATCTGCCAACGGGTGATCCCTGCCAGTACTGACACACTGATTAGGCTCATTGAAAAGGAAGAAAAATGGAAATCTGGCTGAATTGAGGACAGTGAACATCTAACGATTCCTCCAGTGCTGGGAGCAAGCAAGGAAGCGCCTGTTCAGACTAAGCTTGGTGCCAAGGGGAGCCATGAGGGTGGTGAGACACTAGAACACGTTGCACAGAGAAGTTGTGGATGCTCCCTCCCTGGAAGTGTTCAAGATCAGGTTGGATGGGGTTTGGAGCAACCTGGTCTCATGGGAGGTATCTCTGCCCATGGCAGGGAGTTAGAATTAGGTCATCTTTAAGGTCCCTTCCAACTCAAACCACTCTATGATTTTATGATCACCTCTTCACTCTCAGCAGTGCCCCGACTGGAACATCATTCAGAAGGATGTAGGACAGCACATGTCCCATAGAACATCAGGAGATGCCTCTGGCAATATCCCAATGTTTCAGAAATGGACCTGTTACTTGTACCCCATCCCTCTTCTCTTAAGCAGCTGTTAAATACAAGCAGGCTTCTCTCCACGAGCAGCCTGCCATCCCACCCCACAAAAGCAGAGTTCCTTTAAGAGCATCTGGCGAAAATCCAAGGAAATTATACAGACTGAATCATTCCCATCCATATGCTGGTGGAGTCCTTCAAAGCACCAGCAGATCCGTGAGGCGTGACATCTCTTAGCAAGGCCTGTGTTGACTCTCATCCAATATATTCGGCTTAGCCCTTGCCATAAAAAAACCCCCTACACTCACACAAGGAATTCTATTCACACAGTTCTTGCTCGTTGCAAACCTTTTTGTCCTTGACCTCTATCTGTGCTGAAGTCAACAACAAATGGTGGAAAATCATCAGCCTGACACCTGAAATCAGCTTTGCCAGCGAATCATAAAGCATGCATTGAAAAAAATAATGCATCATTCATAGCGATTTATTTTCTTTTTTCTTGGTTATGTTAAAGCTGAAAACATCTTGTATTCCGTACCACTAACTAGAAACAAGAGCTAGGGTCCATCTTTGTCTTTTAGATGTGAAATGAGTCACAAGATTTCAAGAGCTGGAGAGTTTAAGCAAAAGCATAACAATATTGTGAGATGGGCTACAGAAGGATAGACACAAAGAAGACGGAAATATGCTCCAGCCCCTTTCAGACAAAAACGAACAGGGCCTTGAGGCCCTGCCTCAAGGACCCTGCCCAAGAAATCAAGGCTAATTGTCGATTTTCTTTGCTAAAATCTTGCAGCCAACTACAATTGTGTATTTCTGACCGTGCACAGAAGTTGCATGATGCCCATCGCAGGCAGCTCTGACCATGTCCGTTAAAGGTGGCAGGAGCATGAGGACTGGGAGAATAAAGAGCCATTTCCAAACTCTTTGATTGCACTGCAAGAGGCACCTTTAGTGATGATTATATGATCTTTACCCACATCCAAGCAACAGGCTTGCTCGCTGATACCAGCGAGATCAAAGGCCTTTGGGTTGTCATTAGCAGGCAAACTCAGTAGAAGTTGTTTACTTCACCCAAGCTAATGGCACTGGAAATATTTAATCAAAAAATGGACACACTCTCTCTATTACTGCCAAGATGATTCAGAAGGGGCCACTTAAATCTATTTTGTCAAACCATTACTCATCCCTCGCTAATAGACCTTTATGGAGTCCCTTTGAAAAATGCACATTCATGACTCGCGGGCTGCGTACTGGTATTAGGAGATGAAGCACGTCAAGAAAACATGATAGGGGACTGCTGGTGGGAAGAACAAGGTGGGGAATATGTTTAGTCTATATTTGACAAAGACCTTGACTTAGTCATCTTCTAAGCCGAAGGAAGCCGAAGTGGCCTGATGAGGAAATCAGTTCAAGGAGAGGATAATTCTTCAGAAAAAAATTGAGCAATCTGCTGTAATTGGCCTCTGAGTGCTAAGGGGAAGAAGGAAAGATGGAAGGAGATCAGGAGAGCTTTTCTGAGCTTCAAGGATCTTGAGGTAGAAGAAAAAACCAAAAATGCTGGGTGGACATCAGGAAGAAATTTGGTGGTGCATCTTACAGAACAAAGGGGTGTTGCCTACCTGAGCCTTCATTCTTGGGTCACCAAGGGAAGGTTCAGTGTCTAGGAGATGCCAAACATTAGGCCTCCCAAGCTCTTTTCCTAACTCCTAGACTAACTTATAGTCTCTCACGTAGTCCTAAACATGTATCAGACATTTGGGCACGAGCAGTTCTTTATGGGCTTCCCTTTGTGATGCACAGAGACTTCCACTAACTGAGGACTGATATGAAACCACTTATGACCCTGATATAGGAAGAGTTGATCCTGCCTTAGAGCAAGAGGATGGAGGAGTTGAGTTGAGCTCTATATGCTGTGATTTTTGTGACACTGCATCGAAAAGATCCCTTGGGTTCTTCGGATCCAAGCCACTGCTAGGGTGGGTAGCTACATCTTACCACATTTTCATAAGCTGATGAAGCTCAGGGACACCCTGTGGGGACAACACAGCTGGGGGGGTAACCTTCAGCCCTTTTGCCCTCCAAGACAGGACTGTACTTGGTACAGACTCAGTTTTGGCACAGTTTCTCTCCAGCTTCCAGAAACACTCATGAAGGGCTTAAACTTCAAAAGCTTCATCAGCATGGAAATGATTATCTGCAAATCCACATCTGTAACTCAGGCAGTGACTCCTCTCTGCTCTGCATGAAAGATAGGCTAGGAGCCAGGAGAACAAATTCAGGGGAAATCCACCTTTCCTCCCCTCCAGCAAACCTAAAGCAACCCAAGCAGTTGTTCCAAGCTTTTTTTATGTCCCCGAGAACACAATGCTGCTAACAGCCCTGGGTGCTGTAGCCTGCAGCCAAAGCAGGCAGATGGGAACTTCAGAGCTGCCACACTGTTCTTGCAAGTGAATTATTGACACATTCTTCTCAGCCATGAGCACCAGGCTAAAGCAGCAATTAAAGCCATCCACAACCAGCAAAAAGGAAAAGCAAAGACAAAAAAGGTACAAAACCAGAGCCTGTATATTTGCCAGCAGCCTGCAGCGTGGGCTATTACGACTGGCAATGAGGGCTTCTGGGTCCTGATCATAGAATCATTTAGGTTGGCAAAGACCTCTAGGATCATCAAGTCCAACCGTTGTCCCAACATCTCCCTGACCCCTAGACCATATCATGAAGTGCCACATCTACTTGTTTGTTGAGCACCTCCAGGGATGGTGACTCCACCACTTCCCTGGGCAGCCTGTTCCAATGGCTGACTACTCCTGATCCTTCAGGTGTGTCTTCAAGAGCAACCTGCATCAGAGCAGGTGGACAACAGCAAGCAGCACACCACCACCATTCTGCTGGAGACCAGGGAATGAGCTGCTCCCAGGAGCTTGTTGCTCCATTTTTGCTTTTGAGCGTGCCCAATACAGGCGTTCAAACTCCAAAATTTAAAATAACAACTACAACAACCATCATCCCTCTTGCTCCCTGAGACAACAGCCATTTGTTTGGCTAAGGCAAGAAAGGACAAAAGAAGTCAGAAAGGAACCACAAGACAGAGCTGCCCTTCAGCATGGTCGCATCACTTGGACGTTGCACAAATGAAAAGCTTGGAATTGCTGAACGTGAGCACAAACCAGTAGGAGAGCTCAGCAACCCCCATTCCTCCTCACATCAGCTGTTTGTACCTTACACACAGCTCCTGGATTTTCACCTCGAATTCAGAGGAACCACCACGGAGTTTGGAGATGGCCCAGTGCTTCCACATTTTCACCTTCTTGACAAAATTACCCAGTGAAAGGAAACTATATTAAACAACCAGCACTATTTAGAGACGACCAAGGAACAAAATGCACAGAAAGTAACTGTGCTGCCCTTGTGATGTCTTTCTCTTGTAATATTTACTTCTAACATTGGGGCAAGTGCACAAAAATCTGGAAAACAGGATTTAAAAATGAGGAGGTGACTTTCCATTGCATTTTTCTCATTCTTTTTGTATGAAATACCCCGCTCCCCCAAGCACGCCCTAGATTTGCAATATGTTTCTATCGTTATGGGAACAAAATGATTCAGGCAAAAAAGAATTTAGCCATTCTGATTTTATCTAATGAAATATATAAATTGCTGCTAAAAGAATGAAATTCAATTCTATTAGCCCTAATAACAGTAATACTAATTAAATTTATTGTACTTCACTACTGGTACAAGGCTGCGGTGCCAAGCTGCAGAAGGTGTTAGGACTGCTGAACACCTGAGAGCAGCGACTCTCCCCAGGCTGGAGGAGTGGATGGATTTGGAGGTTGTTGGTTGGGCCTTGGTGCACTGGGCAAAGGGGACTGTTGCGCTAACGCTAATTACACTGCTCACGGCAACAATAATAACACCTCTCAAATCATCAGCACCGATGCTGTGAATGTCAAAGAGCTGCTGTCATTTCAAGGGGAACTGTGAGGCAGAGGAAAGCAAAGGTAAAGAGGCAGCAGCTGCCTCCTGATTGACCATCTTGCAGCAGTACCTCTACAGAAGATGCCTGGTTTGGGTGAAGGGCCAGGTGGCCCTTTCCTCTCCTCCTCCTACCTGACACCAGGCCATGCTGTCCTCTGTACTGCCTTGCCATGACGGCCCCATCCTGATCCCATGCCATGTGCTGGAACCACAGCAGGAGGACCCCTCAAGGCAGAGGAGATGAGTTCTGGCTCATTGCACCCCATGACAGCACCAGGGGAGCACCCAACTGCTCCACAGCCCTACAGAACTGCACGGCTCTGCCAGCCCACTGCCCACATCATGCATCCCTCTGGGGAAAACCTGTCAGACCGTGACAGCTCAGACAATAAAAAACCCTCTAGATTTCATTTGCAACCTTCCTCTATGCCACATTCAAGTCTTCCTCCTGGCAGGTTTTCACATCCCTGCAGAAGTGAGGCACACTCCTCCCGCAGCAAGAGGCACAAGAAGGGCTGTTCCAACCCTCTGCTCAAACCAGCCCTCATGGCTATGCCAACCACACCAGGGCTGGGATCCAGCTCCCTGCCCTGGGAGCAGGGCCAACCACCCCTTGCTGAAGAGGCAACCCCAAGAATAAGCCAGACTCATCCATCTCCTCCCAGCAGCTATGTCAGTTCTCATACGAAACAGGCAACACAAGGTTTTAGTTGTGGAGAGTGGGAGTGAAAGAGAATTTAGATGCAATCTCCAGCGTAGAGGCTTTGATAAACTAGCAAAGCTAAATCAACCGTGTGCAAACAGTGAGCCCTTGAGATAGCAACTGAGCTCACAAATGTTTCTGTCCTGATGGAAATCCTCCTCATGGGGTTCCAAAACAGACAGATCATGGTGAAAGCTGTCAAATTATTTTATTCCTTAGTCCCCAAGTGTATCGAGGGATGGGATACACAGTGGATCTCAAGCAATTATTTGCTAAACATCAGGACTTGCTCAAATGCTCTTGCTTGAGAAGGTGGAGAGTGTTTCCATGGCAATGAGCTATTGCCTTGGTGACCATGGACCTGGACCAGTGCTGCTAAACCACTGCGACCTTTGGACATCTGAGCACAGCAAGGAGTTTCCTTCTTTGCTGTCTAATGATGTTTTTTCTTTATTTCTTTTATTTCTGACTTCATTCTCATCTAAAAGTTGCCTTAGGTGGTTGTGCTGGAGATGGAGAAGCACAAATTACTCCAGAGAAACATCCTCTGTTCACGTCTGCCTCTCTGCTATCCAACACAGAATTTCACTTTTCTATCAGTCAGGTGCAAACCAGCCCTAGGTCCAATCCTGGATGCCCCTGAGCAGTGCTGAGCCTCTGTCTATAAACTAGAAAATTAAGCAGAGATGGCACAAGACTTCACTAGAAGACGTAAAAAGTCGATTAATGTACATGCATTTAAACCTTTGAAGAGAGGTCAGACTGAGAAGCAGTTGCGTTAACAAGGTGAAGAAGGGAGCTTGCACATAAAAAAGCAGCTTTGCACATAAACAAGCAAGAAATTTACCTAGATTTCTGTGGAAGAGTAAAAAATGTGTCTATCTCTCCCTCCAAACAATCTCCAGATGAACTTTTCACTATCATAAAAGCATGGTCCTGGGCTCATAGAGCAGAAAATGGGTGCATCTTTGCCTTGGAGAACTTTCACTGCTTTTCTTCCCAACTTTATTGTTGAGACACACACCCTTTCCAAGCTCCTGGCAGTCCAAAACATCATCAGACCAAACCATTATAGAATCATAGAATAGTTTATGTTGGAACAGACCTTAAAGATCATCTAGTTCTAATGGTCCTCCTGTGGCAGGGACACCTCCCACTAGACCAGGTTGCTCAAAGCCCCATCCAACCTAGTCCTGAACATATGCAGCGTTGGGGCATCAACAGCCTCCTTGGGCAACCTGTGCCAGTGTCTCACCACCCTCAGAGTGAAAAACTTCTTCCTTACATTTAATCTAAATCTTCCCTTCTCCAGTTTAAAGCCATCATCTCTCATCCTATCATTACAAGCTCTAGTAAAAAGTCCCCTTTCAGCTTCCTTGTAGGCCCCCTTCAGATACTGGAAGGCCACAACAAGGTCTCCCTGGAGTCTTCTCCAGGCCAAACAACCCCAACTCTCTCAGCCTGTCCTCATAGGAGAGATGTTCCAGCCCTCTGCTCATCTTTGTGGCCCTCCTCTGGACCGTAAGTGTTAGAATAAAAAAAGTAAAGTATATTAGTTCCTTTTTAAATTTGCACAAGCCCCACACTCTGCAACTCCGAAGTGGTTTCTATGGAGATGCTAAAAAATAAAAAAAATAAAAAATACAGAATGGTACCTTCTGGGTGCCAAATTCGGCACGGCAGAAGAACTCGGGTGAGCAGCAAACGCTGGGAGTGAAGGAGTGAATTAGAGACGCAGGATACGATCGCTACCTCAGAGCAGCAGATAACGGGGGTACGTTACCGCTTTGGCTGGCAGGCGTTATCCAAACCGACACGCTGCATGGAGTATCACGCAGAGTTTAATTAACTGCAGGCATCGAGGCAGGAGAGGACAGCCCGACGGTGTGAACGTGACAGGGAGAGGGAGGGACGTGAGCATTTGCAAGGCAGAAGCGATCCTCGTGCATCGAGAGGTTTCTCAGAAGAGCGCTTGTTTGGCTGCCTCGCAGAGCAGCTCTATCTCCTTAATCTGCAAAACTGGGCAGAGGAGTCCAAATCTTGCAACGTCCTACACAGTCTATTTTAGAGACTGAGAAACAAAAACAACGCACAACAGGAAGGATGCGATTACTAGAAATATGCCTGAACTCTCCCACACCCCAGTCCCATCAATCTTGATGGCTTCACCATTTGCATCGCTAAGACAGAGCTTTCACATCCCGTCCCATCCATACAGTCCTGCTGGATCAGAGCTGTGGTCTGCAGCGGTGCCCAACTCCCTCAGCATCCATGCTAGATCCCAGCTTGCCTTCATTCTGCTTTTCCCAGGCACTGAGTCAGACACAGAAAGATCCACAGCCATGCGTGTCAACATGTTGTGAAGACACAACTACATTGAGCCACACAGAGCCCAAACCTGAGTGCAGTGACCCTAGAGAGATACAACCGTGAGCCCTAAGGCTCTAACAAGACCTCACTTACTCTGGGTGACCCTGCTTGAGCAGGCGGCTTGGACTAGATGATCTCCAGAGGTCCTTTCCAACCCCTACCACACCGGAATTCTGTACCAAGGACAATATTCCCAAGTGTATTTGATACTCTTCAGAGCAAAGTTCTGTTTAAACCAAGGCCAAAAGCTATTGTGTCTTATTTAAGCAAATCTCCATTAAAATCCACCAGCCAGGGCTTCAAACTTCAGACCATGCATGCATAGGACTAAGGAAGCACATAGAAATGGTGCAAATGAAACACTGGAACAGGTTGCCTAGGGCAGTTGTGGTTGCTCCATCCCTGGAGGTGTTCAAGGACAGGTTGGATGGGCCAGGTTGGAGACCTCCTGGTCTAGTGGGAGGTGTTCCTGCCCACGGCAGGAGGTTGGAACTAGATGATCTCTGAGATCCCTTCCAGCCTAAACCATGCAATGATTCTATGATATGATTCCACCCCCTCTGAGGGGAGGGACAAACCCTACAGCGTGTCTTTGCTCTTCAGAAGAGGCAGAGCAGCTCTTCCTTCAGCCATGGTAATCGGGACATCTGTTTTTAAGTGAACACAGTACGTGGTACGGAGCATTGTCTACCTCCTGGTGAGTGGTCACCCCAGGGATTTGAACATATGGCTGCATCAAGGCTGGCTAGTGCCAGCCTGATTCTTCACGTATCAAACCCTCCCCTCAGGCTCTACATCCTGTGCTTTTGGTGTATATTGTACAAGGGAGAAGAATTTGATTTGGGGTTTTGAGGATTTCAAACAAGGCTATACAATTAGAAAAGTATTTGCTTCAGATGAGGATAAATAACCGTGGACTGGAGAAGCTCAGACAATACCATTTTTTCACTCTGCTGCGATGACACAAAGTCTTCTGCAGTGCTGTTTTACATGTCTTCCCAAGAGCCCAAACTTGTTAACCTTCATTCCACTGCATGTTTTCAGAGGAGTGACAGCTGCAGCCATAAATACAGCATTTGGATTTCAGGCTATAGTTTAAAAAATAAAAATCAAATATGTATGAAACCTTCTGCTATTAGACACTGACTAGCAAGTGGGGGGGGGAAAAGGAGTGGGAAGAAACCCATAGCATTAAATAATCTCTGAAATACAAAAAGGATTCTGCAAGCTCAGGTGGGAAACACCCACTCCACTGTTAGCTGCAGGGTCAGTATCTGTTGGACTCAGCTTGTCCATCCATCACTCACAGGTTAAACTTAGTCTCAAGAACTGGGACAATCTGTGCGTGAGAAAGGAAGGAGCAGAGATGTCCTCAGCCATCAAACTCCCCACGCTACAGCAAGGGAGTGGCTCCTGCTAATCTGGGGGTGTCGGTATATGCTGGTCCTCTGGCAGAGGGAAGGAAGGGATGTTAATGACATAATTCCAGCCTGGAGATCCCAGTGGCACCCTAAAGAAGGGACACAACCAGGGGAAGACAAGCGGGCAGCAAGAATAGGAATGGGATGCTCTTTTAGGTGTCTTTGAAAAGGGTTTTGGTAGGTTATGTTGTCCTCAGAGGAAGCGAGGAGCCGTCCTCCCACTCGCCTCTGGCTCCAGAGGCTCTCAGATGCATTCGCAGCTCCTGAGTCCTCAGCATAAACTGGGATTTTCTGGCATTTAATCGCCCTGCACTTCCACGTTCTGCAGTTCAGTCCCTTGTACTTTGGCACACACAGCAGCGGATACCTGCCAGCACTCCAACGTACCATATTAGTAGTTCTGCTTTAAAGACATTCAAGATGCTGATCTCTTCTTTTGGCAGCTTCAGGAGACCTTAGCTCGAGCGAGAGATCTTCTGCAATATGGCCCCCATAACACAGGCCATTTGCAAAGAGATAATTGCCCGGCAACCCACGCTGCTTTCAGACTCTCTGGCTGAAACTAATTTACACAAATGATTTTAAACCTTTAAACTGTTTGCACTCCCAGGCAGCAATGACCGGGGACGAACAACGCTGACGAGGTTGACACCTTGCCTCTGAGCCCTTCACAAACAAATGGAAGACTCTGATTCTCTCCCACATGGAGCAGCTTCCTGCGATTCCATTTATTTTTTATATATTTCCTCTTATTGATGGGCTTTGGGGCAGGTTGGAGCTGTGACGTTTCTGCCTAGACTCTGAGAGGAAGGCACACCTGGGGGACACAGAGCCGGGGCTTTGCTTCCCTGGTCCCATCACCAAGCTCCAGGTAGAGCTCCTAGGAGCAGTCAGCACACCCTGGCTTCACAAAGCACCTCAGTCCAAACTCGCTTGAAAGCGTAGACAAGTCCATGTATAGTCAATGCCAAGACTCAGAGAACTACAGGATCCGTCTGTCCGCAGCAAAGTCAATTCCCTTTGGAGTACAGAAAATAAACAAACCACTTCTCTTCCTGCTGATCCAGGAGCACTAGTTTTGAATTTGTCTCTGTGTGGGACAAGGGCAGGACAGGGAGAGAAGGTATTAATCTGTACAGGCATCAGGCAGGAGAGGAAAACTCCTGAGAAATGCTTTCCTTGGGGGAAAGAAGCCAAGGGGTCTTCCTGCTGCATCCTGCCTGCGTTAGCAAGCTTTAGCAGGGATGCTGCAAGGCCTGTGCACAGTGTTTTTCCCAAATTGGGAGCCAGGCTGTCTTTAAGGCTGTAAACCAGAGAGAGCACACAAAAATAGAGCTTTAAAAGAATGCACGCAGGCACGCCTCATCTCCCGCAATGGCGAGGAAGAGTCTCGCTCCTTTCAGATGCGGCTTTCTTGCCCCACCTCTCAAAAGCATTTATAAAAAAGCATCTCGATCTTCTAACAAAAGATCCAGAAGGAAGGGTCAAGGAGACATTTAAAGCTTCATTCATAAATCTGGAAGATCTCATCATCCCAGCCAGAGAACCCTGGTTAAAACCTGAGGGAAACTCATGAGAGCAGCAGTAAACGTACCTGTGGATCTCCTTGCAGGGGTGGTTCTGCTCTGGGGTAAGGAGCTAGGATTGCAACCCTGAGCAGCTTTAATCCTTCAAGTTTCGATGGGGACAAGCAAGCTCTGCCCCTCAGCTCTGAGGTACCCAGAGAAGGGAGGTGGACAGAACACCTTAGCAATACCACCAAGTCTCCACACAGAGCTCTCAGACTAAGCTGCCATCATTTTGTAGGTACTGCCAAACACGAACCCCACTTTGCTCTCAGGTGTGGGAAGACTGTCTTGCCTATATCTTCCTAATGTTTTCTCAGTTAAATCTATTTTTAAGCCTTTCTGGTTTTGAAAGGTCTACAGAGCAAGCCATCGTCCACAGGGAATGGTTGGAAATGCACCAAAATACTAAATTAAACAAGACCACTGCCTTTGCCTCCTAACAGTCAGGAACCACCGATCTCTGGGCACTGTTAGCCCGTGGCACAGCACCATCATGTACCACCCTCCTCATCCTCTTACCTGCATACCCCCTTGTGTTACACTCCTGTTGCCTCTGGGTTGAATTTGGGTTGGAAGCTCAGTTTTACAGAGTCTACCTGCAACCACCAGCCATAAAAACCAGTGCTGGGAGAGGTGCAGTGCTCTGTTCCCAGTTCCCACTGTTATTATTACCAGTAATAACATCTAGCAGACTCTGCCTGGGAGTGATGGTGGAGTGATGGACACAGGACAAAATGCAATCCTTGTCTTGTGGAACAAAACATCCAGGAAGAAGAAAGATGGATGCAGACAGACGAGGGAAGTAGAAGGAAACAGAGACAGCCTCAGCTAACATGGGAGGTGGTGTTCCTGGGAGACCAGCAGTTACATCCTTCCCAGAGCTCCTGAGACAATCTAAGCCACTCCTTGCTTCCCACCTCTCCAGGGTACATTCCTCTCCAAGCCTTGCCAACAGTGCCTAAGCATGTTTTCATAGAATTATTAAGGTTGGAAAAGACCTCTGAGACCATCAAGTCTAACGGTGAAGCCAACACTACCATGACCATGAGACCATGTCCTGAAGTGCCACATCTACACATTTTTTAACACCTCCAGGGATGGTGACTCCACCACTGCCCTGAGAAGCCTGTTCCAATGCTTAATCACTCTTTCAGTAAAGCAATTTTTCCTAATATCCAATCTAAACCTCCCCTGGTGCAACTTGAGGCCATTTCTTCTTGTCTTATCACAAGTTACTTATGAGAAGAGACCAACGCCCACCTCTATAAAACCTCTTTTCAGGTAGTTACAGAGAGCAACAAGCCCTCCCCTCAGCCTTCTGCTCTCTACACTAAACAGTCTCAGTTTCCTCAGCTGCTCCTCACTGGTTGGTTTGGTTGTCTCACTCTTTACATTTCCTCCTCTGTTCTTTGCTAACCTTGCTCTTGTCCCTGCAGCCCAGTTGCCTTTCATGGAGGCAGCTGGAAGGATGGCAAACCGCTGCCATGTGCGGTACCAAAGCCAGGAAGGACCTGACCAGGGCTCTGCATGTTGCCTGCAGGCACCATGGTCTCTCTGGAGCTGCTGATCACAGCTGCCATGGAACCAGATGCTCAAGCTCTTCCTTGAACTTTTATCTTTGGAGGTCCCTTCCAACTCAACACATTCAATGATCCTATGATCTTTTCACCACTCAGACAGAAACTACCAGGTACGCCTGCTTTGGAGGATGGAGCGCGCTCACCCCAAGACCTGCTCACCTGATCAAAGCCAACCTCCTTCTCACCAAACCCACTCCCAGATGACAAGCACTCCACTGACAGGCAGCAGGAAGGCACGGACTCAACAACACCGTGCTCTTTCTTTGTGATCGGCACCTTCTTCATTCCAGACCCCCTCTCGTGGCAGTTTCCCTTCACCGAAAGCGAGCAGCCCACCACCCAGCTGCGTCAAACCTCCCTGCCTGGGAGCACATTAGAGCCATTGTCAGCCAAGCGTTTGAAGCTGGCCGCCCAGGGCCGTGATTTACACACATTTTTGCGATGAAATGCAGCTGGCAAGAGCCCTCGGCTTTCATTCGTGGGGCTGGGTTACACTTGGTTTATTTTACCTGCCAGTTGAAATGCAAACAATCTGCCTAACATCCTCCGTGTAACCACCCATTGCCATCACGCATGTTTACGCAGCATGGGGCTTTCACGGATTCAGTCTCCGAAGCCTTGCAGGGCACTGTGACTGCCTCAGCTGACTGGCTGAGAAGAAATGCATCTGGTGGGTCCTGCCCGTTGTGGCTACACGGCGCGGGTCTGTTACTGGCACTGTGCAGGTCCCCAGTTTCCACGCAACAGCTTCTGCTGGGAAGCGTGTTACTATCACCTGCTTTAGAAGTCGCTCATCTTGGCAGAGAGCAGACATGATTTATACGGCCAGTCCCTCACCGCAGAGAACAACTAATGGCGTAAGTGAGGGGAAGGAACTGAACCACTGGTGGTGGTAAAACGTGCCTGCAGTTCCTTGGGGAATATCCTAATATTATTCCCGAGGCTAATGAGCACATCTGTAGGAACCAGATCAGCCTGCAAACTCCCCTCGCCATGACTAGCTCTGTTGTTCTCCTGACTCTCCCCTGACTGCTCTGGATGTCAGCACTCGAATGAGTTATTGCACTCAAGTTTCTGCATTGGAGAGGTGCTGTTCCTGTCTGGTAGGAGGCAGAGGAATGGAAGGATCTCTAGTAGGCTTTCCCATATATAGTAAAAAAAAATATACCAAGAACATACAATCCAACAGAAGGAAAACAGAGCAGTGGAGGAGCCGGTTATATTACAGAAGAGAGTAAGAGAGAGAGAAGGCTCCATCAACACCACTCATAGTAGGCTCCCTGTGGAAGGACGTGATTTACACCCTTTGCCATGATGGATGTTAAGGTCCAGCGGCCATCTGAGCCGGGACACCTGGCTTTCAACTGCAAACATTTGCCATCAGTTCATGCTATCATAGAATCACAGACTGGCTTGGGTTGGAAGAGACCTTTCAAGCTCATCTAGCCCAACATCCCCTGCAGGGAGCAGGGACACCTGCAACTAGAGCAGGTTGCTCAGAGCCCCGGCCAACCTCACCTGCAATGGTGCCAGGGATGGGGCAGCCACCACCTCTCTGGGTTATCCTGCCTGTGATCCTTGAATCCTTCTAACACAGGAATGACACTTTGCCAGGTGTAAATGCTCCACATATGAGCTCCCGCTGGCTCTGATCAGAAGTCTTGCAGCCTGAACTGTGCAGAGGGGATCCCCAAACTGTTACCAAGTTTATTGATGTCCTCACAAAGGGCTGTCTGCAGGAAAGGGGGCCTGGATAAAGGTGGTGTGGAGAGCGCTAAAAAAGGTGGTATTATCTTGGGGCACAAAAGAGGGTGGGAAACACCCCTTTTTCTTTCCCAAGGTCACCAGACAAAGCCCTTCTCTTCTCTCCCAAGAAGTGCAGACAGAATTCAAGTTATCACAAATTGTTTGCTGAATGAGCCAAATTTCTGCTGCTCTGCTTAAGAGCGGTTCTCAATCGATGCAGCTTCCCCATCAAACCAAGCCTTGGGGAAAGCTGACCACTTACTGCTGGGACCTTGGAGGGAGAGCAGGGAAGGACAGCTTAGTATGGAGTTGCTAAAGCCCAAACACCAACCAAAGGACTACTAAGGGTGGAATGAGTCACTCATTTATACAACAAGCACAAACACATTGGGCTGAATTTTCACATGCCGGGCTGGGGGAATTATTTGCTTCAAGTCCAGCTGGTGTGTAAGTTCTTAAAAATCAGATCACGCAGAAAGTTTGAAAAGTGAACAAGTTTTTCCAGCTGATGGTGAGAATCTCAAATCAGGATAATATTCTATTGACTCACAACTCAAAAGGAGTTTAAGCAATTTGCTTCAAACACTGCTGGAAGATTCTCCTCTGCTTTCTGAGTAAGCGCTGAGCTTTCCAGGCCAAACTAGTTTTTCAAGCCAAAATTGACGAATGCTAAACCAGAACGTCACTAGAGCAGCTAGCTGCTACCTTAAATCACACAAAATTCCTTTTACTCCAGAATAATAAAATGTGCTACTCAAAACCAACACTTCTCTTACTGATAAGCAATGGACCACCAGGTGCCCAACAAGGTCGGCTCCAAGCTACTCCAAAGACAAAGAAACATGCCATGGATGAGGGATCAGAAAAGCAATTAAAAGCTCTTTGAACAGCAATAGCTTGAAACAAATACTAATTTGTACTTCTCTTCTGAGAAGTGAATATAAAATAGCATTTCTAGTGCCATTTGACTTAAATCGAGCCTTTTCTGTGGAATCATTACAAGTATCAACAGCTACTTCTGCAAATTCCTCTGGGAAGGCAAGTGGGGTCTCTCCTCAACTTAAACCAGGGGTCCTCATGGATGCATTCAGAGCTCACTAGCATCTCTCTTGGACAAACGAATGGGACTTTGTCCTGCCACTGGACAATCGGGGAGCTGGGAATCAAGGCAGACTGAAGAAATAGCAGTTACTTCTTCAGACCAGTCAGTCAAGCAGACACGAGAGCTGACTCTGGGACAAAAAAGGCATCAGCTTTCAGTGGCAAAGAGGCACTTGGAAACGCAGCTCCTGGAACCGGACCTGCCTGTGCCAGACCACTCTCCCCAGTGCCCCAAAGGCATGGCAGAGGTCATGCCTTTGGAGCTCGCGGTTCCTGCTTGGTTGCTGCAGTGCCACGGCACGTTCTCAGATACTCTGGAGAATTGTCAGCTGCAATGAATGCCTAACAAAGTCACCCAACGTACTGAAATTGCCTGGAAGATTAATGCAAGGATTGCCTCCTCCTTTGTACTTGGCTTTCCTCACCTGTGGGAGGGCTTATTCCTGCTGGAGATAGACAAATAAATAAAGCATGAAAGGAGGGGAAGATAAAATACAACCAGGAACTCCAAACCGGCCAATTAACCTTTGAAATACAAGTTGTGCTGCTGCTAACGAACAGCATCCTGTAACCTCCTAATTAACAGCCACGAACACAGTGGCTGTTAACCCCACGGATGGGCCGTGCGGGAGGATCCCACTGCCACTAATGACTAGAGTCCCAAAGAAACTCACTTCCCATCAGCTGCCATCATCTACCCAGATCTCCTGCCGCAAGCCGGCTCTGCTGCCATCAGAACTTCAGTCTGCCTCTGAGAAGAGCAGGGCTGCTGAAGGATGGCTCTGTGCAAAGAAGTTCTAGCATCTCCTCATCTTTCCATGAGTCAGCTAACTGCTACAGCACATTCTCCCTATGTTAGAATCATTTAGGTTGGAAAAGACCTCTAGGATCATCAAGTCCAAGCTTTATCTGAACATCTCCCTGACAACTAGACCATGTCCTGAATGCTAGTCTACTTGTTTGTTGAACACCTCCAGGGATGGTGACTCCACCACTTTTCTGGGCAGCCTGTTCCAATGCCTGACCACTCTTTCAGTAAAGAACTTCTTCCTAACATCCAATCTAAACCTCCCCTGGTGTAACTTGAGGCTACAAGCAGGCAGAGTAACCACGTGAACAGACTGCTGTGAGCTTCAAATTCCCAAAAAATCACATACTGAAGCCTTGAGGGGATTTGGATAAGGACACATCTCTCTCATTCATCTGGAGGTAGCATCCAGGCAGTTCAGACGCCCATCACCTTCTTGTCTTGGCAAAGGGTGCTACCAGAGCACTGCTAAGGCACACACGCCCCCTTGCCCTGTGGGTATGATAAGGGCCAGCAGTAAAGCCTACCCCCAGTAAAGCCCACTGGGTTTTGCCTCCAGCTTGGCACCTTTCAACCTTGACTTCCTCATCCTGAAGATATGGACAATAATGCTCGACTGCCTCAAGAGGGCTCCGTGAGACTTCTCTGCGGAGCGCTGCTATGTCCCGGGATAAAAGGCGAGATAAGACACCAAGGACTAGTACTGCTCTATCTTCCACGCCATATGCTGTTGAGTACCCCCCACCCCTCCCACACACACAGAGGATTGATGTCTTGGCTTTGAATAGCAGGCTGAAATAAAAAAGTATATGGTGTGCCCATCTATTTGCAAAGCTGCTGATGACTATGAAGACTGAGAAGCCGGAAAAGAAAAGCAAGCAGCCATTAATAGTTTTTTTTAAAAGGGATTTGGCATTTCCTTACAGGCAGTGAGGTCTGGAGAGGGCTTCCTTGTGGCTGCTGCACTGATTGAAGCCCTGTTTGATAAAACCAGTCAATGGCTGAAGACACAAGAGTTTAGAAGAGGGAACCTACTTAAGCTGTTCCACCCAGAGCAAATGTCTCCGTGGTAGGTGATGTACTGCAGGGCTTGAGGGCTCAGGAGTCCCCTGCCCACGCTGCTGTCAGCAGGCACAGAGCACAGGAGACCTCCCCAGTGGAAGCCCCTGAGCCCTGTGCTCTGGGTAACACTGAACATCTTGGTGGGAGCAAGGAAAGCAAAGGAGAGCCACAGAATAGCCATCCTTGTAGGCTGCTCCTAAATCCTTATGACTTGGGGAATGGCCTCCAGCATTGCCCTTGGGATGCTGGAGAAGGAGACTACGGCACCACCCATGCCTGGTTAACAGCCTAGGGAAGGCTCACACCTTCTCACCTTGTAATTCCTGCCTTGAGCAGAGGTGAAGAGTGACTGGGCAGCATTCATCGCTCAGTAACCAGAAAGCTGTGATTAAATTGTTTTTCCTGGCAAGGATCATGGCATACCCAATATGAGCCATTCCCACCTCCCCTCCATCCCAACACCACGCTGGGGGTTCATGACAGCTTCACTCAGGCATCTCTTCCTCAACGCTACAGAAAGCCAGCCCGAGTCTTGCAGCTCATTCTTACATGAGGAAGGCTGCAGGTTCTGAAGTCACCCTGCTTTGCTCACAGAAGCCCCAGACTTTTTGCCACACAGTTTGGGAGCCTAGAGACATTTTCTGTGGCTTTCAGATAGTGTCTCAGCCTCTGGCGACGCCTTGGAGGTCACTCTGTTGATAGGAGAGAGCTTGGGCGACGTGTTGAGAAGCTGGGCTCTGACAGCTCCACAGCCGTGTACCAGAAACACTTTGCAGGCTCGTGGAGGAACTTTCACAGGTTTCACTTCAAAATTCCTCCCTTTTTATTGGGCCCACACCGGGCAGTGCCTGTGAGCAAAGCTGGCGGGAGCCTGATGCCCTGTAGCCAAAAGTTTCAGAATCTTTATTGCCGTTGGCTTTGAGATGGTTTCAAGCAAGCCTTTTACAAGGTAAAATCCGACATAAACCTCCCGGCTACACTTTTCCTTTGTTAGCAGCAAGAATGTAATTATCACAATTTACCTTTACATGAGGGATTGTGGACAGGCTCCACGCAATCCCTGGACTTCTCACTGCCTGAGGTTTTCCCCCAGCACCCATCACGGCAACATCCAAGGACTGACAAAGCTGCATCCGCCTGACAAAAGAGTATCCGTGCAGAAAAGCAGCAGCCGCGAGGAATGAAGGGTCTCTTCAAACACTGCTGACAAAGTGGAGTTCCCAATTTGAGAACTTGTTGCGGAACTACTAACCAGACAGAAAGCTGACAGCAACAGCTACTTCTTTGTTGGGTTTGGACGCTCTCTGCTCTTAAGTGTGAGCTAATTTATTGTCGCACGGCTGCAGTTCATGTGTTCTAGCTGAGTGCTTGCTTTTCTGAAAGAAAATATCTCTCAGATAGCGTAGAATATGGGGGTTTAAAACACACAAGTGGAGAGCAAATAAAGCAGCAGCACTCTGGAGGATTGTTTGCCACGGTCCTGAGCAGGATTTAACCACGGAAAATGATGGAGAAGAAAATGCAGAGCCTCTTGTCCTGCCTTTGGATGTACTAGAGCTGCTCTGTCTGCCTTTTCTCCTCACTCCTGATCAGACAGACCAGAGCAGAGAGGAAGAATAGCTTTATAAATAACCTTGACCTGGTCCTGGTCCTGATCCTGCAGTGGAGATTTTGGGGAGCGCTGGATGGACCTTTGGCTATCCACCTCACAGAAGATCAGTATGAGCATCTCCTGGCCTCACTGGCATGCATTTTCTGCACCCGATACAGAGGCAGCTTGAGAAATTCCAGAGCACATCTTGACAAAACAGCAGAACATAACCAGTTTTTCCAGGAAAGAAAAGCCCAGGAAAGCATCGCTCTCTCCAGAGTGACCAACTAGAGATACTCAGATGACTCACCACTCTCTCCCATTGCACAGCCCCTCAAGCTTCCATCAGCCAACAACAAGGACAAGCTGTCCTCAGCTGCCAGCGCTGCTTTTTGCCATCACCCCACTCAGACTAATACTGGGAACAGCATGAATTCTCCTTCCGTTCTCCTAACACTGAAGAGAAAGACCTACTTGCACCCTGTGAGATCAAATTAAAGGTTTTGGAGCCTTCAGGGAGAAATTAATGTGTTTTGGGTTTTTTTCTTTATTGCTTTTAGCATTGCCTGTCAGTTTAAGCCTTTATTTAAAGGTCCAGGATCAAAGAAGAAACTTCCGTGTGGGCTGTTTGCACCGTAAGGTCACCACCATCATCTGTGTACCACCATCATCAGATCAAAAGGGTATTTTCACCAGAACAACTCACATTTATATTAATAATTCACAGCAAACAACTTCAGCAGTCTGGCTCTGAGCCACCACGTCCTAACACACATTTAAACTCCCCACACCTCAGCAGGGCTACCAGCCACCTTCCAGCCTTTCCACACACCAAGGGATGCAGGATCAGGCCCATGGCCCCATTTGATGTTTCCAACTCTCATGAAAACCATTTGCTTCTCCTCTGGCATGGCTTTGACAGAGTCACCCCAAGCCACCATGCCATGAGCACCTGGAACCACAGACCCTCAGGGCTCTTCACACCAGTCCCGCACTCACCTGCTCGTGGTACTCGATGCCCATGCTCAGTGTGTTGATGAGAATGGCGATCA
This sequence comes from Eurystomus gularis, assembly GCA_013400335.1. NCBI lineage: Eukaryota > Metazoa > Chordata > Aves > Coraciiformes > Coraciidae > Eurystomus > Eurystomus gularis. The sequence continues at coordinate 409,783 of VZZY01002323.1, forward strand.
TAATCCCCCGGTTGAAGTACTTGCTCTCCACAATCCTCTTCAGCTTGCTGCCAAAAGCCTTCCACAGGCGGGTGACCTTGTTCCTCTCCTTGGGTTTTTTCTTCTTCCTCCTCCTCCTGCCCCGCTGCTGCTGGAGCTGGTCCCTGTGGTCGCCGTGCCGCAGGTCCTGGGTGAACTCGTAGACGCCGTTGCTGTCGGAGTCGCAGCTGTCGGACTCACTGAAGGCGAACTCAGGGTCGTCCAGGAGGCTGGCACAGAAGGGACAGTCCTGCAGCTCGCAGGTCAATGTGCCACCCGAGGGGCTGGGCAGTGGGCAGGCCATGCTCAGCCCCGACAGCCGGCTGGGCGTCCGCCGCAGACCTGCAAGGGGAGATGCACACCTTGAGCCATCAAACACCCTCAATGTGGTGGACAGCCCCATGAGTCTGCCTGGGAGGAGCTGGGCCTGTCCAGGGCAGAGCAGCTTCTGCCATAACACCCTCACAGAGCCTTGTAGCATCCATCTTACCAAGCGACTCTTGCTTTGCATCATTTCTGCCTCTGTTCATAGAATCATAGAATACTTTGGGTTGGAAGAGACCTCAAAGATCATCTAAGTTCCAACGCCCCTGCTATGGCAGGGACAGCACCTGCCACTAGACCAGGTTGCTCAAGGCCCCATCCAACCTGGCTTTGACCACCTCCAGGGATGGAGCATCCACAACGCCCCAGGGCAACCTGTGCCAGTGTCTCACCACCCTCAGAGTGAACAATTTTCTTCTAACTTCCAATCTAAATCTCCCCTCTTCCAGTTTGAGCCCATCACCCCTCATCCTATCACTACAAGCCCTTGTAAAAAGTCCCTCCCCAGCTTTCTTGTAGCACCCTTTCAGATACTGGAAGGCTGCAATAAGCTCTCCCCTGAACCTTCTCTTCTCCAGGCTGAACAACTCCAACTCTCTCAGCCTGTCTTCATAGGACAGGTGCTCCAGTCCTCTAATCATCTTTGTAGCCCTCCTCTGGACCTTCTCCAACAGGTCCATGTCCTCCTTGTGCTGGGGTTCCCTGCTCCTTAAGCCCCGACACCCACCCTCTAGCCACCTCCACGGACACAAGGACTAGAAGCCTTTCTTCACAGAGCGTGGGAGCCATTTGGTGTTCTGCGGCTGGGAGAAGACTGACTGGCACACCTCTCCCTTTCAATTATTTTTGATTATATCTGACCAGGCTAACATCATTAGCGGTGATCTGAGCGCTATCAAGCTGTTACACCCAATTTAGATAGCGCTTCCACTTAGTTAATAATGAGAAAGGAGATTTGGACCGAAGGTGGCTACAGATCACAGCTTGGAGAGTCACGTAGTCCCTTCGGTCTCCTTCATCCCTCCTTCAGCCTTTAATAAAGCTCAGGTGAATTCTTTGCTTCAGGCACAGGACTGAGTGTTCAGGATGTTTTAAAATCAAACACGTTGCCACGTGGCCTGTGGCATGAGGAGAGATGCCAACTGCCCTTACAGAGCTGAGGTATGGAGATGATATGGACAACTGTAACAAGGATGATTCAGGTGGGCTGGGAACCAGATTTAGGAACAAAATTTCTAGTTTCCTCATTAATGACAGGGAAAAAGCCCAACATGAATGCAATACTGCAAGAATAGGATCCTTCCCACAAAACCTTCCATTCAAGCATCAGTGAAAGCTTTCTTTGAGATTGAGGGAAATAAGATGAGGGGATGGTTTTCCCCCGTACCATGCCCCTGTCTGGAGGTTGGATGGGGACACTTGGATCGGTTTTGGGGAGACCAAGCAGAAAGCAATGGATGCTCCTGGCTCTGGGCCCAGGAGCTTGGAGCTCACCCAGCATTAATGCTGCTGATTTCAGCCACTGCTGACTGAGGACGTCTTTAAAGAGAAGGCAGCACCAAACGAAACAAAAGCACCCTGTTAGCTTGAAAACTGGGCTGTCACAAGAGTCAAAATACATTTCACTTGCCTGAACGTCATGCAGATATCCCTGGCCTTCAAAACAGCCTTGCAGGAGAGGACTGTCCTCCTCCCGGTCATTCCGCCAAAGACACAAGGAAGATCAGAAATATTTGCCACCTCTCTCCACCTGCAAGCAGCACTGGTGCAGCACTGCACGGCCTTTCTGATCAGGACTGATCCGATGAAGAAAGACTGCGGCACAGCCACAGTAGACAGCAGTAGAGGTAGTGGGCTTGCCAGATGTCTTTTAAAGCTATCAAAGTGTTAAAAATTATATGAAAAACACTGGCGCCGCAGATGTCTTCAAAATACCAGAGTCTCCTTGGCTGCCTGCTAAAATAACCTCACAGCATTGCAGGGCACAAGAACACGGAGGAACAGGCTGTACTTTATGCTGTTCAATTCCACAACAAAAGAAGGGAAGAGAATACTCTCTCCCACAATTGCATCTTTCCCAGAAGACACCAACCTTGCTTCCAGCTGGGGCTGTGAGTGCCCTGGCTGCTAATGCCTCCTTAATGCTCTCAATTATTGCTCGTGGGCTCGCCTTGCACAAGTCTTGCAGTCAACAGACTCTGCTTGTTGATGTGTACGAGTCGAGAGAGAATTAAGTGAAACAGGTCTTCGTTTGCCTCAAGAGGCCAAGAGGGTTGGGCAAGCTTGTGAGCCCACCTCAGCTTCCCCACTGAGCACAGGGCAGGGATTTAATAAGGCTCCTGCTCTAAGTTTCGGCTGGGATGGAGAGACATGAGCTGGGAGCTGTGCCTGGAGGAGCTCCACCCTCAAGAGCTAGCTTCTTTGGCATTTAAAGATGCTTCTGAAGCCCGGAAGACACATCCATCATCCCTGCTGTACAAAAACGATTGTGGTGCAAAAGTGAATCCGACTCAGCCCAGTTGGTGTGGCAGGAGTGGGAAGGAGGGCCTGGAAAGAGCCAGAGCCACGGAGGAGAAGAGTTGGGCACTGACACATTGTGTGACAGGGTCTCCAGATGGACCTGGCTGACTTGCTTCCCTTCCCAGCCCTTGTGCTCCTCAAGGAGCCAGATAAGCTGCTACCCACCAGCCAAGAGCTGCAGCATCCAACCCTTCCCCTAGATGTGACCACACTTCTGAAAGAGCCAAAACAATTTCAGGAGCTTTGTTTTAAGCATTTTGGCATCCTCCGGGCTGCAATGCCTCTGTTGAACAAAGGTACTATAATTGCATTATTAATAGCAACTCCATCTAACCTCTGTCTTTCAAAAAACCACCACAGGCTAGGTGACAATCTTCTTAGACATCAAAGTGGCCCTGGAATGTCATAGCTGGACTGAGATCTGGGGCTTCCTTCTCCTGAAGAGGACCCCAGCAGCAGATCGCCTTGCAAGCATGAGGAACCAAACCTCTGACTTGATCGCTGCCTTCCAAGCAACAGCTCTTCTGCTCATCCTTCTTTCCCAGTCCCAGACTTCTGCAGAGCCTGGGCTTTTATCTCAAGGTAAATACACATTCTCACAACAGCCTTCGTTAACTTCCATAGTTAAAGATGAACCAGTGACTCATATAAAGCCCTTAACAACGGAAGAATGTTGCAACTAACCTTGCCCCCTTCCGCCCTCATGCTCAGCTCTCAAGCACATAGAAATGTCCGCCGAAGGCAATTTCTATAAACAATCCACTTTCCCCTTTTGTATGGTCACTTAGAAAAAAAAAAAAAGAACAAAGACAAGCCACCCAACCTATTCGGCAAGCAACCTTTACTGTAACCCCCCCCCTGCAAGCTAGGCTTGGTATTTTTTCAGCAAATACATCACTAGGATAAATATTTGTGTCCATGCACACGCAGATAAACAGCTCTGGAAAACACAGGCATTGAAAAAAACCAAGATTATGAGTTTGGCTTAAAGAGATTAAAAAAAAATAGAAGCTTGATTTTTTTTTTTTTACTTTTTACTGTTTGAGGGCTTAAGACTCTGTTCTTCAGCCTTTAGCTCCAGCCATGAGGAGTAGAAATATTTCGAAAACCAGGAATCAAAGTACTGTGCGTAATTACTACTCTAGCATGGGTGGTTTATACCTGATGGGAGATAAAATCTACACCAAGTAGCAGGGCTGGTGCGGCTGCAATCTGTACAGACAGGGACGGGACAGAGGTACAGGAGTCCTCAAGATGTGCCTCCTTCTTTCAGACTGAATGGAGCTCCAAATCTGCAGCACCATCCAGTCCTACAGATCTTCTGCACTTGGGGGAAGAGCAGAGGGAAAGCCTGAGACCTGTAGCTCTGCTACGCTCCTGCCCTCACACACATCCTCTGACGCCTAGAGCAAGACCCTGCAGTGGCCATGGGCCTTCCTCCAAACCTTCTTCGTGCCAAAAAGAAATTCAGAGGCTCAGGGCCTTGTCAGAGCAGAACTAGGGGTTTCTAGAAGTGTCTGGTTTGAGTTCTTTCAGTGCCTCCCTGTTTTAAACTTTTGATGTTTCCTATACCTTATGCTTCTCCACCAGCTTCTACCTGCTCTTCCCTTTCAAGGTACCATCTCCCAGCAGCTGGGGCTTCTCTACTGCAGGGCTGCAGCCGGCAGGTCCGTCATTCACCAGAGATGTAATTCCAAGGGCTGCACAGATCTGCTCTTGGGTGGGAACAGAAGGAGAACCTCCAGGATATCACAAAGCACATGACAGGAGCTCAAAACCACATGCTTTGTAACCACAGGAAAGAGGCCTCCAGCAGTAGCCTGAACTCACTGCTGGGACCATCCTGTATCTTGCTTTACTCAATGACTACAAATAGAAGGGTAGAAGGAACAGAGCTCTCAGTCCCTCAACCTGTCCTACTTCTGACTTCAGCCCTCAGTTCAAAGAATATCCACAAAACAGCCTCCATCTTTAGCACCCTCCATGGCTATGGTTAACACCGTAACTCTTGAGCAATTTGCTCTTTGCCCAGTTTTCCCAAGCCAAACAAAATCAACTTGTTCGTTCTTACCATGCTCTCCTACCAGTTGCTGCAGCTTCCCATAAGAATCCGTGCCCAAATTTACAGGGCTATTAACCACAGCCACAGGTGAACTGCCGTTCTTCTTTCCTTTGGGAATCACAACAGAACTGGCTTTGCTAGTTGGAGAAGGCAGGATGGTAGGATAGTTCATGTTGCCATGGTTGGAGAGTCCAGCGGTCAGTTTAATGCTTGCAGGGGTATTGGAAGACTTACAGTTCACTTGCGGTCCTTCAACGTGACAGTCTGCGTGGTAAATGCTGTGCACAGACTCCGCATCTGGAGGAGCAGCAGGGCTCTGCAGGTTGGGTGATGGAGGAGGAAGCATCAACTGGTTTCCAGGTTTCATGACCTTGAGTTCCAGGTCACAGATCTCAGGGTTGGAGCGTGGCCCCCGAGGGCTCCCATTGCTGATGTGGTAGTGGTGGTGGTGGTGGTGATGGTGATGGTGGATGAGGTGGTGTATGGAGGTGATGCGCTTTTTGCCTCGGTGGCTTTGTCCATTTGTGGTGCCGTTTGGGTTAACTTTTTTCCGGCGCTTACTCTGCCAGTTATTGTACAGGCGTATTGTCCGCCGTTTCACCTTCCTGAAGATGTGGCAGATGTACTTGAGTAGCTCCTCGTAGCAGCTACCTGGCTCTGAGAAGCTGGCAATTGTGCTGTCATTGGAGAGATAACGGGCCCGCTGCTCCTGCATCAGCTGATTCTCCCGCTGCTTTGTTTCAGAAAACTGTGTTGCTATCACAACCAGGCACAAGTTAATCATGAAGAAGGAACCAACCTGGAGAAAACACGGGGGAAGGAATTGGCAAATTAGCAGGGACAAAGCAAGACACGCTCGTCACCACCACATGCTGTCTGGACTTGAAGTGTGGCTCTTAGAACTTCCAGGATGCCAAATCCCAGGGTCTGCTCACCAAATGTTATGTCAACATGTGCCTGAGCCACTAAATTTGCTCCTAAGCCATCTTAAATTGTGTTGGAAATGGCAAAGAAAGCTGTTAACAATAGCCTTCACCACTTTCCTCCCCTCCACAGTGATGACATTTGCTACTAACACAGGGTGTATGAACCAACGCAGTCAGTTCCCACCACAAAACATCACTAGTTTTGTGGTCTGTTTTCTGGCCAACCTGCAAGGAAAGACGGTCTGAAGCCCAGTTTGTGCTGCACTGAGACTGCCTCTTCTCTACCACTTCACACCTTGGCACAGTGCACCCTCATTTTGAGGAGGACAGTCAAGGTCCATGCAACTGTGAGCTTGTACTCTTGTCTGGGTACGAGTACTCTTGTTCTCTGACACAGAGAACTGCATCTCCAGGAGATTCAGTGCCTGATTTATTGTCTGGTTGATGTGTTCTTGGGTGATACCATGTTTTCAAAATGAAGTCCCAGGGACAAGAATGTGAAGTGACCTAAGGCTACAACCTTCCCTCAGCTGTTGAGTCCACAAACTGGTTTTTCACCACTTGGGTTTGTAAATCAGCCACAGGAAAATGTCAAATATTCTCATGAGAGAATCCATGCTCTGAGGCGTGAAAGGGGCTGACGTCAAGAAAGTGCCGCTGTCTACATGGCCAAACCTCTGTGCTGGGCTCATAGGAAACGTATGGATTTAATCTGGACCATTGTCTGGTGAATCCTCAGGAGAAGCTGCTGGGAGATGGTTTGCAGTGCTCTTCTCCAGTTCGTAATATCAGCCTGGACACTGTTTGAGAAGCAGCAAGTGTACCATTCCCAGTTCCGAGTGACTTGGAGGTTAGTCACCTTCTGGCTTTTCTGCAACGATCCATATGTAGAGAAGGGCTCAGAAGACTGGAACATAAATCTCTGCTACGCATGGCCCACTGCTAAAGGCTCAAAAATCACTGGCTTCAGGATGCTGCTCCCACTGGTGGTGGGAACTGTGGTGGTTTGACTTCCAAAACCAGATTGACGAGGATGGGATTATATATAAAGAATATCCAGCCACAAAAGCACTTCAAAGTGCCTCTGTCCTATGTCCTGCCTGACATCTACATGGCGCTTTTCCCTCTGCTCTCCTCATGACTTAAAAGCTTAACTTTCCCACAGATGCAGACCTCTGGAGAAGGTTGTGCCCATTGTAAAAAATAAAAAGAACCTTGCTAACATGGAATGGCAGTTGCTGAGGGCAAGCTCCAGGGAGTAATACTTTGTTTTTAGGAATGACAGCACTGTAAGACCTCAGCAAGGTGCGCTGCTGTTATTTAAAGGGCTGAAGTGAAGTTCAATAGTTTGAGGGTCCTTCGTCAAAATGAGGTGTCCTCTGACACATTGAGGAGGCTAAAGGCAGAAAAGCTACAGCCTCTCTGCTTTTTGTTCTGATTGGCAGCTGCTTGGCCAAGGCACAGTAGTTAGGACGCATCAAGGTGACAAGACCAAGACCAGGAGAGTATGAGGGAGGGAAGACCATATGGCTTGACAAGCTGCGACTATGCATCACATGTGACACTAAAAAGGACTGTTGTAGCCAATAATCCGTCCCCACAGCACTAATCACAACCTGCATAATTACACTTTGTGGCGGGAGGAAGGTCTCCCACTCCGAATCCTAACTGGCTCTTCTCTGTGAAAAGCCCAGGGAACAACTTTACCCCACAAGGACAAGGAATGGGAGCATCTCACAGTTCATACTTACTATTATAAGCAATATAAAATATATAAAATTGTAAAAAGAATGTGCATCCATCACATAATACATGATGTCAACCCATCCTTCCAGGGTTATAACCTACAGGAAGACAGAGAAAGAAAGTGTAAGAACAAAAGTCAACCAAAAACTTAGTCAACATCAGTCTTCTAACAGTGCCTGGTACTCATCGCTCCACAGCATCTCTCAGGATCCATCCAGACCTGCTGCACTTCTTTTCTCAGTTGGCTTAGGATAGCAGCAATGGGTGACCAAAGGACTGGCCTGAGGTTTCTACAGGAATCTGGTATGTTTAAAATGATAAAATATCACAAGAAAACATCTGAAACACTGGTTCTGAGCCAGCGCAAAGAAATTCTGAGGAGGGATTATAAACAAAGTAAAAGCCTCTCTGTGCAGAGATCCAGGCTTCCACTTTAGGCTCCTGGCTTTGTAATGCTACCCATAAAATTCCCAAGTTCAAGTCAATTTTGTTTCTGTAAAACCAATTTCTTTCTGATTCCTACTGGCTCACAGTTACAACTGCATCACTGACGTGAGAGTGGGAAAGCATCTGAATGGAAGAGAGTTACTTTAATTAAATGTAGAATTGATTTCATACTCGTTTTCTCAGTCTTCCTTCCACTGAAAAAGAAGCTGAGGATTTAATTAACACCACACAGGCTGTGTGCAGAGCCAAGCAAATGCTGCCATGTGATTTACACTTTTTATTTAGATAAAACATACCGAACTTCTAGTGCTATCTTGCTACTAGTCCTAGAGCTGAAATTCCAGCCCAATTTCCATCAAAATCAAAGTCCTTGTCTGAATTTACTTGCGCTGACGTACCCTCTTTGCTACAGCTACTGCCAGCCTTGGTGGCCCTACTATAAATCCAGAATCGCTGCCTGCCTCCAATTTCAGCAGCATCATTCCTGCTTTAAACCGTGTTTGCAGTGAAGGAACTGTGGATTAGCTTGCTGTGACCAAGAAGAGGATCAAGTCTCATTGATGTAGGACTTTCTGTAGAGCACGGACAGAAAAGGTGATCCATGAAGCACTCGCTGTTGAGGCAGTGAATAAAACAATGTTCTTTGTTATGCCTGGAGCATCAAGGCAAAACATCTGCAGTTAAGTCTGACATGAATCCTTGCCACTTTTCTCCTTTTTTTTTACTCAAGAAGCTGGAAGAAGCTCCTAGATACGGACCTTTGGTATATGACCACACCTGCATTGCTGTACATGCAACCATCAGTAGCTAGTTCCCCTGAGACCAGCAGAGCACCTTGCAGCAGCTCATGGAAGAGAAACCCTACCCCCTCTTAATTCCTCTCACCCTGAAGTCCAACGTGGTGATGTCTTACCAGCACGTTTTCAAACACACTTCCCATGCTGAAGCATGTGTAACTTCACACCCACCACGCAGCTGAGCGAGAAGGCGGCAGCGAATACAGCTCCACGCCAAAACCCATAAACATGATCTGCCAAGGAGCAGGCAAAAATTGTCTCTGCAGCTGCTTTACTCTGTCAGCGTTGCCAAAGACTCCGAGCAGTCAGGTCTGGTGACACGCTAGCTGCATCTACACAAGCTGCACCCACCTCTCTCTTGTTCCTCAGTATGTCCATTAGATATTCCTCCATGTCAGAGCCTTGCTGCTGGTTAGTGATGTACCGGTACCAGACAGCAACGTTGTGCTTCCAGCGGCACGGGTTTAACAAAACCAACAAGACTGGTTTCAGTCAACTATGAACCCCAGAGATCGATCTGTGGTAGAAAGTTTTCAGCAACAGACACATTTTTGTGCTGTTACTGATCCTGGAGCCTGAGAAGGGGTGAAGATGGCTGGGCAGACACAGGCAGTAATTAACCTGTTCGCTGTTGTGAAAGGGACAGCCAGTCAAATTCAAACTGCCCTTTTCTGCCTTGCCTTTAACATGATTGAAACACTTCTAGAGAGCAAAGTTCTTTTCAGGTGTGTTCCTTGCCTCTGTGGGCTGTGCACAGCAGCTGATCATCTTCTGCACTCGATGCCTGTGTAGGGTCATGGGGAAATTGGAGGGATCAGGTTGGGAGGTGACACAAGGCTAAACCAAATCACTGCTAACTACCTAAGAAATAACATCATACAATTTTTAGGTTGGAAGGGACCTTTAAGATCATTGAGTCCAACCGTGCCCCCATCAGTGCCAGGGCACCACTAACCCATGTCCCTCAGCACCACATCTCCACGGCTTGGAAACCCCTCCAGGGATGGGGACTCCACCACTGCCCTGCCCAGCCTGGGACAGCCCTTCACAACCCCTGCAGGGAAGAAATTGTTCTTCATGTCCAACCTAAACCTGCCCTGGCACAACTTCAGACCATTTCCTCTTGTCTTATTGCTTGTTATATGGGAGAAGAGCCCGACTCCACCTGGCTCCAACCTCCTTTCTGGGAGCTGTTGAGAGGGAGAAGGTCTCCCCTGAGCCTCCTTTTCTCCAGGCTGAACAACCCCAGAACAGTCTCCTGTGCTAAAAGTCCTCTCCCTTCCTTCCTCTCTCTTTGGATGGGCATTTCAGCCAGGCTGCCACAGCAGATGCTCCATCCATTTACACCTGGGGATGTAAAATGAGCCCAGCTACTCCAAACACATCAGATACACCTCTTCACCCAATTTGCATTTGGCTGGCAATCCTCAAATCAAATGTATTAAAACGATTAAACACAGAGCCCTCTCTACAAAAGGAGTCACCTGAGGGCTGCTGTTGAGGTTCTGCAGCTCCCACCTGGGAAACAGCTGCTGAGACAAGAGCGAGGGCCAACCAACAGCAAGAGAAGAATTTTTCTTGCATGCTAGACAGAGTTTTCAGCAAGAATCAATCAACACACCGCACTTCTCCTCTGGAGGGCTGAAAATGCTCCTCTGTCTCTCAGAATATTTAAGATGTAATTAGAATTTGCATTATTTACTACTCACTTGTAAACCAAAGGGATACAGGAGGGATAAACAGACCTCTGGGCTTTTGTTCTCCTGTTTGACATCTTTGTGGATTCATTCTTGGACTCATCACCCAGTACAAATGCAGAAGGACCTGGGGGAAGGATTCCTGAGCTGCCAAGGATTAGAGCACTAGCAATCCTGTAAGAGAGCGTGCTCACGGACATCTGCCTTCTTTTTTTTTTTTTTTAAATTAAATAGCTCTGGAGAAAGGCAGGACAACACACAGGCATAGCCACCTGTCTGGACTGAAACAGCGGCCATGGCTTTTACAGCCTGATTCTCGCCATGCTGTGGACTTCTTTCCTGCTGTCCTTCAAAGTGCTCCAAATGACTTTACGAGCATATTTTTACTTGCTCCACGATCTCAGTGCATAGCCCCAGCAAGACCTTGGTGTAAATGGGAAGCAGGGCTTTTGAATTTGCCAACAACTGGTCTAGACACCGCGAACTAAACTCTTTAACTATTTTTGGAACCAAGTCAAAGGCATCTGCTCTGGTACAGGGTTCACTGCTGCAATGCACAGTTTGATCCCACACACTTATTCTCAAACTGGATGAACTCGAGGGAAAGCCAGCAACTGTTCTCCCAAGTACACAGATTTTTTTTTTCCTGCGTTGCTTTGCCTACTGCTCTTCCCTCGGGGCACCCTGAATGCAGCATCACCTACTTCACTAAGCAGAAATGACTCCTTCCTCTCTTTGCCCTCCAATCTGATTAATCCAGTTGACTGCAGCTCCAGCATTTGGCCCTCCAAGGCCTTTATAGATGTTTTCCAAGGACCTGGAGCACCTTTCTTGTGCCTTCCAATCTCAGCAATCCATTCTCAGTAATTAAATTCTGTTCAAGCCCTGGTTGTTCACAGACACATATTAAACAGCGTCTCCAAATGTACCAGTTCAAAGCTTCCAATAAACGCAACATACAATTATTTATCAACAGAGATAAGAAGGCAAGAAACATGCTTCCTAATTCTGCTCTGATGAAGACTACGTGCAAGGTACGTGGCACTCTAAAATTGGCAGCTGCAGGGAAATAGCTGAAAGTTTCAATTAAGATGATCGGCAGGCTCGTTCTGGAGGGTGCTGCCAACTTGAATCACATGCTGCAGACCCAGTAGGAAAGGAGACGCTGGCCCTTAGCATGGGAAATGATTTTTGCCTTTGGAGGACCGAGACTCTGAGCAGAGAACAGAACTGTTCCCATACCCACCAGAGATCCTGGACGATGCTCAATCTGATTCTCCTTGCCTGCTCTGTTCTTTAACTCTCACACATCATGGGCTAAATCATTTGGCTCCCATTAATACCTATGAGGCTGAGCACTAAAGCCCCAAGTCTTGTATCTGATCCTCTCTCCCATCACTGCAAAAATTTAATGGAAAGTTCACTCGGGTGAACACAAAGATGTTGACTTCATTGATCTTTGGCTTGGACACCATTCATGCAGTCTACAGTCAGGCACCCTCTGATCACCATACTAATATGAGCAGGATGAGTGTGGACAATGAGCTTGTTTTCTTTTTTTTTTTTATGTCTTCTGTTACTCTGATCCTCCCGGTTTGCTCATGCCACAATAATTTCATCAGTTGTCACAAAGATGCTCACCTGATTTACAGTGCCATAACTGGGGACAGAATTGGGTCTTCTAGTCAAGCTAATCAGAATCAATCTAAAATTCCAGGGGGAAAAATCACAAGGGAGATATAGATTAAGGACACTGGCAATTAGCTCAGACCTCCTCACTGTTCCCTGGGAGACAGGAGGTTTACATTGTTTTTTTCTGAGGTCACTTCAAAGGTCTCTGAAGAACAATTTCTTTTATTATGTCAAGCAGTTTTCATCATAAAAATCCTTGCCTTTGAGCTCTGCCAAAATCTTTGCAAGTTCTTGGCTACAGCCCACGGAGCAGGTTATTTTTTGCTTTAGTGTCAGTTAAAAGAAAAAAAAAAGAATCACCTGGAGGAAAAAACCCAACACTCAAACTCCAACCCAAACTACTGTAATTAGTAAAGTCAAAGACTGAATTGCTTTCTGTGTATTAGAAAGCACTAACGGCTGGTGCCAGATGGACTGCTGCAGACAGGAGTCAACCTTGAGGTGCCACTAACCAGTGGAGAAAAGTTTGGAAAATTAATGTGTGATGTGAAGCTGAGAAGATTGTAAGAGCTGAACACAAAGGGTTCAAAACTCCAGCCTAGCCCTGGTCTTTGTGAGGGCAAGATTTCACATCTACGAATGTGAATTGTTCAACTAAGCACCTGGCCAAAGCAGGAGATGATACTGAGGTCCAGAGAAACCCAAAGGTTTCCAAACCATTTGAAGTCTTCACCTTAACTGACATCTATAATTTGCGCTCAGCGTCTTTTTCTTTGGCCTAAGCTGGCTCCTCTGGGGACAAGATGGGCATTATCTAGATCAAAAATCAATTACACCAAACCAAACAGCAACTCTGAGGACCACCATAATTATTTGGTTTCATTTACTTTTTATCTTCTCCTTTCCCTGGCCCTGCTGCAAGGTTTCTTTGGTTTTCGTTTTTATAAACCTCATCAAGACAAGATCCAGTGATATAAATTCTGAGAGCTATTAATTACTATGATGGTCTCAGTAAGTTTTATAAGGCCTTAAGTAGTCATTTCTGAAAGCCTCTTATCTGTGTATTCAGCCCTCTCGGGCATATTAATTTGGCTACAAAGCGCTGACCAGTGAGTAACGGAGTATTCCTTTTCCATATGCAGAGCGCTTGGCAGCTAATCAAATCATTATTTTTGAAGTGAACTTCACAATTTTAATTATTTCCTCATGACATATGTTGTTAAATAACCTCTGTGGTCAGAAAAACAGGTTTTATTATACTGAGTAATGTCCTTTGAACAGATGCTTTTCCTTTCGCTTTGAGGGCCTGCTTACTTTCCAAAGCGACTTTACCCATTTCTTTATAAATTGGGTTTTGCAAAGCATTTATCTGTTCTGAAAAGTGGCTCTGCAAAACAGAAAAGAGGAAACTGGGCAACCTTGCACGTCTTGGATTCATGAACTCTCAAATTTGTTCCACATAAGTGTGATCTCTGGTCAATGTTACCAGTTCATGGTGGATCTTGAAAAGTAAAGTCCAGCCGACACGCAATAAAGTTGGACGTGACATTGACATGGTTACTGGTGACCCAAGACCTCATGAAAGCGAGTCTACAGGCTTAAAAATGGCATAAAAACCCAACAGCTTCTAGTACAAAAGGAAGGTTAGTTGGCTGTCTCTCCACTTCGCACTAAATAATGCAAGAACCTCATCCGACAGAAAAAACATCACCGATTTCAGAGAACTGCTGCTTGTAACAAATCACATCCCAGTCCATATTCATGAGGTTTGATTTACTGTGATAATTGTCCTCTGCCTTCATTGTTTGTGTAAAGTATCTTATGAACCGGGAACGTATTTAACTGTTTAGCTTCAGCAATTATGAGTCCATTATCACAGAGAGCACCAATAAATCAGAGTTTTATAGCAGAGCAAAGCTGAAAGATGAGAGTCTGCAATGAGGAGAGGGGAACCAAAGTCAGCCTGAGATCCTTGTTTACTGATCAGTGTACCATGTATGAAGAACAGCGCTTCTCCACTGATGTCTGGAACACAGCAGCAATTTGGGGTACTGCCCAAATGCAAAAAACCAAGATTTTTTTTTATTTGTATTGTTATACCTTACTTGAAATTATATTAAAATCGGCGTGGGCAGCAGGGCGAGGGAGAGGATCCTGCCCCTCTGCTCTGTGAGACCCCCCTGCAGTGCTGGGGCAGCTCTGGAGTCCTCAGCACAGCAGAGACATGGACCTGGTGGAGCGGGGCCACAGGAGGCCCCAGCAATGATGGGAGGGTGGAACCCCTCTGCTGGGAGGCCAGGCTGGGAGAGTTGGGCTTGTTCAGCCTGGAGAAGGGGAGGCTCCAGGGAGACCTTCTGGTGGCCTTCCAGTGCTTGAAGGGGGCTGTCAGAAAGATGGGGACAGACATTTTAGCAAGGCCTGTTGCAACAGGACAAGGAATTATGGTTTTAAAATAAGAGGGGAGATTCAGACTAGAGAGAAGGAAGACATTTTTTATCATGATGGTGGTGAAACACTGGCACAGGATGCCCTGAGAGGTGGTCAATGTCTCATCACTGGAACCGTTCCAGGTGAGGCTGGACGAAGTTCTGAGCAACCTGCTCTGGTTGCAGATGTCCCTGCTCCCTGCAGGGGGGTTGGACTAAATGAGCTTGAAAGGCCTCTTCCCAGCCAAAACATTCTATGATTCTATATTAATTAATTCTATGATTATATCAAAGGGTGCACAGCTACAAGCACAACTAGCCCTCTGTGCAAGACTATGACAAAAAATGCGTGTGGAGGTCTTGATCTCTTGGATGGATCTGCCAACTCAACAGTCTGAGATTGTTGTGTGGGGACATCATAGGAAAGGAGTTGAACCTTTGGCTTCTCTACAAGTCTGTCCTAGGCTACGTACCTCAGTGCAAGGTGCAATAGAAGCAACTGATTATGGAGCAGGTTTGGGGCAATCAAGTAAAATCAAGATTTCCTGTAAGAATTGTTGATGTACCTCAAGACCAGTAGCTTTTTCCACCACTTAACGGAACTCCAGGTTAGGCCATGGCTTGCTGCTGGCATGCATCTTTCTACTGTGAATACAAGAATCTACAACTGAGGTAGGATGAAACCCTTCCAAAGCTACAGAGGTTGCAGTAGGTTTTTCTGTGCCATGCTGGGTCACTCCAATACCTCCCATAGGTTAGTGGGCTCACACCTGGAATCAGGATGGCCTGACTTGTGCTCTGCAGGACAATTCCTGTTAACCTTCAAAATGAAGGAGAATTTTCAAAAGCAACAAATCCTCTTGGAAGCACACTCTGAGATGCTTTAAAGGGGCTGGATATTTTTAGATTCGGTATTCAGCATGAATGCTCTTTACATGCAGAAAATGGTGTTTAGTTGGCTGACCAAATTAAAAAAAAGCAACACCAACAAGACTCAAACCCCATAATTTAGAGTGAAATATTTTTGATGATCTGAAACAGATTCAAGTCTAGTGACAAAGCATCATCTTGAAGCTGTGAAAATGAAAATCTTAGAGCTCTTTTCTTGCCAAATTCAGCACAGATAGTCATTGTTGACACACATCTTAAGTTTAAAGAAAGAATCACTTGATGAAAAGAGTCCTTTGGGCCAAAAAATTATCTGCTTGAACTCTGGAAACATGGGCAACCAGTGTGACAGCTGCTTCTGAAGAACATGGCCCACAAAACTACATGATGCACGCAAAATACAATTGCAGTTAGAAGCCTCAGGCTCTTTCACTTCCTTCTTCTGTGTGCCTCTTGGCTGCTCCCCAAAGCATTTAAGACTACTGGGAGCAGAGGAACAGAGGCTGCAGCGAGTGTGTTAGTGCTTAATACTCTTGAGACACCACGGTAGCCATTCCTGAGCTCTCTTTTGTAAGGAACTAGGCTGAGGTAGCCTCAGGTCCCAGCAAAAAAGCAAGAGAAATGGATGCCAAAAGGTCCTTATTAATATCTGAGTGACAGCCCAGCTAAGAGGAAGATGTGCGATAGGAACCAAGAGGAATGACTCTGCCAATTCTGTCCCGCCAGTAGGTTCCAGAGCCAAGGTTTGTGCTTACTCTAAGGGAAAGCAAAATTAGAGCTTCAGGTCTTGTCTCCTCAAATGAGATATTTTCTTGACTGACAGGATAGATAAGAAGAGACTCTACACTCAGTCTTGCATTTGGCCATAGCAGAAGTACATTGAAGTGCATATCATTTTTCCTTTAATTGGAATGGAAGATGTGGTTTCCATTATAGATTTAGCGGAAAGATTTCCAGGCAAGAGAGAAATCCTCCAGGAAGAGTTTCAATCCTGATTGAACAGAGGCTGAAACGATGTGAAGTGAAGCAACGGCTGTGAAACAGATCAGGGCACCGAAGAAGCGTGAAAAGAGACAAGTGAACCTTCCTCTTTCCGAACCTGGAATCTCCTCCCAAGCTCTGTCCCTTCTCAGCTGGCCCATCTACAGGCAGAGCACCACGGAGACAAAACAAGCTCCTCATCAGCACGCTGCATAGGGTCAAAATGAATGAATCCTTGGCTGGGTTGAGGAAGCTTACACAAGCTCACGGGGGCTTTTTTGACAAGCTAGAGCACAGGAGAGGTAACTTCACATCCCAACGAAAGGGCTATTTCAGCAGGTGGCCTGCAGCACTCGGCTGTCCCTGCCAGCTGTCACACCTGCTCGGGCAGCCTGCCACCGCCTTAGGAGTGAAGTACCCACAGAAGGACGAATGAAAGAAGAAGTGGGTGGCATTGCTTCCCCTACTTTCCCACCCTGAACTTGCTCTCTCTCCTGAGCTGCTCACCCACACCTTTCTGGCTGTAACTTACTCCTTGCTTTGGTGAGACCAGGTGCAAAGAGAAGTTCTCCATCTAAGCACTCTATCAAGATAACACCTTGAAGTCTTGCTGCTGCTGACAGTTCCTTTAATACTACTCTATTTCCAGACATCTTTCTTCAGAAGGTGATTCAGCTTTTCCTTTCTCGGGCATTTTTATCATGTTGTGCGCCTGCTGGGCTGTCTTCAGCTCTCGTGAACACAACCAGGCTTTTATTTTCTTCCCTGACAGCGGCAAGGGGGCTGCTGAATGCAAAGCAGTCTCCTCTGAGAATTCCCTCGCCTAGGGCCTGCTGGTGATGGGCCAGAGATATGGTACTTGTATGACTTGATTAACTTGTTAACAGAGATGTCTTCTTAAGCAAAACCTCATAGAAGCAATATGCGCTTGAAATAACAGCAGCCAAGAAACAGCATCATGAATCTTAGAGCTGCATCCAAGGACTTATTTCAAGAGAGTCTTTCATTAAGGAAGGCCCTTAGAAAACACAACTACTTCTGAAATATGGGTGAAGAAAAGGCCATAGAGAAGGTAGCTCAGCCAGCACCAGCAGTGTCAGAGCCCCTCTGAATTATGAGACAAATCTCCTCTCTCATTTTAGATGGACTTTTCCGGAAATGTCCATGTAATTTTTCACATTTCCTCTCCAAGTTCAGTCCTTCCAGCTGTATCTTGGAAGGAGGCACACAGGAACAGCTTGTCCCCTTGATCTTATCCTGCTTCTGCCTAGCTGATGGTTATTGCTCCTTCCACTTTGCCTCAGTGGTTTTGCCAAAAACATTGCCTCCTGATGTAAGGTGCTATTACAGTCCTTACTTCTCTGCAAGTCAGACGTGACATCATCCAAGCAATGGTTCTGTGGTTTGCAAAGAAGCCTAAATGATTTCTTCCCAAAGCATGTATCCTACCAGGCATCCAACCCCCGTTTGTTTTCACAGGGTGTCTGCATTCAGGCCTGGCCACACAGACGGATGGTTCTGAAGGTCACAGGGGTTTGGTGGCTCCACTGAGACTGTCAGTAATTCAAATTAAATTGGACTTGGGTTAGGTGGGTAATTCATCACTTGCAGTGTGACAACAATACCTGTAATTACTGCTCTTATTGTTGCGGCTGAAATTCATGTGCAATAAAGGGATCTTAATATCATGCCAAACCTCACAGTTAATTTAGGTTCCATCTCCTTTCATTTATTCTGCAATAAGCTAATTAGTTCACATAATTTGCCATTGAACGTGCCTTTGTAACAAATATATACATGAATTAGCCTATTACACAACAAATGAGGGGAAGCAAAACATGAATCACTTGCAGGATTACATAAGAATTATTATCCTTTCAGACACCCATAGATGCAGCCATTGTCTTTACTACTTTAAGATTTTTTTTTTTAATCTGCACTAGGTCAGTTCTCCTGTCTGATGCCTCTGACTTCTACTAGGAAGGTCAACAAGGCATTTCACTGTTTTCTACGCCCCACTGCCATGTGCCAGGTTACTTGCAAACTCAAGATCGCTACCGTGAAGTTAAATGTCTTTCAGCTTGGCTGCTTAAATCCAAATGCTGGCAGCTGAAAGAGCTTGGCCATACCGCCAGCCTCCTGCCTTGGTACACCATTCGCAAGGATGCTTTGGAGTAGAGAGCTTCAGATTTCCCTGTCAAAGCCTACTTCTGGTTTCCTTCCTTCACAGTCTGCACAGCATCAAACCGTGCCCTTGGAAACTCTTGGGCACGACTTGTAGTGACTGAGCTTGGAAGCTTCCTTCCAAATCTCACCTGTGGGACTCATTTCACCAACCTCCCTTCTGACAGCTCTTAAACCATGCTAGATTTCCAGCTCTTTTGGGATAAATCATGAGAGATGCTCTTTCCAGCTGAGCCCTAGGCTTGCCATTATGAAAACTGGAGGCTTGCCAGACCTTGAGGTTCCATCCACCATTATAACTCTTGCAAAGTGCCGTGCATTCATTATTCCCCAGAAGGGATCGGGACAATTGGACCTGTCTTGTCCAGAACACAGCAGAGTGCTTTCTGCCCAGTAATTCCATACAAATTCATAGGGAAGCTCCTGAGCTACCAAAACCATCAGTTCTACTTTCTGCACTACTTTGAGGCCTCATCTAACTGCTGACCTGGTGCTACCCAGCTTCAACTATTTAATGAGAGCACAACCCAATAACTTTGTTCAATGTTCTCTGCTTACAGCAATTGTTTTGATTTAGCATCCAACCTCTTGCAGCAATGATTTCCTCTTTCCATACCTGGAGCTGTATAGTTTTCAGCTTTGAAAAGTCAGTCCTTACTTCTAAAAGGAATAAAGATGTAAGAGGAATGGTTGGCTGGAAATACTCTTTAGCATTTGGATGGCCTAAGCAGCACTAAAACCCATCATAAACCTCCTGGCAGCCGCCAAAATGATCTATGGATACAATACCCAGCTTTGCCAGACACTCCGCTCTGCCCAAAGGAAGCGGCTGAAGCCTCTGCTGTGGCTGGTGTGTTCTTCCTGGGTGAAAACTGCACATTTTCAGGCTGAGGAAACGCAATACCAACATGAAAGGAAACCTCACAGCCTGCAAAAAGGCTCTGGAAGTAAAAAGAAAGCAGGACCCTCGAGAAGCACCTGCTCATTTTCAATGCGCTCTGCAACACGTTGCCCTCTGCCCTTTCTCTGGCAAGAACATTGCTGTCCCATGGTGGGAGCCAGACGGGACCTCCTGGGCACATCCATCAAGCTCTGTCAAAGAACTATGCAAGAGAAGAAAAAAGAGAATGCAAGTGCAGCCAGAGACCTATCTACTATTCTTGCTTTGATTTCTCTCTTTTCTTTATGCAACACTCCCTACCAGTCAGGAATATTCAGAATTACTGGGGTAGCTCCTCTCTTGACATACTAATTCCAGGGAAGCAGCAAAGCATTTTAAAAAGCATAACCTAGAGGAGACCTGAGATCTGTTTGAACCCTTCCGGATTTGGTTTGAAGCCTCGGACACCAGCAGCAGTGGGATCCAAGGTGGGCTGCTGTGACAGCAGGAGAGCAAACATGATGCTCAGAGCAAGTAATTGCCCCTTTACAACTCCCAGATGAAAACAGAAAGTTATTAAGTTCACGTTAGAATATGAAACTAGAAGGAAGTTCATAAATGAAATTTAGAGCTCTGAATGAGTAATTATTCATCATTAGCAAAACTGAAAGGAGAATTCTGTTCTCTTTTAGGAATAGATGTCACCTACACTGCAGGAGGACTAAATAAAGCAAGGCACCAAGCCAAAAGCATAAAGAAAATTGTATTAAACACAAAAAGTGCAAATTAAAAATGGAAACCAGTACGTGGATCATGTAGAATAGCCTAGCCCTAAGAGACCATAGCCTGTGGACGGTGTAGATGAGCCATCCAGTGTTCTAGAGCTACAAACGCTTTGAAAATGCTTCAGTTGAAGTGTTTTTGTCACCTGTAAATGCTCCTCTGCTCTGAGGGAGAAGCACTTTGGTCTCTAGTGAAGAGTTCTATAGGTGTGAATCAAGAGAGACTCCAATTCCACGTATCTCTTCACACGTATTCCAGCTAGAACAGATTTCTTCCACCCTCCAGCATGCCATGGTAAGCAGTATAACCCTGTGACTCTAAAAATCAAGCCCAAACCATGCCATCAAGCTAGTTTCTACATTTTAGAATTATATTAATTCTTGCGTAAGGACTTGAACAAACAGTCTCTGTTTCCTGATGCTATAGCAATAAAGACAGACCCTAACTCCCCCCCAAACCCTGGGATCTATCTAGGCCTGATTTGCAGTGCTAGAACTTGCCATGCTTCCGTCTGCCTCAAGAGTTATTTCCCTCCATCTTCTAAAACACACTGAAAAAATGGCAATTCTCTCCAAACACTCTCTTGCAATATTTGTGCGGGTTGTTGTCTGATTCATTGACTCGATGAGTCTTTAACTGCAGTTTCACGGAGGTGCAAGCAAATTCCTTTCTCCTCTAATGCATTTATTAAAATCTTTCCGAGCAACAGATGACAAAACAAAAAGAAATGGAGAAAAAAAAATCTTTAGGAGAATCCTACCTGAAAAATAGCTATCCAGGCATATCCGATATTATCAAAATTGATCGCTCCGTTGTGTGGGTTTACATCCCCTGCCATGCATATGTTGTAATACTGGTTCCAGTTTATGCAGGCGTTCCTGCTGCTGAAGTCAGGGTTGTATAAACTCGGGGTGTAGGAGTCCATGCTCAAGGTGCACTCCACCTTGTACTCCTTCCTGTTTGGGATGTTGGAGCATTTCTGCATGCCGTTTTCACGGTGCGATGAGCAGATGAACGGGTTCTCCTCCGCTTCGTCTGTCCGGTAGTACGGATGCAGGAAGGTAAGGTTGTATGTCCTGGAGGGGGAAGAAAGAAGGATGAGGACAAGCAATGAAGCCCTTTTTTCAGCAGCAGCCACCAAAGGCACGGGTTTCTGGCCCTGGTTTGGGTATGTTATTTCTCCTTTGCCCTTCAGCCCATCAGGTTGGGGTCGGACAGCCACACTTGAGATATCAGCCCCTACATTTGCCTACAAAGCTTTTTGCATCCTATAAAGCACCAGTGATCTTCTAGTTAAAGATCAGCCTTTCCCCAAGCTAACAGAGAAGTTGAAATGAGAGGGTACAGAAGAGAAAAATCCCAGAGGGCCAGGTACTTCCCAAAGACCTAGGGAACTTCTTGTTTCTATCAAAGGATTTTAAGATAGCTCTTCTGATGCTCAGAAGATGCTTCAGAAAAGCTGATGGCAAAGCAACTTTCCACTAAATTTGCCCCTCAGCACATGAGCGAGCTGAACTTTAACAAGGAGAGACTCGGCTTGGCCGGCTCAAGTTCCTTCTGCACTTACATAAGAAAGAGCCCACATTAATAGGAACTGTATGCTTACTGCAGAGCTGATTTAATTGGCCTGGATAAAGTTTATGGCTCTGTTATAGCTAAGATAAGCAAGTGCTGTAATTGCAGCATGGCAGGGATGTGCCTTTTTTCCCCAAGGCGTGCTCTGGGGCACATCAACGAGCAAGCAGAGCTTGGGACTTTTCACGCTGTTTGATTAGTATTAGTGAGACCCAGCAGCACTTGCAGTGCTGAAGCACTGCTCAAAATGAGGAAGTGCCAAGTCCTAGAGGAGACTTTGTCTGTGTTCAGAGCTGCAGAGATCTAAGATGCTGTAATAATCAGTTAGGAGATAAGAGAACACACAAGTTCTATGACCAAGGAAGATAAGCAGGTAATTCTTCAAGACAGGACAGCTCTATTTTTATTTGCTTCTCAAAGTACCCAACTAGTGAATACATTTGGCCCTAATGAGTGTCAAAGTAGTGCTATTCCACACAATTGCTTGAAATTGCTCCCCAGAAACCCTCGAGTCAAGTTGGAGTCACTCAGCAACTGCACTTGAAGGAGAGAGCAATTGCTGCAGGGCAGAGCAGAGGAGAAATTAACCCTGAACAACTTTCCTGGTGAGTCTGGTTCTCCTCCATCAATGAATTACTTGGGATGGGTGTGGAGGGTTCATCCAGCTTCAGGAACAGGCAAGAGTAGCGCATCAGAGGCTGGGTAATTAAACTTACTCACCAGCTGTTCCCCTCCCATTGCACAGTGTTCCTACACCTCTAGACAAAACCGTGGTATCATCTTCCCAGTTTCTATGCCGCAGATTCAAGAAACGAGAAAAACTTGAATCATGTTTTTCCTTCAGGATTGCCTAAAAGCCTTCCAGCGAGGTGGTTTCACTCAGAGGAAATTTCCATATAAAACAAGCTGAAGCGAGGGCTGAGTGTGATGCTAGCATGGTGTTTGCTGGAAGATCAGATACTACGAACAGCAGAGTTTGTCATACAGAGGGGAGTGTTGGAGGATTAAAATGCACCAAGGCACAGGGTTGTGTCTGGGAGTGCTACAGACTTTGGTAAAGACAGCTGGAGAACTTGAGAGAAAATACAGAGGGAGGAGGAGAAGAGATGCCCGAGAAGCAAGTTCTAACTCACAAGCACCACAGCAGAGCCACATCACCTCCACTTTGACCTTAATGGGTATGCTGGGGGGGCTCAGGTCAGACGCAAAGGAGTCCTGTACCCTCAAATGTTGTGAGGACCACACTACAACTGGGGCATCTCTGCTTACAGCCACAGGCCCTGCCTGAGCCTGCTCACCCAGGGAGGTTCTGGGAGGGCTCTGCACCTCTATGACACATGACACAGCCAAGGCAGAGCCATCCCAGCCTCAGGAAGGACATTTTCCTCCAAGGCCTCCATGTTTGAGAGACCATGGGTGTATGTCTCATTAGTCTCCTTCCAAGAAACTCAATAGCAGGTGCTCAGTAGCTCTCAAGTCTTTCAAATGGGACATTGGGATTAGGGCTTTCTGCAACCTGTGGTGGTGACATGAGTCTAACAACCACAGAACCCAGACCAAGCCTGGGCTACTCTGTGCGCTGCCTGACACAGCAAAGTAGCATGGTCACAGGACTCCGGGGTATGACCAGCTTCCCCAGGGCTGACTTCACCATCTTGAGACCTGGACTTTCTGGGCTGTAAGCAAAGAGCTACTCTATGAGTCCCTAAGGTGACAGCAAGAGAGGTCTCATTCGGTACCTTCTCATCAAAGCACCCAGACCTCCAGCTCAGGCTCAACAGATCTCTGCAGTTCTCAAATCCCTGATGAGACAAGTCACACAAGCTTGAGACTTTGGGCAGTTCCAAGCTCAAATCCAGTGCTTGAAGCAGAGACAGCCACAGAAGCGATTCTCAGACAGGAACCTGCAACCCTGGAAGTACACATTGAACACCCAGCCTTGCAACAACCCTGCGTGGTCTTGGGAACACCCCTTGCTCTTTCTCATTTCTCTTACAACAATGCTGACCAAGGCTCTTTGATCTGGATGTGCCACTCCAGGAACATACTCTTCCAAACTACAACTGATCTTCCAGGACAACCTGCTCCGGAGCAAAGTGGACCTGTGAAACCCAGCAAAAACTTATTTCCTTCACCACCCTGGAAGCAACATCCCACCACAGCACCAGCAGCAGAAGGTTCCTGATCACAAACACCTTTTGGCAGCAGGCAGGATGGGAAGGCTCAGAACTCTACAGCTCATGGGCCAGTGTAATTAGGATTCTACCCAGAGCTAAGCTGGACTTGCAGAGGGAGATGGACCATCTGGAGGGATGATTGTGTAATTAACAGCTATGGCTGCACAAGCTCCTTTCCTGGGAGCAGTTTTGTGTTTTGATGCAGACACACACATGCCTGTGCCAAGAACACTGACCATGGAAGAAGTGCTCAGACAGAGGGGCTGAGGCATCAGCGTGATAGTTCAACCTCACACCCGAGCTCCCCTGCGAGCTGCCTCTCCCACCACAGCACAACATACACAACATTCAATGTCACACACGACTCAGCAGCTGTCCACCCTTCCAGCTGCAGGACTCTGATAGATGTTCATTGTCATAGAAGCGTTTTGTTTGGAAGAGACCTTTAAGATCATCCAGTCCAACCATTAACCCAGCACTGCCAGGGCACCACTAAACCATGTCCCTCAGCACCACATCTCCATGGCTTGGAAACCCCTCCAGGGATGGGGACTCCACCACTGCCCTTCACAACCCCTGCAGGGAAGAAATTGTTCCTCATGTCCAACCTAAACCTGCCCTGGCACAACTTGAGACCATTTCCTCTTGTCTTATTGCTTGTTATATGGGAGAAGAGCCCAACCCCACCTGGCTCCAACTTCCTTTCAGGGAGTTGAGAGCAAGAAGGTCTCCCCTGAGCCTCCTTTTCTCCAGGCTCAACAACCCCAAGTCCCTTGGGTTCTCCTCATAAGACTTATGCTCTAAGCCCTTCTCCAGTTTCATTGCCCATCTTTGGACACCCTCCAGCCCCCCAAATGTCCTTCTTGGAGTGAGGAGCCCAAAACTGAACCCAATATTTGAGGTGTGGCCTCCCCAGTGCCAAGTCCAAGGAGATGATCCCTGTTCTAGTCCTGCTAGCCACACTAGTGCTGATACAACCAGGATGTTCTTGGCCTTCTTGTCCCAGATGAATCATTTTAATTAATCAGAGCTGATTTCTGATCTCCTGATATGCCCACCCCAGCTGGGCAGGCTGAACAGGGCCACAAGTAGCCAGAGAACAGTGTTCCAACCCGTTCTGCTGGAGCCTACACACTCAGTTTTGTTGGAAGGAAACAACACAACCAGGCTGAGAACCTACAGGACCAATCCCCATCCTGTGCAATGCTTCTCTGTTCACCACGCATGGCAACTGGAAAGGCCCTTGATGAGCCACATAACACAGATTTGAGAGGCTCCATGTTTCCCATGAGTCCTCGTTTAGGAAGCCTTGGGCTGAAGAAGAAATACTGCCTGCAGACACAGCTCCCTGGGTTGTGATCTAATAAGCTGTGCAGAGAAGATCTGGGCGCAAACCCTCTGGAGAACCAAAAGAACGACACACTTTGGTGGCTGTGGGAGGAAAAGAAAACCAGGAAAACAAAGCACAGCTTGACTGTGAAGGGTGGATGAAGCTTGACTTGGTTCTGCTGCTGCCTGATTTCATCCTTCCTTTTCTCTGCCTTGCTCGGTTTTGCAATGGCCCCAACGATCACTTACAAACTAGGAGACCTCCCTATGACAGGCCACTTTCTGCTCAGCCCTTTCCAAGCCCTTTCCTCTTCCATGTCTGCCCTGGGCACGGAGACACCACGAGCACCGACCAGCTGGGAGGGACCTGCACTTGCTTTGCCACCACTGAGCACAGAGGGGAAGGGACACATCAACCATCAGCAAGCACTGCAAATGTAAGACCTTTTTCTAGTTCCTCTGCATGATAACTCTGCTGGCAAAACCAGAACTGGGAAAGAAGGAAGGAGAACAAGAATGAGAAACAGGGAATCCCCAATATCCACAAAATAAATGAATTAGCTCTGCCAAAACCATCTACCTCCACAGGCAGGAAACGTCAATCTGACTTCCTCATTACTTGCCAACAGGCATGGTCCAAATAACTTGTTAATGGTAATGAATCCACTAATCATGAGACCTTTGTGCTCTGGGGAAAAGACATGAGAAACTAAGCCCCAGAGTGGATCTCGTTATCCCATTAGACAGGATTAACACCCCTCTCTCGGCCAGCTGCCCAGTGCACATCTTTCTCTGGGCTTGCAGCAGCTTTGCAATGTATTCCTCTTTCTCTGTCCCTGGGCATGTCCATGTGTGTGGAGGACAGCAATGGGGAAGGAAAGTCCTTTCTCCCCCACGTTAAAGGAGGCTGAACAATTTTTCTTGTCTCCATCTTCCCCCGCATTCGGTTGTTCCAGCATAACCGTGCAGAACATCATCCACAACTGCTGGAGTGCAGCATGTGCGCTGAGCACAATCCTGCCTCAGCTTTCTGAGGAGCCAAGGAGGAAAGAGAAAAGGTGTCGGAAAAACACTAAGCAGGATCCGTTCCCTCCAAGAGGAAGCCGCTCTCAGAGAAAATCCTGCTGACAACCCAGTGTAGCAGCACCAAGCGATGCCAGGAGGAGCAATTAAGCAGAACTCAGAGCTACCTTTCATACAAGCTCAGAGCTGTCTGTCTTGGCCACATGTGCCTTCTCGCAGCTCCACAACAGCTGAGAAGCCAAAGGCGGTACAATGCCAAGCAGGTACGGAGTTAATTAAGACTGAAGTGTTCACATTATAAGTGTCCTACAGCATTAGATAAATACAAAGCACTTCACAGCTCGCTCCCCTCTCCTGCTTCCAACCTACTGAGTTCCTTGGAAGGTTCCACGAGGTGGAAAATGCTGCCTTCCATAACAACACACACAAGCAAGGAGCAGCCCCAGCAGCAACAACCCAGACAAGCTGGGAGAGACCCAATTCCTTTATTTACAGTGACAGCAGCTCATGATGGCAGGATGGAGCCAGAGGGGCTGTGTCGGGGAGACGCACAGCCTGGAGATCCTACAGATAAACTCCTGGCTTTGCTTGCTCTTCCCACGCACATATACTAAGCCTACTTCTCTCAGGCCAGACCAACCAAAAAGGCCTTTATGAAATTCCCCCTCCAGCTCCCACTGTCAGGGATCTCCTGCACTCACTCATATAGCGGTGGAGACCATCCCAGCACTACTGGTTGAGAGGCTGAAGAGGTCTGTAAGCCACCAAAGCCCTCAGAGGCTCCAGTCTGGTCTCCAGAGTGTCAGCTTCTCATGTCCTGAACAGCAGTGACCCACTTCAGTTTATTGCTTGCCAACCCACTACTGCAACAGCCCAGTAACTGCCTGTAATTCCTTCAAAGTCACTACTAAGAGTCTTTAATAAAGCAACCCCCTTCCAGCACGCTATTGCGTTGCAACAGTGCAATTCTCAAAGAGAGAGAGAGAAAGGAGATATTTCCAGAGCACCTCAAAGAAGTCCCCAGATTTCTATCAGAATGTACTGTGTTTCAAAATAGTTTTTTACTTGAAGCAGCCAACTTTCAAGGGGGATTTAAAAGAGAAGGTTTCTACAGGAAGAAGAATGATGGCAAAAAAAATCAAAGTTACTTCTTCCATCTGATGTCTGCTGGAAAGTTGAACGGCCCAGAAAGCTGCTGGCCATGAGCATGCAAGGAATCGTGCAAAGAAGCATGCAGCAGGTAAGAAGCTGTGTTTGAAGCACTGGTTTAAGCTTGCTTCCACTTGCTTTACTCCAGAAAAGCTTTGAGGCTATGGCCCTTCCTTTCCTGGCACCCTGGGTTGTGTTCAGATGCTCATTCTCACTTTAAAGCCGTTCCGTTTTCATCTGGGAGGGTTTGACACCACCGCCAAGGTGAGCCCCCCACCAGCTCCTCAGGTCTTCCTCTTTACAAGGCTATAAGGAAAATTTAAGCCAGGATCATCATCCTGCTCAGCCCCAACCTGGGTGCACAGCATGCCCACCCATCCATCCTCCAGCCCCTCACAGCCTGCTGAAGGGCTGGTAAATATTATTTGAAGCTGAGGACAACAACACCGGGATTTAGTGGGACTTGGCAGACAAAACTAAGTGACCAGAATCTCATTTCCCCTTTCCCGCTGAGCTCTAGTCTGTTTAATTCTAACCAAACCCAGAGCTTAACTTTAATCCTGCATCCCCTGGGTGAAGGTTTTGTCGTTGGTTATGTTCTCTTTGGCAGCTCTCCTTGGAAGAGGATGGATGGCTGGGGTTCTCCAGCACTGATGCCGAGCACAGCAGCTCAGCACAGGGATGGAGCATGAGGATGAGTGATGGACCTACTCCAAACCAACCCTTGGCTTGACTTTGCCTGCACCTCCATGCTGTCTTGCAGGCAGATGGCATTCTGCTGCTGGTCAGCAGGACCTGCTAGTTTGGGCCCAGTGCTGCATGTTTTGGTCCATCTCCACACTAGCAGGAAGATGTAACCCTGAAGTTACCACCACTCCTGTTTTCTCCCTATACAACTTGTTGTTGAGGTGTTAAAGGTCACTGCAGGGGTGAACCATAACCCAATGCCTGGAACTAGGGATTCAGGAGAATGGACCAGGAATGACAGAAAAAGCTGAGAATAGTTCCATCTAGATCCTCCAAAACTTCCACACCAAGCTGCAATCAACCTGGGATAGCTTCTAGCTGGAAACACAGGGACTGGCTCATTGCAGACAGGTTTCGCAGGTCTGAAGCTAACCCCGAAAAACACAGACCAAGACAGTAGCTTCGGTCTGGGTGATGGTACCAGAGCAACCCATATTTATAGAATCATAGAATGGTTTGGGTTAGAAGGGACCTCAAAGATCATCTAGTTCTAACCCTCCTGCCATGGCAGGGACATATCCCACTAGAGCAGGTTGCTCAAGACCCTGTCTAACCTGGCCTTGAACACTTGTTTGTTACACTGATATTGGTACCAGTGGAGCTGGAGCAGCCCTGTCCTGCCACATGGGCATGCCAGAAGCCTCATTGCTCCATATTTCCCTGGAATGCTCTAACTTTGTTCACTGCATCTCTGAGCACATCACATCAAGTAACAGCCTTGGGAGCACGCAATGGAGAGCCCACAGCCAAATTCACCACTACCTGCTGCTGGAGGTGGACCAGGAACCAGCACAGAGCTGTGATGAAGATCTCTCCCAAACCTCCTGCCTCTTCAAACAGCTCGTGAGGCGAGGCTCAGAGATCCTAACTTCACCTTTTGTGACCAGGACCAAGACCCTGATCAGAAAATCCTGCGACGTCTTTGATGCTGCTAATGGCCATTACGTAAGAGCCTGCTTAATATCTGTACTTAGCAGCTGTTTCCCCTGGGGTCAATTTTAAAAGCTCCACTTTGCAGGAAATCACACAGCATTTTAGAAACCTGGTCGAAAGAGATGAGAGGGACTCATTGAAGCTGATTAGAGTCGGGCACTCCTTGTGCTCAAAGCACAGCTCGCACACGGTGCCTGCCCTGTGCAACCAGGCTTTTAAGTGACAGCACGGGTTACTCTGAGCAACAAGAGGGTCTTGGCGACCAGCAAATACCTGCTGTGGGAGCAGGAAAGAGCTTGCGAGGCTGGAGCATCAAGATGTAGGAGCAGAAGCTTACACACATGGCAGACTCATCGATTTTCTGCCTTTCAGCATCTCTGATGGGGTAAGTAAGTGCCATCAGAGATGGTCTGCAGGACACAGAAAGGCTCGGAGAGCTGAAAGCCACAGGACTAATCAGTGAGAGGCAGGACCTGGGGTAGAGCTGAGGGAAGTTGTAGACAGCAGATGATTACAAACATATAATTACAGGCTCTATCTTCTACTGGAGAGCTAGAGTTGCCCTTATTAGCTGGTCTCAGGCATTTCCTCACCTCTGAGCCACCGACATCTTCAGCACTCTCTGACAGGAGCCCTTCAGAAGGATTTCCCAGGCAGACCTCCCTTTTCTGTTTGAACTTTTTGTTGTGCTGATGGGTTTTAAGGCATTCTCTTACATTGCACCTCTCAAGCGGCAAGCGCAGAACAGCCCAAGCTCAGTATCGTGCTAAGGGATTGCTGGGGAGCAGCAAGAGCTGGGCTGCCCCATGGCAAGGGATGAACCAGGAGCCAAGAGTCATTCCAGCACCAGCACAACCAGTCTGAACACAGCAGGGTCCATTCAAAGCCCCAGACATAGCAAATGATGAACCAGATCCAGGACTTACCCAGAGAATTCCCAAATGAGCCAAAGGAACCAGGAACAAAGAGCTGCAGACAGAGCCCCCAGCAGCACAGCTCAAACCAGGACTAATAGCCACAAGCTGAGCTTAAATACAGCTCCTGGGCCACGGGCAGGGTGTGGTGGGCTCATCAGGGCAATTTAGGCCTATTAGCACCCTCAGCACCTGGCAGGTGCTGGTCTATACTGGTCTACGTGTCTTCCTAGCTTGGAAGAACCAAACCTAAAGATGGCATCAAAAAGAGCAGGTGATCAGATGCGCTGCCCATCCCTGACGCCTGTCCCAGACTGAGAGCAGTGTACAAATGTTTTTAATGCCTTTCACATCAAGCTTCTAATCTTAACACACCTACAAAGATGTATTTGTGTATTTCAGCAGCATCTCCAAGGTGCTGTCTGTACCAGCATGCAGACCACCTCACCAACCCCCTGCCAAGCGGTGTGGAGTGCTCAGTGACCTCCCAGAGCTCTACAGCTTTGAGAACTGGCAATTTTAGGAGAGCTGTAACGCTTTTTCGTTTATTCTAAATCCTTAAATTCCCAGAGTCAGGGATCTCAGCTTCCTTGGACAGCGATAATCCAAACCACTCACGTCCGTGTCCTTCAGGTGCTGAGAGAAAACATGAAAAAGCCACTCCAAACCCTCCGCAACCTGCTGACAAGTGGGTTTTTTTTTTCCCTACAAAAAGTACTTAGCCAGACTTGAGAGTCCTGAAGCCAACAACCTTGTGAATGAAGATGACAGCCCAGTCAAGCTGTTTGGCACGGCCACCTCAGGATGGATCTGGCCCTAGCTGGACACTGACTCTGCTCATCCCCAGGGATTCTCCAGCAGGGCAGAGGGGGAAAGGAAGAAAACACAGATTTTTTTTTTTGCTGTACTTACATTACAAAATTCCTGTCTATGAAACACCTGTTTCTCAGCAGCCCTGCCCAGAGCTGCACACCGACAATCCCAAAGATGAAGAAGACAAAGAAGCACAAGAGGAGGACGTTGCCTAACATAGGCAGAGTATCTAACAGCAGGGTGACGAGTATTCGCATACCTGTGGGGAGAAGGAGAAAATGGGTTACAGAAGCCCTTTGGTAGGGAGAATGCAAACGCCACATCATTCCCAGCTTGGTTGTGCAGCCAGTGCATCCTTGGCAGAAGAACTGGGGTGTTTATGCTTCCCCCTAAACCTCCAGGCTGAAAAGGAAGGTAAAGAGTGCAAAAGGCTTAGCAGCAAATGGGAACGAGCAGCATATCTCCAAAGGGTGGACTTCAGGGTGAGATCTTCCGTTGTTTTCACTCAACAACACACCAACATGGGCAAAGCTGCAAGACAGTCTTTCCTGGAGAAACGCCCCCGCAAACCATCAGCCTCCCAAGAAATTGT
This sequence comes from Eurystomus gularis, assembly GCA_013400335.1. Classification (NCBI taxonomy): domain Eukaryota; kingdom Metazoa; phylum Chordata; class Aves; order Coraciiformes; family Coraciidae; genus Eurystomus; species Eurystomus gularis. The sequence continues at coordinate 441,346 of VZZY01002323.1, forward strand.
CAAAATATACATTTATAAACATACTGAACATCTCTCACGAATCACACAAATTGCTCCCCTAAACAATGCAGAGCCTCATGTAGGATGAGAGCTGTGGCTGCTCCCTGGGCCTCTTCCTTGGACAACTTCTCTGCCATGGAAGACTCGTCTCCTTGCTGGCCACAGGACTGCCAAGCAGGGGAGGCAGGGGCAATTTTGACTTTTTTAAGAGGGGAAAGAAGGATGTAAATGTTTCCTCCTCTAAGCAAAGCTCTCAGTTCTCTCTCCCTTCCCTCCCTGCTGTGCAGGCTGCCCAGGGATCTTCCCAGCTGGTCCCACAGATCTCTGCAAGGCTCCCCAAGAACCTGTGTGGAGAGCAGGTGTTCCCCCAGCACCTCTGCTGCCAGGGAAATGCTCAATTCTGTGCAAGATCTTCCAGCCTAAATAAGAAGATTGAAGAATGAGTCAACCTTGCAGAGCCTCAGCTAACCCTTCCATCTCCATCCAGCATGTTCCCAGCATCGCTGCCCAGGGGAGACTGGGCAAGGAGGCAGGGACTGGGGTGGCACCTGGGGGCTGCCCTGTCTCGTGTGTCAGGGCACCTTCAAACTCAAGGATAAAACAGGAATAAAAAGGGAATAATGACTTGCAGCTCAGCAGTTCAGTAGAGGTCGAAGGAACCTCTGAGACACGGACCAGCCGTCATTTCAACAGCTCATAATTCATGAGAGGAGACCTAATGAAAAGAGGAAAAGACCATGGCAAACACTAAATTGTAGCAAAGAGTAAAACTAAAAACTGAGCCTTGAGAGCCCAGAGCTCAGCAGAGAGCAGGGCTCAAGATTATGGCATGGTGGAAATTACTGCAACTGCGGGGTAAGGTGGCACTGCTGTCTTTGGAGGCATTTTGTCTGCTAAAATTCTGCTCTGGAAACACCTTTTCCTGCCTACCTATGTGGAGCCTCTCCTCCCCCCGTTTCCCTTAGCAGGATGCTGCTCTCCATCAGCCATCCCACTTGAACGGAGAGCAGCATTTACACTGACACAGTTTCTCTTCCCCCACCAATTGCCGTTTTGTCTTCTTCCCTCAGCCAGCTCCCAAGTCATAGAATCATAGCATCACAGACGGTTTTGGGTGGGAAGGGACCTTTAAAGCTCCTCCAGTCCAGCTCCATGCAGGGAGCAGGGACATCTGCAACTAGAGCAGGTTGCTCAGAGCCCCGGCCAACCTCACCTGCAATGGTGCCAGGGATGGGGCAGCGACCACCTCTCTGGGCAACCTGGGACAGGCTCTCACCATCTGCAGTGTCAAAATTTCTTCCTTCTCTCTAGTCTAAATCTCCTTCTTTTAGTTTCAAACCATCCCCCCTTGTCCTGTCCCAACAGGCCCAGCTCAAAAGTCTGTCCCCATCTTTCTGACAGGCCCTTTTAAGTACTGCAAGGCCACCAGAAGGTCTCCCTGGAGCCTTCTCTTCTCCAGGCTGAACAACCCCAGCTCCCTCAGCCTGGCCTCCCAGCAGAGGGCTTCCACCCTTCGGATCACTTTTGTGCCTTCCTCTGGACCTGCTCCAACAGGTTCATGTCCTTGTTGTGTTGAGGACTCCAGAGCTGGACACTGTCCTCCAGGTGGAGTCTCACCAGAGCAGAGCAAGTTGTGTCTCTCCTGCAACTCAGTGACAATACTGGGCATCTGTAGACCCCAGGAATGGGTGCCAGGAGGAGAAAGATCTCCAGGAGAGCAGCACCCGTCCAGCCCAGCATCTCCCAGGCCACAGCAGGCAGCGCTAGCAGGAGCCTACACTACCCGCCTCCTCATGTTGCTCTGCCAGCGGAAACACAACCCAGCCAAGCAGAGCCGGAGCCGACGTTACCTTGTCAGCCCAGCACGAGTGGATAAACTGCCTCGGCCAAGACGTCTGCGCTAATAAATAATTAGGTGTGAGTAACAACCTCTGCATCCCAGGGCAAGAGCCTTTCAAGGTCTCCATGCCCCGTTGCCTCTTGGCTCCGGAGTTGCTCCCCGCTGCTGGCGCCGGCTGTGGATGCCTCTCCAGAGGAGCCGCGATCCTGGCACCCAGCCCCGTGCCAGCCCTGCCAGCTGCCCTCCAAACCCCATCCCCGTGCCGCCCCGGCGCCAATGCCACCCCGCGGGGAAGGGACACGGCGCTGGCAGCCAGGCTGCGGTGGGAAGCACCGCGGGATGCCGGCCAGCATCCCTGCCATCATCCCGGGGAACTGTGGGGACAGCACCGGCCTCTGCTCTGAGCTGGAGGCAAATGGGGGGTTTGATTTCACAACGGGTGTTCCCAACACGTGCTGTCACCATAAGCCCCCAGGAGCACATCCCACAGCGCGGCCCTTCAGCTTTCCCTTGCAAATCTATCTTGGAAAAGCAGAAAAGCCTCACTTAATTCCCACTGGAAAGATGATGCTGGGCTTTTCTTCTTTATTTTTTTTTCCCTCCCCCCCTACTCTAACTAATATCCTTGCTCTTTTTTTTTTTTTTTCCAAAAATGGTTAAAATTTATCTCCCGATGCCAGACAACTTCTTTCTGCTCAGCTACTTTTGGTATTTTGGGTTGTTTAGTGGCACCGTTGTCGAGATTGGATCCATCTGTTCGCTCTCCGCTAAGGGTGCTCTGGGCTCTCAGCAGAATGTCAAGTGTGCCATGGGAAAAGAGCACGAGCATCGCTTAGGCTGAAATGAGGACCAGGGTTTCTTTTCATTCCCATTCCATGCGATGCCTGGCTTAAACCACACCGCTGAAAAATAAAAATAAAGCAGTGAAATGGATTTGAAAAAACAGTGACCGCTACTAAAAAAACCCCAACCCCTAACTACAGCCCCTGCCAAACATAAATTGCAGGAATTGTATTTTTCCAGTCATTTTCAAGGAATAATTTCTAATAGAGATGATGTTTTTATTGGCTGGGGTTCTCTTTTCTTTTCTTAACAAATAAAATAAAAATGAAATAATCTTGTGGGTGAATTTATTGTGCCTGGAAGCGTAGAGCTAATAGCACTGGCTGGAGCCCAGGAAAGCGCCCAGGCATTGCAGGGATAAATGGCCAGGCTGGTTCTCATGGGTCCCTGCTTCCCTCATGCTGCAAAGGAACACCAAGCTGGCCTCTTCTGACCCAGCCATAATTTCATATCTGCTCAATGTCCTTCTGGGATGGCCACCAAGCCAAAAACCCCTCTGCCACCAGTGATGTGGGATCTGCTGCCAGCCGGGATATGGTGGACATCCGAGGGGATGCTACAGCTTAGCTGGGGGATCACCGTGGATGAAAGACTAGAAATGTAGCTCTGTTATTACCTGAAACTGCAAAAATACACAAAATAGAGGGTTGTCACTACCCGTTCTCTGCAGACCCTGGATTGTATCAGTCTGAACCAGTGGAAGTATCAATGTTAAAAGTGGATGCAGTTTGTGTCTCATAAACAAGTAAAATCTGTGATCATCTGCCCTCCAGGAACTGAGATATTTCAAAGAATACTAATCCTGCCCTGACACTTGTTGAAGACCCTGGTAGTGCTGTAAGACCAGCCTAGCTGCTCATCAGGCTGGATGACTCAACTCCAAACATGGATGGAGCTCTTCTGCTTTAGTCTCACATACTAATAACAAAAAAATGAGTCTTTTCTATCACCTGTCGTTTAAAAAAACCAAAAAACCAAAGTGGCAAGTGTAGCAGAAGACAGCCAAAAAGAGTTACTTCGAAGCTTTGATACCAGACTCCTAAGGAAGAAAAACACAAGCTGAACTCTGATTAAAATTTCACCTAGGCTTGGAGGCGTTTGGATCCCTGGGCCTCAATTTAATAGGTATGTAAATCCCCAAATTCCCCCAGCTTCTGCTCTCAGCCCGGCTGAATCCCAGCTTGAGACTCCCACTATTTCATGGGAGAGCTACGGAGGGCTTTGTGGATTTTAATAACTTCAGAGTTGAGCCTGATCCTCACCCTGGCCAGAAACCTCAGTGGAGTTTGGAGCCGAGCACATGCCAACATCCCCCTGCTCCTCTCCAACCCTGCAAGGCCATGAAGCCACCACGCTCCAAATCCTGGAGGAAAACATTCTTTTGGGATGCTCCAAAACCCTGGTAACAAAACCTCATTAGGAAAATAAAGCTCCAGAGGTTTTCATGGTCCCTTTTAGCCTCTTGCTTCTTTTTGTCTTGCTTGTAACGTCGCATGATGTCACTGTCGAATCGACAGATTTTTTTTTTTTATTTTTAAAGAAAAATTCTGAAGAATTTGAGCTCAGAGAGAAACTTCAAAGACTCCTGTGCGCAAACATCCATCTGTTCCCTTGCATGCTCATCTGAGGTACTGGAAGCTAAACCCTTCTGGGGGAGTTTGTTTTGCTGTCCTTGGATGTGCCAATGAGGTGGGCAATTAATGTAGGCAGGATGTTCAGCGAGGACTGATGGGGCTGTGTCATGCTTTCGAAAGAACAGGAAATGGACTTTTTTGGCAAGGAACCTCTCCGATTTCCATGCAATGCCGCTGCATTTTGAAACGAGCGGATTTGGGTTAAAAAACACGATGGAAGCCCCATGAAATTGGGACCTTGCAAAGGATTGCTTGGCAGACGGCTGATGCCAGCAGGAAATTATTTCAACTTGTTGGTTCGTCTTTCAAATTGGATTTAGAAGACAAGCAGCTGAAGCCACTTGAAAGTGGATTTAGGGGCCACTTGAACTTTCTATCACAGATGAACCCAATTTTATTCTACATGACAGCAAACCCTTTGTGGTGTTTTACCAGCAACAGAGGCTGCTGAGCTTCTAATCCTGAACACAAAGAAATGGAGAGACCTTCAAGAGCTGAGAGGGGAAAATGAACCCATCCAAGGCAAGAAGATCCTTCTTAGAACTGACCTTTCCCCTTGTCTTTATAAGAACTTTATTATTTACTTTGCAGAGACTTACTTGCTTCAGAGAGTTCACAAAAACGTTGGAAAACAGCCACGAAAATTTGGCACCCCAGGTATAAAATCTACTCCCTTGCCCTTTCCTAACACTGGTAATCATAATAAATGATCTCTAGCTTGCTAGCAAAAATTAAAATAAATGTGCTTTCTGCAGCAGGAGAGTAGGCTACTACTGCAAGGCTCAGCACACAGAGAGCCAACCAAGATGGCTTCAACTCCTGGTTTTCCCAAAGGATGATCCAGGCAGAGCCCCCAGCCCATGTGGACCATGGTCTTACTTACTTGGGACCCTGTTAATGGCTCGTAGTGGCCGAAGTACCCGGACGGGGCGGATCGCAGACAAGCTCACGTTGTGTCCGTCCAGGGAATACTCCATCATGCTGCGGGGGAAAGAGGAAAAGCGTCAGGATGTGGGATGCTCAGTCTCTAGGGGCTGCCCAGGGCTGGGGCTCTCACTGTCTGTGTGCTCAGGGAGCCATAGCCCAGCCTTGCAAAACCACCCACCCTATCTTTGCAGCTTGTTAAGCACATCAATCATAATTTGCCCAGGGAGGTGATGGAGGTGTTCAAAATACGCGTAGACGTAGAACTTCAGGACATGGTTTAGTGGTCTTGGTAATGTTGGGTTGATGGTTGGATCTTAGAGGTCTCTTCCAACCTTAATGACTCTGTGATCATGCTGTTAATGGGTGATATAAGGGATATTTCAGCCTCTAAGAAACTGCAAACACCCACACGAGCAGTGATGGGGCAGGGGCCGGCAGGTAGATGTGCTTCCAGGCACAGGTGACATATTGGAAAGCAGGACTTAGGCACTATAAGGAGCTGCAAAATCAGGGCCACAGCAATCGAGGAGCCTCCAACTCTCTGCTCAGCTCTCAGCCGTGCTGCTCTCCCCTTCCATCACATTCCAGCCGGCGGCACATCCGCAGCCTTCCTGGGAAGGTTCCACAGCTCCATGTCAACAAGATGCTTCAGACATTAGACCCCCTACTAGCACCCCAGCGTATTTTCACGCCAGCTTATCTCTCCCCCTATGACAAAATTGTGAAAAACCAAGCTGACAAATGACGTTAAAGTCATTTGGTTTCCATTTTATTATTAAGAATAGGGAACATTTTCTTTTTCATGCTCTGTCTCCATTTCACATAAACATTTCTCTCCCAGGCTGGGAAGGACATTAAGCTAAGTCAGTTTTCTTGCTCTTTTATAGCAATGAGTGGCAAATGTGTGTAGTGTTGTTTTTCTAATGGGGTTATGGCTAGTTAGCATGGCTGTAATTACAATTTATGAGTTTGACTACAGGGAAGCACTTGTAAATATGTCACAAATCTCTCACCACGCCTGTTCAAATAACACAACAGCATCAAAAGCAACCCCGCGAGGAAACTGTTGGAGCCCACGGAGAAAGAGCTTTTGTTTTTGTTTTTAAATAAACAGATAGGGAAGGAGAAAGGCAAATACGAGCTGAACTGCTGCGACCAGGCACTTCAGAAGCTCCAGCGCAAAGAACAATTTTCAACTGAAACATCCTGCGGCCAGCATCGGCCAAAATCCTTACGTGCCATCAAGAAGCAAGAGCCAAACGGGCTGAAGCAACAGCTGAATGGATTTCAGGCAACAGCCACAGGAGCTGTGTGTCCATGCTCTGCTCTGCTGGAGCCTTGCACTTTGAATTTGATGCCTTGCCCTGCTCGACAAGGTTTAATTGGGAATACCTCCATGTTCTGATGTTCGCCTCCCTTTTGCCTTTGTCCTGAAGCGGTTGGGTGTAACCCTGCGCTATCGCTGGCATGGCACTGGGGTGACTTTGGCCCATTAGCCTCAACTTGTCACGCAGTGACAATCACAAGCCTGGTGATTCGGAACTGGTTTTAGTGATAACCTTCCAGTGATATATATCTATTTTTTTTTTTTCTGAAGTCGCTAGCAAGACTTTATAAATCAAAACCACCTTAAAGCTTGTACGTAGGAACTGAGCTGACTGTGATGAATTGCTTTAAAACTCAGCACGGCACAAAAACAGGTTTTACATCTAACGTGTGTTCATTAAGCAGCCGGCGCAGAGCAGCGGGAGCAGCTCGGAGCTGCACGAAGGACCACACAGTGGGAAAGCCCTTGGAAATGCCCCTTCACGCCTGTGTCGAGGGGCCTGGAGCCAGCACCAGGTGTCTGCTCCAAACAGACCTTGCAGGAATAGACAAAGCATTGTTTAAAGTCCCTGAAGTGAACAGCACCGGAGCCGGAATCTGTTGGCCGGTGTGGTCCCAGTACAGCACGCGCAGGATTTATCGGGTGGCTGAGTAAGTGGATTTTAGTGTAACTGATAGAGGTTTTGAACTACTAATAACATGTGGAAGGTGTAGGACTTTATCCATTGGGACCTGGTTTTGCACTCCAGAGAGCACACACAGCTATTAGTGTGTTAAAGGCCCAGCTCTTGGGGCCTCACTTTTACTTGGCCCTTGGAGTTTCAACAGGGCTGATAAAAGAGGAATAATCCAGAATTTGGCCTAGGAAACAGACCTTCTGACCCTGATACTTTGGGCTTCTGTGATGCTCAATTTAGGATTTAAAAGTAAGTCTCAGGGGGATCTACACTGCCCACCAAAGCCAACGTGAAACACTGGATGGACTCCAGATTGGACCTTCTACAAGCAGTGAAAACATCTGAAACCTTCCTGAAAAAGTCAAAGATTTCTTTGTCAAGGCCAAGCTTGGGGTCCTGTTCTCATATCACACTTATAAACCAAGAATACTCTGGAAATGCCCAACAGAAACCTGCTGGAGCTGGAAATTTTGGGTATGCAGGGACTAGAGGTCTGGGTGGACTGGCACGTGGTAGGAGATTCCCTACAGCCTCTGGGTACTGGAAAAAGGGAAGCACAAGCCCCTGTGATGTCTTCTACCATGAACAGTTTCCAGTTATTCATCTGTCAAGTTAAAGATGTCCAAAGCATACAGATAATCCTGCAACATCTCCAGGGACTGGATGCACAAGACACTTCTCTGGTTTCAGCTCTTGAGGACAATATTTTTGATGCTCGGGAAATGCTGTCAACTTGGCTGCTGGACAGCCTGAAAGGTTGTAAGCTCCATTCGGTCTGAAATTTTCCAGGGTACATTTCTCAGGCGAGCAGAACATGAAAGGGCTTTCAGTGCTGGAACAAACTTCAGACACAATCTGTTGCTAGAGGCAGAAGATTTGTTTATTCTGTAGTTTCCCTGCTTACCCTCCGCTCTCTTTGGTGTACTTGCTAGGAAGCCACATCAGCTCGTTTGAGGAGATTGAGAGGGACAAGCAAAGCAGGCAGCTCTGTCTATCACTTGTCTCCCTCCTTATCAGAAAAAGCCTCATAATAACTTCAACACATCCATCCGCCTGCTGGAAAAAGCAACTCTTTTTATTCCAGTAGTGTGCTGCCTGCTAAAACCACCTCAAGTTTTAGGAGCAGACATTCATAGTGGTGGGAGAGGTGAAGAATCCCAGCCCATCACACAGCTTCTCCTTGCCCTCCACCAGTGTTACCAGCTAGCCCAGCTCCCAGATGAGGCTTTCTTCTGAGAGATGGCCAATAATGTCACAGGTATGGCTTGAATACACCAAAATCATCTGGAGATGGGCCGGGATCAGCCACAGAAGGGGCCGTTCCTCTTCTCATCTTCGGCCTGAGTAAGGCCAGGCTGGCAGCAGGGCTTCCCATTGCAGTGTCCTGGTGCTTCTGCTGTTTTCATTCTTCTCAAACACATTTGGATATTAGGAAGAAATTCTTTACTGAAAGAGTGGTCAGGCATTGGAACAGGCTGCCCAGGGCAGTGGTGGAGTCACCATCCCTGAAGGTGTTCAAAAAACAAGTAGATGTGGCACTTCGGGGTATGGTCTAGTGATCAGGGAGGTGTTGGGATGAAGGTTGGACTTGATGATCCTACAGGTCTTTTCCAACCTAAATGATTCTATGATTCTATGCCAGCCACAGAGGGTGGGAAAATGCCCTGGAAAACTACCAAACTGACTCACCAGCCACCTTCCCCCTCATCCAGGTGCTCATGAACAAAGATCATAGTGCCAAACCTGACTCTGAGGTATGAGCAGAGGGCTCAGCCTTTCTGCCTGCATGCACTATTTGATTCTACTTCGCTGGGATGATCTGTTTGATGACGTGAGGAACCTCTACTCGCCCATCAGGAGAGCTCATCCTGCAGGCTCAGCATGGGGAAACACTGTCGGCACGTTGGTTATGGATGGATTTCTGATCCCAAGCTCCCCTTGCAAGCACAGCCTTGCTCTTCCCTTGCTACTTCTGGCTAAATCGCTGCAGGAACAGCAGCAAAAATAATTAACTGCTTCTTTCATTGTCCCTGCTGCTCTTCCCTGGGCTACAACCACACATGGGTTCAAAGGAAGCTCTGCTCAGGAGAGCTCATGTTTTATTCAAACCGGCAAGGCCATTCCTAATTGTATTCCAGACAAATAACACAGAGCAAAACAAAACTCCATTGGTGCAGTGAAGATTGTACATCACTAATGTAAGGGTAAAAATGCCCCAACATATTACAGGAATGTTCTAATTAACCCCAGGCTGGTCATTATAAAGCCAGGAATTCAGAAAGGAGGCAGAGCTCTGAAATTAAAGCAGTCTATCCCTTTCTAGGGTGTACTAGGCAAGAAAGAGAGGCTGGGGTTTCTAAAATCCATTTATTTACAGAAAAAAATTTTTTTTTTAGACTTGCCAGGCTTTTAGGCCACTCAGTTTTTCCCTACGGGTGTGAGGGAACTGGTGTCAAAAGCACCCAGATCCTCCTTGTATTAACACATCCTGCACAAATCAGCAGCTGTGGGAGATGGTCGTAAAATGTAAACCAAGAGAAGTTTACAGGAGGATCTTACAGGAGGCATTTACATGCACTTGTAATTAGGGTCAGCTTCTGGCCAGCTTCTTCCATTGGGATTTCAACCTTCTGAATGAGATTTTGGGGCTAGATTCTCCCTGTTTGGCCAATTTCTGCCTCTCTGCCTCACTCTTAATGGTTTTAGATAGCAGGAGTGGGGCTGAGCTGCTTTTTCCAGCCATTCTAGAGCCAGTGGTCATAAATGCGAGCACGGGGACATACTGGCCATCGCAAGGACTAGATCAGCGTACACTTGATTTGAGACTGGTGAAAGGATTGCCACCAAAAACCCACCAGCTTTTTCCCTGGCATTCATACCCCACCCCATAATCCGGCGTGGTTGCCAGAGGTGAAACCAAATGAGACTTATGAGACTTTGCCTTGGCTTGAACCTTGCAGCTTTCACAAGACGTTACGAAAACCAGCCAGGACAACCTACAGATTTAGCTCTCTGGGGCTTTCTTGCTTTCACCACAAAGATAATTTATGAGGTTTTGTTACTGACCCTGCCATCACGATGAAGAAGTCCAGGCGATTCCACGTATCTCCAAGGTAACACTTCTGCCCGAAGATCCCCAGAGCCACCATCTTGATGACCATCTCCACCGCAAAGAAAGCGAAAATGAAGTCGTCAAATGCCTGGAGACCAGTAAAAGATGATTACAGTCAGTTCTGCTGTGCTCTCTTATCAGGGCAAGGGAAAGCAGAGACACGCGCGCTCCTGCCGCAGAGGCACTTTGTGTACCCTGGCCGAAGAGGCAACACAACCGGGACCAAAGTGCCACCTACCCAACCCAGAAATAAAACCTGCAGAACCTGGTGGGTGAGGGCAACCCCTGAGCATAGCTTCTGGGTCAGTCTGCTGCCTGGGAAGCATTAGCAGCTTCTGTTAATCCACTGACAAAGGCACAAGGACCTCACTGTTGTACAGACTGGATGTTTTTCTTGGCATTTAAAGCCCATGTATTCACCAGCAGCTTGTGGTTGGGTCTGTGAGGTCCCAGCAACTTGCAGTGGAAGCTGCGTTTCCAGAGTGGGCAGCTCATGCCTCCTAGAAAGAATTTGTCCCATCTAACACACGGGGATGTTCTTCACCTCTGATGCCTTCATGGATAAGCAAAAGGACCAGGTTCCTACCCACAGAACCAAGACATGGCTGGGTGTGAATGTGAACATCAAGCAGAGGTTGTAGCAGTAACTATAAGGGCAGTTGAGTGGCACGTGAGGAACAACTGGACCGGTTCCTGGTGGTTCAGAGGCTCAGGGCATCCTGCTGGCAATCCTGTGTGCCCAGCACAGGAGCCTCTTGATGAAGGTCAAAATTTGGGGGTTTAGATTACTGTGAAAATGAGAATTGAAAAGAAAGGCGTGCAAATTAATCCACTGCTGCCCTGTGGAACATGCCTCAGCCTTTACTTAAAGAATAACTGCTGTGGGGTAGTGGGGACTTGGACAGCTGTGATTTCTCCAGCCTTCCTGGAGACTACAGGTATGTGCAGGAAATGCGGGTGTACTTGAAGATACCATGAAATGGACTCTTTTCTACATGTTGGCTGTAGACTGGAACATCAGGAGATACAGATTGCTTTTAAACCACGTGCAGAGGCTTTGTTGCTTTGAATGACAGACTTGCTAAAGCACAGGAACTTCTTGAGCTACAGACATGCCTGCTGCTGTCCAAACAAACCTCTTAATGACCAAACTGTTCGGTATTGTGTCTCTGGCATTCCCACAGTGAGGCCTGAGTGGATTAATGGTACAATTCACAGATCATCCACATGGAAACCAAGTTCCTACTGTGCATCTGTGTCCCTCTCTGCCTGTCTGTGTGTGAGCACCATCTTCTCTGGCTGCTGGTTTTATCAACCAAGCTTTCCCTCAATAAACTACACAGAAATTCTGCTCCATTATTTCAGTTCATTTAATCACTGGCATCCAAACACCTCCATAAAAGAGTTCAGGCTTTTCCACCTCGTGTTCTGGCTTCCCTCCTGCAAGCTGTGACAGGGTGAGGGATAACGATGGCTTTACTTGAAGGCCTTTTGTGCCTGCAAACCCTTCAAGATAAGACTTTGGCTGTTGCAGATACACTCAGTATGTTGCCATCATTCAGCTTAGCCCACTGCTGCCTGCAGCATGACGTTTTCTGGGAAGGAGATGGACTTGTCACCTCTGCATGCTCCTTCACACCAGCCCTGAACCTGACCCTCTGAGATGATCACTATGCTGGTGGCAACAGTTTTGCCAAAATTGATCTCGTTCCATAACAAACCTCGAGTGGCTTCTCAGTTCATCTGGTTTACTTGGCTTTGCATTTAACAGCTCCTCTTTTAAGATTGAAAGAGGGTTTTATGATAAACTCTGCTACTCCTGGCAGTTCTAGTCCCATCTTTGAAAGAGGCAGGAGACATTGGTTGGAAGGATCTCACTGGCCTTCCCGTGCTGCTGAAACGCTCAAGCAGCAAGATTTGAACAAACCAAGCTCGTTACACTACCGCATGCTGGTTGTCCCTGCCTAGGTTGATGTAATGCATTAGAAACAAGGGAAGCTGTTCCAAGCCTGAGAATGGAGTTGCTGCAGGAAGCCCAGCGCCAAGGTGCAGCCCACACACCAGATGCTGCTGGGATGTGCTTCCAAAACGAGTCCTGCGGGCATATGGCAGTGAGGGGATTGCCAGGACGCAGTGAGGGATGAAGCAACAAGTGTGATGCCCCACTAAGTTTGGGGTGGCCAACAAGGGTCTGTGAGCTTTGTCCAGTTCCCAGGAGTCAGTTATCCTTGCACTTGGCAATGCTCCACTTCAGCTGGTGGGTTCCACTGTGGAGAACAGCAGGCATGGGCCTGTCCTTGGCCATTTTTATTCATGAAGAAGGGAAAGAAATGGCAAAATCACAGGTGCCGTACTGCACAACCCAGACCGCAGCAACCCAAGAGATTCTCTGTGGTATTGGCTGTCAAGGGCTTTCATGGCTGGATCTTTGGGAAAAGGGACAACGTGGGGGTCCCAGCAACAAAGACATCCACCCCCCTGCACCTCACACATCCCAGGCAAGCGGGGCAGCATGGCAACCTTACCTCCAGGATGGTGCACCGCTCCGACTGGCACTCCACGTCCTCACAGGGCTGGAACATGCCCAGGGTGACGCAGTTCAGGAGGATGACCAGCATGCTGACGTGCTCGAACCAGGTGAGAGGAGAGCGTTAAGGAGAGCACAGACTTCAGCGGCCATGGGGAGAGGGGAAGCTGAGGCACCGTGCTATTCCAACACCAAAAAGCCTTCAGTCCTTGCACAAGCAAAGAAGAAAACACCACCAAACATCCCAGATTTGCTACGGTTTGAAGTTTTTGGCAACTGAAGAAAGGGCCCTGGAAAGAGTACTCCTGTTGAGATGAAGGGACAAAGGATGCCTTTCATTTCCTACACAGCAGTAAAGCCAGAGAAGTGTGAGGCGCACGGCTACGCTTTCCATCTTGAGTCCCCCACACTCCATCCTCTTCTGTTCTTCATGCATGCCCAGGGCAGCGGAGAGCACAGCCAACTCTGTCCTCCTCCCACAGCAACATCTACCTCCAGATCTCAAAGGGTTTTAGCAGTGAACCACCCCACAGGTCTACTAGCATGAACTCTTTCACTACCAAGCTAAAGAAAGTAAGACAAAGAAAAAATGAATTCAGGCACCATCACCACCAGAAACCTGGCATGTGCCTGGTTCCTAGCTCCAAGCACTGAGGTTGCTCTCCTTGTTTCCATCTTGAGTTATGGCAATGGGTGCTGAACGCAAGTTATCTCCCTCCTATCTGGTTTCTAAGTGTCAAGGAGCTACAGAATCACAGAATAGTGGGGGTTGGAAAGGACCTCTGGATATCATCTAGTCCAACCCCACTGCCAAAGCAGGTTCACCCTGGGCAGGTTACGCAGGAAAATATCCAGGCAGGTTTTGAAATTCTCCAGAGAAGGAGAGTCCACAACCTCTCTGGGCAGCCTAGTCCAGGGCTCCATCACCCTCACCGTAAAGAAGTTTCTCCTCATGTTGAGGTGGAACTTCCTGGGTTCCAGTTTGTTCCCATTGCCCCATGTCCTGTCACTGGGCACCACAGAAAAGAGTCTGGCCCCATCTTCCTGAGTCCATTTTGAGCTCTACATCATGACCAAAAGTTGAAGGTAAAACAAAGCCAAGCTGCTGGCAGAAGTTGGTAGGGCCAAGGATGGCGGCATGTTGGGATATGGGATATGTAAACCAGGACCTAGGATGCACAGCACAGGCTTCGAAAGGGAAGGAAAGAGCTCAAGGTTGGATGTCTCCAGTCACAAAAGAATAAAAAGACCATATTCTCTTACAGTGCTCAACTGCACCAACATAAATAGTTTCAAAGTAGTAAGTGGTGATTTGCAGCAGTGCAAAATAGGCCCAGAGCTTATGATTACTGCTGTTGGTATGACTATTAAAAATAATAAAAAAGGATTTGGGGGACCTAAACAGGAGTCTCACAAATTAAGCATGAATGAGAGAACTGTTCTTACGAAAATAATTGGAAACATCTGCGTATGAATAAACCTTTATGCTTTCAAACTCAAGCGCACGTGAGCAAGGGATCACAGAGAGAAGCACATAGATATTGTCTCATTTCTGATAACAACAATTCTCCTGCTTTGGAAACCTGCACCAAAAAAACCCCACCCCTACCATACTTATCCCTGCTGCTTTTAGATATATTGTATCTGGCATTTTATCAGTTCAGCATAAGATTTATGACAGCCGTATGATTAGGCAAGAGCAGGGCTGCAGTCTCAAACTACTTCTGTGCACACACTCTCATTTATTCAGATTAAAAAAAAAAGAGAAATCAGCAAGGTCAGGTCCTGGAGCTTCCCTAAACTCTGAACCCAGCCCAATTCTTTTTTTAGAGAGGGCTTTTGTTTGAAAATTCAGAGCTAGGAACACCTTGGAGCCTATGTTGGGAACCAAACACGTCAGACTTGGAAACCCACTTGTCAAAAATGGAAAGGCACAAAACCAAATTTAAAAAATGAAATAAAACCCCAGGTCACCCCATCAGTGATGAAGGAGCTGGAGCTGGCAAAGCTCCTGGCCACAGCCCCAGAGGACTCGTGCATCGCTGAAATACCAACGTCGGTTTATTTTAACCTCTCCTTCCCTTCAATGACTCCTTTCTGATTTTTTGACATTTTTAGGGGCTGTTTGGACCCCCTTCCCTTTTGCCTAATTTGAAGCAGAGCAGTAATCCTGCACCATAGGGAAAACAACCCTCACCAGACCCAAACAAGACCCGACCCGTGGCCACATCCTCCTTACAGCATTTGCATTGCTTGATGGGACTCACCGGAGCTCCCTGCAAAGAGGGCTCCCGCGCTGTTCCCAAGGTGCCTGCCGTTGTATTCATTTCACTTATTGTTTTTGCAGATACTTTTTTTTTTCCTTTAAAGTAAAAAAAATCAAAGCGTGTGGATTTTTGAACTGTTGAAAAAGGTGTCATGCTGATGAATGAGGTCTCACGCTTTTCCCACAATGGCCACGTACCTGGTTGCTCCAACCTTGCTTCTCCATCCTGCCCTGGGACACTGACCCTGCTGCTCCAGGGCTACAACCCAGGCTTCTCCCCACCACAAGATGATGAATCCACCATCCACAAAGGGTTTCTGGTTGTGCTACGGCTCTCCATCCTGCTCTCCACCGCCTCAGCTCTTGTTTCCAGCAGAACCATTCCAGAAATAGGTTTTGTTTTCCATGAGAAAACACTGATTTGTCAAAAAACTGTTGGCATGGACCAGTTTTGATGGCAACATTCAATTAAGACAGATTTTTTTCCATTAAACATTGAAGAGTCTGTCCCAGCAAGGCAGAGACACAACCCATTGCTGAGAGTTCTCAGGAGTATGGGGAAACCTTGATGGGTGCTGGGTGAGTCTCCCACATCCCGGGTACTTCTGGCTCCTAGGCCAGTGCCTGTTTGCTGCTCAGATCCCTCTCATCATGATACAAAATGACAAACACTTCAAAAAGAAAATTTTCTGAGTAGAAAACCTGCCTGTCCTCTGGATCTAGCATCTGCCCCTGATTTTTTATTTCAGTGGAGCAACTGACACCTAAGGCTGAAGATGTTTGCAGGGTAAAACCCCCGTTTCTGCTGAGCTACCCCAGACCTTTGTTCAGATCTCTACAAACCTTCTTCCTGCCTTTCTTCTAAATGACCTAGTTGTGTTTGTTATGGTTAAATAATCACCTGCATGAGAAGAATTGTTACTGGAGTTGAAATGAGTGTCCCAATTCCTTAAAGACAGGCAGAGCCCCCACTGTCCCCGTCCATCTAACACCAAAGGCAAATTTGGTGTCTTTCAGGAGGCCAGAAGTGTTGTTTTAATTTTCTGAGGGAAAAGGAAAGGCTCTGCCATAGCTTTGTGGTCACGGATGTTTCGAGGTTGCCAGCGTAGTCAGCAAGGGTCAGGTAGAGCCATGAGATGGAAAAGGCAACTCTGCTACACATAGAAAGAGAAAAGACAACAGAAAACTTGTGTTGCCTTTGAAGAAAAGGCTGAAAAGGTGGAAGAAAACCCACTGTGGGGAACAGTTTTGCTTGGCCCAGAGAACGTACTGGAGGAAGCCCCTGCTCAGAGCTCAGATGTTTCCCAGGGATGCTCCCGTCCTCCTTCATCCCTGAATCCTTCCCGAGGGGATGCGGCTGGAAGGGTCTGAGCTGAAAGGTCCTGTCCCTGCTCAGCCCCTCCAGCCCACCTTCTCCTCCTGTGCCTGCGGCTCCCTCAAAGGCATTAAGCTCCTGCCCTATTTATTTTCACATCAGATTAATGACAGTGAAATCCCTAATTTGAAAGCAGGATTACCCCAAGAGCTCTGCCCTAATGGGACTAATCCTCTCTCCGCTGCACTGATATTCAAGGGAATTTCAGTTCACTCCCCCCTTCCTTGCTTCTGGCTCTGGAGGAGCCCCAAAATCTGTGATTTAACCCCTGGCCAGCTGCTTTTCCAGAGCTCCACCCAAAGCCATCCAGCTGCAGCAGCCACCTGAAGATGCCCCAAAGCAGTGGGAGGTGACACTGCGTTGCAGGGTGGGATTATAGAGGTCACCTTTTCACAGCATCCTTCCCACAGAGCCTGGACCAGTTCAAAATGCCCATCAAGAAAGAAAAGCCCCATTCTGATAATGACGGGAAAACACCCAGAAGAGAAAAAGAGAGAGGAAAAGGTGAAAAAATGTCCATGAGCAGCCACATTGGGCTTGTGCCAGCACAAATAGCAAAGATGTGGCTGGAGACAGAAGTCCCATGGCATGGCATGGCCTTGTGGGTGACCTTGCAGCATTGCCCAACACCCTGCCTGGGTTTTTTGCTATCAGGAGGTCAAGGAAGGTGAGGAGGGACAGTGACAGCAAACTCAGCCATATGGGACTCCTGCTCACATCCCGAGCAGCATTGGGCTGAGACTAGCTTGGGATCCTCCTGGTCCTCTGGCAGCAGTGGTGGCTGTGAACTGCTAAAACCATGACTTTGCAAAAAGCGGGTACTTCACAGTTACCATGGCAACTGCTGCTCTCCAGGCCACCAAAGCACCACCCAGTTTAAAAGCCATCAACTTCCCGACTAGGAGGTTTGAAAAGAAAAAGATGCAAAGGGAAGATCTACACTAACCGCTGGAGGCAAAGATAATTGCAAAAGATTTGCTTAATATTTCTTCCTCTGCCACAAATTCCAGGGTAATGACATCTCAAGCGTATCTGGGCCAAGCTCAAATCCCCTGGACGCCTTTCGGGCAGGAGCTGGGGAGCAGCAGAGCCCTGCCTGGAGGGGCTGCTCCCGGCTGCACAGCACCAGGGCTGAGAGATCCACACGGCCTCTTACACTAAAATCAAGCCCTGAGTTTAGAAGTGCCAACACAGAAAGCCAAACTCTGCCCCAAAGTGTTGTTGACCCCACCTGCTGCTAGTGCAATGGCTGATGTCCTCCTGATGCTCTCTGGCAGCTTTTCACAAGGTTTTACTGAAATCACCTCCAGGGAAACACCAGTGGCTTGAGGATGAAGAGCTCTGATTGCCAGAAGATGTCTCAGCATGGGCAAGACCTGCTTTTCCCACTGACCTCTGCCATGCCAGTTTAGCTGGCAAGGCCTTGACTTGATTTAAAAAGAGAGATGGGAATTCAGCAGTTGCTCAAGAGAAGCTCAAGTGTTTCCAGCAGTAAAACCCAATGGCAGGAGCCCAACGTGAGTGCTGAGGTTGGGTGGCCACTCGTCAGCTCCACATCACCTAGACACTGGTATCAATGCCATGGGATGTGTTTGAGGAGCTAGCAACCTAAAATAAAGCTCTGTAGGAGCTGTGCATGTGTCCTGTCCAGAGGGAGAGCTCTTGGCACCTCCTGTCTCTGACCTCTGCCACCAGCAGTGGGGTTCAGCACAGCTCCTCTGTCACCAAGGCAGTGACGCAGCAAGACTCTCATCTCCTAAGGACAATACCCATTAATTAAGGAATCCAGCTAACAAACACAGGAAAAAAAGTCTTTTAAACTGCTGTCTGGTGGGTCGAGACTAGAGCAGGACATCAAAGTCACTTTGCACCTTAGGATGGAGAGAGGAGTGAGGACACCTGCAACAGTTCAGGCATTTCATAGCACCAAAAATTCACGCAGCGTTTCCTGAAGACAAGCTTGCATTTGGCCTCTGATTGAAACTTTTCTTTTCCTCTCTCCCTTTCTAAAGCAGAGCACTCATGACTTTTTGCGTTGCTGACCTCAGGCCCCACACCGAGGAGCAGAGAAATGGGGCAGACCCTGGTGTCACCACCACACCTCCAGCCAGTGACACAGAGACCTGACCACGGGACACAGGGACGAAGCCCAGAGGGAGACCTTTAACACTCTGGCCTCCAGACCCTCACAATTAACTTCAGAACAGACTTATAGAATCATAGAATCATTAAAGTTGGAAAAGACCTCTAAGACTATCAAGTCCAACGGTTAATTCCACTGAGTTTATGGCAACAGAACAAATTGAAGCAAAAGCAGAAATAAGCTGTGTCCTCACTAAGCTCACAGTGCTCATGATGTACTTTGCATCCATTTAGTTCAGCCGATTTAGGCACGGATCTAATTAAACTGTGAGACCAGCACCAGCCAGGCCTGGTGGCTCCATTTCCTCCTGAAATGGTCTGTACACCGTGACAAGGACGGTTGCAGGTAGGAGAAAAGAATGACTCTGCTGAACTGAAAACACCAAACCCAAACCCAGCATCCCTCAGCTCCTTCCCACCATAAACCTCTGATGCTCGGCCCAAAGAGAAAAGTAAAATTAACTGTGATGATGCAATCGGGATCTCTGTTTCCTAAAATCATTAAAGTTGGAAAAGACATGTAAGATCATCAAGCCCAACCATCAACCCAACACTACCATAACCACGAAACCATGTCCCGAAGTGCCATGTCCACATGTTTTTTGAACTCCTCCAGGGATGGCGACTCCACCACTTCCCTGGGCAGCCCGTTCCTATGCTTCATCACTCTCTCAGTAAAGCAATTTTTCCTAATATCCAATCTAAACGTCCCCTGGTGCAACTTGAGGCCATTTCCTCTCATCCTATCGCTTGTTCCTTGGGAGAAGAGCCCAACACCCACCTCTCTACAACCTCCTCTCACCCATTTTAGCCAGCAAAACAACGTGGACAGCTCCTGTCTCTAGAAGGCTCTCAGATCCTTATACACCTGTGCAATGCTGTAAGAGGATTTCTTGATGTGAAGGTCAAAGTCTAGTATTTTCTTTAAAAAGTTGAACGCCCTCTTAAATATAAAAATGAAAGAAAGATAAACTGTTTGTCTTGTTAGAAAGCTAGGTTTTCGGTACCTCTTTTAAAATGGCATGGGTACAGAGCAGACTGCCATGCCCACAGCCCTGGTTGGTGTCTCATTCCCTTTGCATCAGTCATTTCCCAGCTCCAAATAATGCCCAGCAATCTCCCGTGACGTGGGTGTAGGTCCGGCTCAAACGCACCATAACGCAGCCGGGCTCCTCCCCGTTTTCAGGGAGATAATCTCTACCATCCGTCACTCTCATTCTAAAAATATTTCTGCAATAAATGCAGTAAAAAAAAGCCAGGACCATGTCACCTCTGTGTCACAAGCTCCCTTGCTTTCATCCCATGCCTCGGAATGAAGGACATGCTGCTTCAAATTCCCAGCTCCTTCAGAGGGATCAGTCTCAGCATCACTTAAAAGTTCCCCTCCCCAACGCCAACCCTCATTCCTAAATGCCCACGTTGGAGAGAGCCTAAACACCCAGCAACTGAGAAGCAGCAAGACTTACTATTTTCACATAATCTTATTATTTTTAAGCCAGTCAGGGGATTTTGGAGACTTTACCCATTATTCTAAATGCTCGGATTTGGCAGTATTGTGATTATTACTGTTATCGTATCTGTACGTACCGCGCGCGATGCCGAGGAATAGCACAAAGCAATAAAAGCCAAGTTATAGTTACAAGGAGGACATATGTTTACAGAAGATGCAGCCAACTGAAGTTTCGGTTTTTATAGACTAAGACGTGACTAATGCACTAAATATACACACACACACATCTGAGAGACTGGGATTTTCGGAGCGCTTTTGGTGAGCTGGGTGTGTACGGCTCATCAGAGAGCAGCAGGACCCAGGACGCTGCAAATTCCTGCTTTGCTAAATCACAGCCTTTAGAAATGAGGCTGGTTGGGAACCTGAGGACTTCCTTGTAAACCACTCAACCTGGCATCTATCCCCTGGCAGCGGCAAGAGGAGAGCTTGTGGAGGCAGGAGATGGGCTCGGTCCTCCACTCAAGTGGTCCAGCAGATCCTGTGGCCATGAGGATGCTCATGTGCTTGGTCAGACCATGAAGCAGTCGCTGCATGAGATGGCAATGGGGCTTCTGCAAAGCTGTGGAGCATCAAAGCACTTGCAGGAAAAGGTGATGGGGATGGGGGCAGAGCAGGGGATGGGGTGGACACAACTGTTGCCTTGTCCCACCGAGCTCCACGGCACTACCACCACATCTGTGCATCCATGTCCTCTGATGGGCTGCCCTCAAAGGCTTGGGAAGCTGCTCCAGTGTGGAAATACTGAATTAAATTAATCTAGTACCTGTTTTACTAGTATTTAGGGGTGCTCCCCACATACCGGCAAATTATGCTTCCCATCCCTTCATGCCACCAGTGACAAAAATAGCCTTAAAAGTCTGCAATATCCACCTCATCCTTTATGCTAAGTAATGGAAACCAGTCCAAACACAATGATATTTACCAAATAGGAGCAGGAAAAAAATAATAAAAAGGAAGCAGAAGAAAGAACAGAACTGGAAGAAAAATGAGTCAGAACAAAATTCCCAAGAGGCAGTGCTGGCTGGTGCTGGCATAATTTTAAGGAACATTCTTATTTTTAAAAAGTTGATTGATTAAAGCTATTTTTAGCACCCATACTGCACTGGATCATTCGGGTTCGTTTGCTTATGAATTGTAAAACAAAATGAGGCAGCTGCACTTCAGAAATACCTACCTCCCCAACAGCACCACAAACATGCAGACCAGAAGCAATATTTCAGCCCCAAAGACACCAAGTTGGCACGTGTCTTTGGAAATGGGGCTGACTGCGGAGAATTCTTGTTTAAGAAAGGATTAGCCTGAGTTACTCAAATAACTGCATCCCGCTGGTTTGCTATAAAATAACCATAATGGGACTCCAAGCTGGTACCAGCTCCAAATGGACCTTGAGTGGTCCGCTGCTGTGCTGTAGGATTTGCCTTTCCCCCTCAAAACGTGAATAATTCCCTTTGCCTTGCACAGCCAGAGATCAAGGAGCTGATTTGGGGGCAGAGCTCCCTGATCTGGCCTCGCAAGATGATTTTTGGCTGAAGCATGGCAGGTCGCAGCCCTGGGCGTTCCAGATGTGTCCTAGGTGCTGCAGCCAGGGCATCCCAAGCTTGGAAGACTTCTCTGTTGTGATGTTCACCGTCACACAACGCAGAAACCATCCTGCAGCTCCTGAGACCTTTGCACAAACACAGACCTGCTGCACAGTGGCCACGTTCACTGCCCACCTTGCCCACGTGCCCTTTGAACACCTCCTCTTTGGTTTCGGCACTCTGGACAGCTGGAAACCGTGTTTGCACCAAAGTTATCTGCTCTGAAAGCACCGAGAAGTTGGCACTTGTCCTCCTGGGGAAAAGTCACTAGTGTCCAACCGAGCTGCTGCTGCAAATAGCCAGCGGTCCTCAAATAACCCACCCTGCCTGACAAATCTTGGTAATGACTGTAATGCAGAGATCAAAGCTTGTTCACAGATCATCCACTAGCAGTAAAAGGAGGCTAAATCCCTCTTATTATGCACCTTAAATCATTCACCTTGCTCAAGCCAGTCTTTTGGAGCCATAATGAATTTAAAAGCAGTTAACTCCAAGTCCTTGTCATGTGTCATCTGTCAGACAGCTTCATTTTCCCTGCCTGTCGTCACAGCTTTGTAAGGCTGCCACGAGACAGGCGATGCAGCAAGTCGCAGCTATTGGGGATTAAACTTCAAACTAAAAGGATGATACAGGCACAAAAGCACCTCGCGGGGTGCACACGCTCGTGCTGCCTCCCGATGCGGCTCAGTCGATGCAACACTAATCCCTCCTTGTTCCTGGGGCTTCCTGAGCATGAAACCAGGATCTGTAAAACCCGACCGCTACCGCTGCCCCTTCCCTGCCATGTGCCTCCCCAGCACAATCTTGTCCCGGCCCGTCTCGTGCCTCCCAAACAGGCTCAGCAGGGAAATCAAGGCAACGCAAACCATTGTCATGGCCAAAGCCACAGGAAAAGAACATCCCTGTGTCCACCCTCTGGTACGCATCACCCTCGAAAAATCACCTCTGCTNACAAACCATTGCCATGGCCAAAGCCACGGGAAAAAAACATCGCTGCGTCCACCCTCGAAAAATCACCTCTGCTGCCTGCTAATGCCCAGAGTGATGATAGCAAATGGGTTTAGCGGGATTCTGCCATGAGATGCCCCAGTAGGAAACAAGGTTCTATCGATTAAAGTGACACAAATGGACTTCGGCAGAGCTGTGCTGCGCCCGGCCGGCTCGGGAGCGACCCTCTAGAGTTTTTGTTTCCATTACATGGTGGAAAACACCATTTGTTGTGGTTTAAGTTCTGCAGCTGGAGCTCCGTGGTTGGACCGTGCCAGAGGAGATGGGGTTAGTGTGGTTTGCTAGCCT
The DNA here is from genome assembly GCA_013400335.1 of Eurystomus gularis. NCBI lineage: Eukaryota > Metazoa > Chordata > Aves > Coraciiformes > Coraciidae > Eurystomus > Eurystomus gularis. The sequence goes on from VZZY01002323.1 coordinate 464,401, forward strand.
GTGGCAACTGCTTTGAAGCAGTTGAGTGGTGGGCTCAGGCCATCCAGGAAAGCCTCTGTGCCTGCTGTTTCCACAGATCTTGGTAAAACCCCTCAGAAATTCCAAGATTCCTGATTGACGGTGTACAGACATCTCAGGGCCAGGGCCAGAGATCGAGCCCTTACCACTGCCCCCCAGATAAACCTAAATGAACACATCACAACCCATTCAGCTACCGAATCCACTAAATCCACCCAAATTAGAACGTTTCATGCTCACAAAATTCCCAGCCATCATTTCCCCAGCCAGCAGATGAGGATGGAAAGAGTGTTTTGCCTGGTCCCCTCTGCCTGCGTGACTCACTTGATTGAAATCCACAGAAGCACCTATCTAAGCAGTGACATGCGAGGGTGAGCAATCAGAGCAGGTAATTGCTTGAGGGAGAGACGAGTGCGTGGGTGAGACAACCAAATACTCGGGGAGCGGGTCACGGAGGGCAGAAAGCCGCAGCCGCATCCTCGGGGGCGGCTCAGTGTCATGGCAACTCGGGGTTGCTGCTTGGCTTCCCACAATGATGCTGCTGGAGGTGAAGCCCAGCTGGGATGCTGAGCCCTAAAGACCTCCTGTGCCAGCTTTGCTCGCTGCTGGGTGATGCTGGAGGGGGCTGTGGGGAGAGGATGGGGAGATGGGGCTCACCAGCTGCCTGCCACCAGTCCCATCCTTGCTGCGTTTGTCTCATGGGGCGACGGGGCAGCACTTCTGGGGTTTATTTTGCTTTCTGGCTTTTGTTTTCTGTCTGTGGGTAAATGCAAAGGTGCTTTGCCCACAGGGAGCCACACGATGGGTTCGGAGCAAGTACCACCATCCTCATGCAGCTGGTGTGTTGGCAAGCCTGGACCAAGCACAGCTTCTCCCATTTCCACCAGTATCCTGGTGAATTAAATGGGCTGAGAAGGGGAAGCAGCCTTCCCCCGTGCCCTCGGTGCTGAGAAGTAAGAGCTGTCACCCACAGCCGACAAACCTCGCAGTATCCCTTTCTGAGGAAGGTCAGTGCAAAGATGCAGCTGCTCCAGGGTTAGAATTCCCCTGGAGACACATCACCTTTGCATCCCACTTCCCTTTTCCTTGCCTGTGCTCCCAGTAAATTGCACGGCCCGTTCCCAGCCCGCACTCAGCTAAATTGCTCCACCGGCTCACTGCCTCAACAGCACAACCCTGGGGAAGCCAAACTCAGCTGGAATCCTGAAAATAAAGAGAAGAGGATGACTTTGTCTTCCCGGCCTCATTTCTCCAGCCCAGGAAAAAGCACTTTGCAAGAAAAAGCAAGCAAATAAATTAAACCTTGCAGAAGCGCTGTGTAGTGAGCAAGAAAAAACCCCTTTTTACAGGTGGGAAATACCAGTGGAGAAAGAGGTTGGAGGGGTGTGTTTGTGAGGGCCAGAACTCCTGCTCACAAGCCCAGTTTGCACCCACATGGTGGGGTACAAGCCAAAGGGACACAAAATACAGGCCAGGGTGAGTCACCCAAATCAGGGTGAGTGTCAGGCAGATCACACCCACCCCAAGCCCCCCGAGCCACCTCCTGCACCAGAATAACCAGACACAGCCAAGCAGGGGCAGCAGGACCTCAGGCGGGATGATAGCGGGTATTCCTTAGGAAAATACCACTTGTAGGATGAGGATCTCACTCTAGGGATGATCAGCTCCAACTAAGGCTCTCACAGCAGGTCCAGAACTCTCGGACCCGCTGCAGAACCCCTTCAAACAGGTTTCACAAACCTCTGTGCAGCTGCACAGCAGATGTCTTGCTCTGACCTCATCTGAACCCAAATGCTTCTCCAGGTTTCCAAGGGCAAACAAAAGGCCAAAAGATTAAAGATGCTGGAAGAGAAATAGCTGCACTTTTTCTTTCCTCTGTCCTTCACTCCAGCTACAGATTGAGCTGTGTGGGACTGAAGATGCAACGCGCCCCAGTAACCCTGGGGATGGTGTGAACTGGCCTTTAGATGGTAAGAGGACAAGAAAAACCTCACAAGAGAGACAAGTGACCTCAACACCACTGTGCCTACCCAAGGAAAACGTCCATTTCCCCTGCACAGGCTCCCCGATACCCACTTTGCACCAAGATGCCCCATATTACAATAATTCCAGTGAGAATTTTTAACCTGATTTTCAGGAAAGAGAAAAAGCATGGTTTCCTTTTGTACCTTGGATCCTTTGGATGTTTTCCATGCTGTTAGTATCCCACCATGGCTCTCAGGGTTGGTGTTTTTAATGGACAGAGCAGCACTGAGGTTTTTTTCTTGCTTTTACGACAGTTCAGCTGCATCAGGTTCAGTGTTTTACGAAAAAGGGTCAAGTTTTTTAAAAAAACTGATCTGCTGCATTTTGGCCATGTCTCCCTCCACAAACCAGCCCCAGCCCCAGCCAGTTTTGCCACTGGGGCCCCAGCTGAGATGCCAGCAGATAGACAACCTCCCCTCAGCAGCCCACAGCCAGGATCGATCTCAGCACAGCGTCAGAGTAGCCTGAGGTGATTTCAAAAGCATCAGAGTTGCCTGAGGTGGTTTCAAACCTTCAAATATTTCATTTCTTACCAGCATTGATCCCTGTTTTAACGAGCCAAACTGCACCCAGAGAGGAATGTTTCCATCAGCCCGATCTAATCTCCCTCTACTTGGGTGTTTCATGTTGAAATTGGGTCACTCTCATTAAAATGTTGTTGCCTTTTTAAATTCAACATGCCCCAGAGCATTTATCTGGGATTTCTAAATATTTGCAGTCAAACGAGGTCGGCCCTGAGGGGAAGACAACGACTCGGCAGGGGATTGCCTGTGGAAGCAATCCACAGGGAGATCCAGGGTCACAGGAAGAGATCCTTGGAGAGATCCACAGTCACAGGGAGAGATCCATGGAGGGATCCAGTCACAGGGGGAGCTCCACAGAGAGATCCATGGTCACGTGGAGTGATCCACAGAGAGATCCTTGGTCACAGGGTGAGATCTACGGAGGGATCCACAGTCACAAGGAGAGATCCACAGTCACAGGGAATGATCCACAGAGAGGTCCCTGGCCACAGGGAGAGATCAGAAGGAAATTCTTTACCCTGAGGGTGGTAAGACACTGGAAGAGGTTGCCCAGAGTGGCTGTGGATGCTCCATTCCTGGAGGTGTTCAAGACCAGGTTGGATGGGGCCTTGAGTAACCTGCTCTAGGGGGAGGTGTCCCTGCCATGGCAGGGGGGTTGGAACTAGATGGTCTTTGAGGTCCCTTCCAACCCAAACCATTCTACGATTTGCTCTATCCCTGCCTGTTTCCAGCCATGCCCGCAGTGGTTCCCTGCGTGGCCGGGTTCCGTGCAGGGCAGAAGAACCAGCCTCTGTCAAAAGTAATGATTGCTGCAATGGCAAATGAGGCAGAAACATAGAACATGAATTATAGAAGCACTGAGGCTCTCACTGCAGCCGAGAATGGAGTATTTAACAGCTGAGGTGAGATATTGTGCTTTAATAGCGGTGCTCTGACTCTCACCCTTGCGTACCTTGCCTAGTTCTCACCCCACAGGTGATTTAAGCAGTGACACCCTCAAAACCTGCCCCGACACCAGGCAACCAATGACCCACCTTATGTGATGCATGGTTACATCCTCATCCACTGGGATCCAGCCACTGGCAGCTGAGCTGCTTCGGGCTGAACTTCATGGGATTTTGGACAATGACAAAACACTCTTTGCATAGAGGAAAAAAACCCCAGACCATAATCAGGGTGAAGGAAATGGTCTACAGGATAGGATGAGCAAAGGACAAATGTGGCAAGGAGGAGGAACCGTGACCCAGCACAGGGATTGAGAAAAGGAAAGTATAAGGAAAAACTTTCCTGTGAGGGTGTTGGAGCCTGGCCCAGGCTGCCCAGAGAGGTTGTGGAGTCTCCTTCTCTGGAGAGATTCCAAAGGCACCTGGACACGATCCTGGGCACCCTGCTCTGGTGACCTGCTGGAGCAGGGGGGTTGGATGAGATGATCTTCAGACATCCCTTCCAACCTCTACCATGCTGCAATTCTGGGTTTGAGCTGAGGGCTCACCACTGCAGCAGAACCTTGCCACCCGTGACTGACCCAGGGTGGAACGGGATGAGTCACTGAACAAACACCACAAACAGCAAATGGCTCCAGCACACCAGAACAAACTTGGTCCTCTGCTATTGCACCACAAAAATCAATTCTGTCAACACCAGGGCAGGAGGACCTGATAGGAATAGAGGTAGCAAGCACAGCTGGGCTTGTTCCCCTGTCTTTTCAGCCAGGATCAGCACCCTGTAGGTCTCCAAGCCCTGGCCACTTGGCAAGACCACCTCTCATGGGTTTGCCAGAAATTTGGTCAATTGAACTGGCTGGTTTTTTTTGAAAACAATACCAACATCAGTAACAGGAGCTGCCCTTCTTTCCTCACATAGTTAATGCTGTGTCACAAACTTGGCTGCCATTATCGATATCAATATGACGTCGGTGTCCGTGTAAATGTCACTTGGTAGCAATAATGTCAACGCCGTGGTCCCCAGGGTCAATAAACAGCAATACCAAATGTCATCCAGCCGGAAAGCATTGAGTAATTGGGAAATGCTAATACAAAGGTAAAAATCAGGGATGCACATGGGGCATGAAGTTTGTTTAGAGGAAGAAACTAATTCCACACTGGTCCAGAGCGCTGGCAGCTTCTGGAGTCAGTCCTGCTGCTGCATCAGCTCTTGCTCCTCGTTGCCACCGAGGGCAGAGGCTGCCTGGATGCTCTCTCCACTTTTGCACGGTACCTGGGCACAAAATCCACCCTGACCAGTGTCTGCCACCCCTGTGGTCCCCACAGACCACTTCCAGTTGCTCTCAGGGAAGGTGGAGGGTATGGGCATCCACCACCTGCCCTGCCAGCCCTTGACACCAGTCTTGGATGGAATGCTATGACATTTCTAATGATCCTTCCTGGGGTGACTTGGGAAATCATAGAATCATTTAGATTGGAAAAGACCTCTAGGATCATCTAGTCCAACCTTCATCCCAACATCTCCCTGACCACTAGACCGTGTCCCGAAGTGCCACATCTACTCATTTTCTGAACACATCCAAGGACGATCAGTTCACCACTGCCCTGGGCAGCCTGTTCCAATGCCTCACCACTCTTTCAGTAAAGAATTTCTTCCTAATATCCAATCGAAACTTCCCCTGGCACAACTTGAGGCCATTACCTCTTGTCCTGTCGTTAGTTACTTGGGAGAAGAGACCAGCACCAGCCTCGCTACAACCTCCTTTTAGGTAGTTGTAGAGAGCAATGAGGCCTCCTCTTCTCCAAGCTAAACAATCCCAGTTCCCTCAGGCACTCCTCATACGACATATTCTCCAGACCTCTCACCAGCTTTGTTGTTTGAGAAAACATTTTGCAACTGAGGGAAAAAGGAACTGCAGCCACTGTCTGGCACCGCATTTAGTGCATGGGGGCCGAGGAAAGAAAGGGGAACCTACTTGAGGAGCTGGCAGACGGCAGCAGCACCAGCTCACGGCTTGGAGGGAGGTTTCAAAACGGCAAAACGTTTCTGACTTATTGTCTAGAACATCTGCTCCCACCATGTGCCACACCAGAGAAGATGAATAGGTCCAAGAAGTGTGGCTGATCCGCTCAAGAGATGCCCTTTTAACCCAACCGATGACGTTCAGATGTTTTTACCGTAACTCTCAACTCCTGCCTGAGCTCAGTGAGCAAAGTTATCTCCGCTCAGCTGGTCTCTGCACAGCTGTAACTGGCCTGGGGAAGGCTTTCAACCTCTGCTGAATGCCTCAGTGCATCCGAGGGGAAAGGGTTTCCGTCCAGTTTTGAGTGAGTAAAGGAGCAGAGCCAGGCGCTTGCAGCGGCTCGGCCATCCCCACGGCACCGGGTTTACCTGGGTCACCCTGGAGAGGAGCCACAGCTGAGCCCTCAGGGCTTGCTGAGCTCCTGATGGATCCTGTATGGGCTGTCCACAGACCTGGCCACGCACGGAGCTAATCAAGGGACAAGTGGTGAAAATAAAGGGCAATAACAATTGCAATCATTATAAGCAGTGGGATTTTGGCGCCTTCCATCCTTTTCCATTCACTGCCTGCTCATCCTCAGTACCCAAGAGATGTCTCTGCCACAACACTCAGTTTTAGGAATGACCATGCCAACCCTGGAAGCCCTCAAGGCCTACCCCAAGACAACCTCCACACTTTACTCTTCTCAGCCAGGACAGCTGCATATTTTAATTCAGCTGCGGGAGGCTCAAGTCCTGCTCCCAAAGGGCTGAGCGCTTCTGCAGCCAGGCTCTCGTGGTAGATTTGCAGCAGCAGCAACATCCATCACAGCCAGATAAAACTTACCTATGTCAGTCCTGCAACTGGCCTGCTCTGTTAAAAGGGAGTATTACTGGAAAAGCAAAGAAGGGTTTGTTTTCTTTTTTTTTTTTTTTCCTGACTTCAATATTGGAAAAAAATTAGGGGGGGGGAGGGCAGTGGGAAATAAACTAAAATCCCCAGTCAAACTCTTCATGTCATACTTGGATCCCTGGCACATTCTTCTGATGAATAGAGGCAATTATTTTTCAGAATAATTTAAGCAGCTTTGATTCAGGGGGCAGCTTAGACTGACATTTAAATGAGCTCAAATTTAAACCAAGCTCTATTATCAGCCAGTGATTTTCTACTTATTGCTTTAAATAACTCCGTGTTCCACGCTGGCAAGGGAGTAACTCCCCAAATTACAATAAATTCAGGAGGGAAAGGACCTTAACGATGGAGTGACCAACTTTGTCATGGGCTTAGGCAGGTGATGGGAATGTCATGCAGCAGCACAGGAGACACATCAGAGCACCTCAGTGTAGGATGCTGCTGGTTGTGGCAGTGGCACACTGTGGTTTAAGAGATTTTGGAGTTAACCTTCCTCTCCCACCCTTCTCACCCTCCCTAAAACCTTCGTATCGCTGTAGTAGTGTTTATGTTGTGTGCTGAGCTTTGCCCTGACCAATTTGGCTTTGCCTGGATGCCTCAGTGCTTCCTCTCTGCTTTGCTCTCCAGGAGGAGCGGGTGAATGGTAGGCACAGGACACATCCCGTTGGCACCTAACCAAGCTTGACCAAACCCCAGAGAAAGGAGCAGCTGAAACTTGAGCTTTTGCCCCAGATGGGAACAGAAGCTGAACCGCTGCTTCCTGGGGATGCCACGCAGCTCAGAAGCCTTTGAGTGGTCCCCTTCACGTAGCACCCTACAAACCTTCACCCAGAAACACCACAACGTCACCGAGAAAAGGACTCTGCTAGGGAGCCGCTGGCCTGGAAGAAAACCAACTGGAAATCCTACCTGAGGGCTCGTTCCCAGTAAACAAGCCCTGTCTGTCCCAGCTGCAGGTTTGGATGCCTGGACAAACATCTCCAGGTGACTCCCAGGGCTGCATCCGTCCTTACCCCTGACACAGAGGCACACGCGTTTCTGGATGGCTGAATTCATCCGAGAGCTGTGACACATCATCTGCGGTTTGACAGTTATAATACAAATATAAACACATTCCCCCCACTTTCACAAAGATGCTCTTTGTGGCTTTTCTACCCTGGGACCTGCCAGCCTCACTGCTCTGCTATCTAAGAGCCTCATGATCTTTAATGGCTTTTTTGCATGAGTAATACATTTACACGCATCTCACCCAAAATGCTCTTTTGTCCTCTTCTATGTGTTTTTCCTCCTTGGCACAACTCTCCAGTTTTATTCCCTTTTATCTGAGCCGCAGTCTGAGCTGGGATGACAAACGCAGCCTTTAATGCCAAAGGAAACGAGGCGCATTTTGGATGCGGCACTTTGGAGAGAACAACTGATCCCAGCTGGGCCTAACCCCAAAACCAGGGAAATGGCCGCAATTCTCCTCCTGGGAAGCCACAGGGATCAGCTACAGAAGTTGGATGGACAAACCTGGACATTGCAGGGAGCAGCAGCAGCACAGTCCTGGCTGCTTTAACCATTGCAGGTCCCTCTGTTTCAGCACAGCTTCTTGGAGCTGAACCCGGAGCCTTGGTGACTTTTGAATAGATGAGCAGTATGTTCATACAGTAAAACCAAAAAGCGTAATGATTTTCTAACAAACTTCTTGAGGTTACGGGATATAGAGCAACCACCTCCAGATCTGGATCCTCCAGTCTTGGTACCTCCAGCTACGCGGTGCTCATCGGCCACGCACATTTTTAGTAACTATGTCAACATGAAAAGTCTATTGATCCCCCCATTCCTCTGCTCCACAGTCTGCTCTGCTGAAAATGTTTCACTACCAGCAACTGAGGGTGGTGGAACACTGGAACAGGTTGCCCAGAGAGGTGGAGGAGGCCCCATCCCTGGAGAAGTTCAAGGCCAGGATTGATGGGGCTCTGGGCAACCTGATCGAGTTAGAGATGCCCCTGCTGATTGCAGGGGGGTTGGACTAGGTGACCTTGGAAGGTCCCTTCCAACCCAACGCATTCTATGATTCTATGAGTTTGGCAAACCTCACAAGTCATCTCCAAGCTCAATGGGAAATACCCTCTTTGGTGCCTCTCTCTTGATCACTAAGGGGGTGGAAGAGGGGAATAGGAAGAAATCTAGTTATTCTGGTCCATGGTGACGTATACGTTGCATCATACGTGGACAAAACCAATGTACAAGCACCTGGTTATTTTTATCCTCATGGTGCTGCCCAGATCCCTCTACATGAGACCGCCTGCAAGGCCCAAGGGATGGCTCTACCCAGGGTCAGGGTCCCTAAAACCGCCAGAAATGCAGAAACAAGTGTCTGAATTTGACCAGGTTGTGCTGACTCTGCCTTGGATCACGCTATTGATCTGGCTGATGGAAAAACTGGGGAGCAAGAGAACTCGTTTAGCCCAGGCGCAGTGGTTGGGTTGGAAATAGCAACTCCTTTTCTCCTTGCAGAAAGAATCTGGCCATGCGAGTGAATCTCTCAGTTAGAAGCTGATTTCCAGGCACCTCTGTAAATGTTTTATCTGCCCTGAAGATGAGCCAGTCTCCAACAGAAGAAAAGCAATATGGTGTCTGAATCCTACCTTTGCTAGGGATCACAACTGGGTGCTGTGCCAGCAGGACTTACTGCTCCTGACAACTGGCCCAGGCTAGAAAAATGCTGAACATAGCAATTGTGCCCAAGTGCAAAGGCCAACAAGCCAAATTCTGGGAGCCCCAACCCATCTCCTTGTGCACAGTCCTCGGTGCTCACTCACACCCAACCAGGGACTGAAATCCCGCAGTGGGGACCACAGGGCCATGGCGAGGGCCTGCCCAGTGGCTCTGGGAAGAGGATGCTCCAATGGGAAGGGGAAAAGGTCCCTGGAAGTGACTTTTGCAGATGTCTGCAACCAGCTGTGACCCTAACAGCTGTCCTAGCTGGCCACGCCAGCATGGCCAGGCTCTTACAAGCCAGGAAAAGCCCCAAACAGACTTCATTTTTCTCTCTGTTTGCCTCTGCTGTCTCTTCCTTCTGCCTCCAACTGGAATATTATCAAAATAAATAAACAGTGGATCTCAAGATAGGACTGGCAGAAAAAAGGAGGAGTGTGGGCCATCCCTTTTGAACTGAGGGAGCATGAGCCGACGCTCAGCAGATTTTGAAGCCACACAAGGTTCACACACAGTCTCTCACCCAGACCTCCTCCACCCCTTTGCCTAGCCAAGCTCTGATGGAGAGATAGATTTTCCTGCAGCCTCCAACTATTGTTTTTTCCTTTTTAACTTTGTGCAAAATCATTTCAGTTTTGTATATTTGTTTTCTTTCTTTTTTTTTTTAATTATAATTTTTTTAACCCCCTGTGCTGATGAGCAGAGCCTGGTATTGCATTTGCTAATGATGCTGCAGGGAGGAGCACAGTGTGCTCAGTCTGGGGACCACAAGTCCTTTGCATCCTGACCCTGGCAGCACTGCTGAGCATACTCTTTACCCAGGCTCCTCATTATTGTAATGGTGATTAAAATCTGCACTTCTAATGAAGCAACCCGGTCGGGAGGGATGGAGGCAAAGGAAGGGGGAAGGAGAAGCAGACCCTGAGGGAATGGCGCAGGATGGGGTGAGGGAAATCCAGAGAATCGAGCTGGGGCTTCAGCTGCATCCTGAAGGAAGGGAGATGCATCCCTGCATTGGAGCATGTCCAGAGAAGGACAACGAAGCTGGGGAAGGGTCTAGAGCACAAGTCTGGTGAGGAGTGGCTGAGGGACCTGGGGGTGTTGAGCCTGGAGAAAAGGAGGCTCAGGGGAGACCCTCTCACTCTCAACAAGCCCCTGAAAGGAGATTGGAGCCAGGTGGGGTCAGGCTCTTCTCCCTGGAAATAAGTGACAGGACAAGAGGAAATGGCTTCAAGTTGCACCAAGCGAGGTTTAGGTTGGACATGAGGAAAAATGTCTTCTCCACAAGGGCTGTGAAGGGCTGTGCCAGGCTGGGCAGGGCAGTGGTGGAGTCCCTACCCCTGGAGGGGTTTCCAAGCTGTGGAGATGTGGTGCTGAGGGACATGGGTTAGTGGTGCCCTGGCAGTGCTGGGTTCATGGTTGGACTGGATGATCTGAAAGGTCTCTTCCAACCAAAACCATTCTATGATGCTATGATTATGGCAGAGTCATCTTTTTCTGGCTTGCAAAATCCAGGCTGTGCTGGCATGGCCAGCTCAGACTGCTGGTCGGGTGACAGCAGATACTGAATGAGCCAAGTCTATCTCCTGCCTATCTCAGAGCTACAGCTGGGGAAGCACCGAGCACCAGGGTCCTGATGGCACCATGAGGGTTTCACAATACTGGGGGGTCAGGTCAGTGTCTGGAAAGCAGCTCCCTAGAAGCCCAGCTGAAAGCAGGGAGCAAAAAGTGACACTCACACTTCCTCCCATGAGTTCATGTCCCACTGAGGGCCTGATTCTTCCCTCCCATGGGCACGGTCCAGCCAGCCTTCAGCAGGACGGGCTGGGGAGCCCGTGGTAGGGATGCTGCTGGAGCTGGGCTTTCCATTCCAGCTTTATTCAGCCCTGACTGCAATCCCCAAATAGCTGTGCTGGCTGGAGAGCCCTGAGACAGACACAGGCAGCGTGGCCTTCAGGGAGTCCTGTCAGTGCATCAATCATCTGGGACCCCAACAAGGCTCTTACTACATTATATTCTCATTTAAAACCTATCACCCCCATCAGATCCTCCTCACCAAGCCCCATCAAGCGTGGAGAGGAGGGGAGCTCCTCCCGAGAGCTGCTCTGCTCCCCCTCCCTGGATGGCAATCGGTCAGGGAATGGCCCCATCCATCTCCCGCTCACGGCTGACAAGTGAAATTGTTTCATATCCTCCCCAAAATGCCTGGAATGAAACCATGAGCTATTTTAACACATATTCAAAGGGACGCTGTCAAGTAGTTTAGATCTAAAATGAGAGATTTTGTAAACAAACCAAACAAACAAAAGACTTACAAAGCTCGATATTAATAGAAAAGTTATTGGGCTGCTTCTTTTTTTCTTCACCCAGCAATAAAAGAAAGCTTTTTAGAAAATTCCCCCTGCAGTGTTTGCAACACAAACAAACCAGCATTATTCTGACACAGGAGAAATGAGCCTGACGAGGAGCGGGAGCTGCAGAGAAGCTCCATGTGTGGAGGGCAGCTCCAGGAGAGGTGACAAAATCCTTTAACTGCCTTGTCCACCCCCTTTTCACCCACATCCCCAAGTTCTCCTACCTCAGCTCTCAGAGCCTGGAGAGCCCCAAGCAACGTGGGAGGATTCTCTGTTTGATGGGTGCTGAGATCTCCTCCTTGTCCCCTACAAAACTACCTGTAGAGCCCAGCACAGGCAGCAGGACCTCTGAATTTCAGTGTCTTTCCTGGCCCAATTCTGCCCCAAGGTGCTATCACCATCACCTCAGCCACATTTCTGACCCATCCTTGCCATCCTCACCTTGTGGCATCGCTGCCCTTCGGTGTTGTGCAGGCACTGGAGGTGCTTGGAGAAGCCACAAGCTTTGCCAAGCCAGGTCCCATGCTGGAAAATGGCAAAGGAGTTGCAATTTACACTTCAAATGAGTTAATGTTCACGAAGTGCTCTCTTGTCGGTGCAGGCAGTTGTCAGAGCCAATGCAACAAAATGCTATTTCAGCTCTGCAATTAATAGTGCCTTTCTTAGAAGTGGCTAGATAATTACATCTGAGTAGAAACGAGTCTTTTAAAAAGGTAAATGGCCAGAACTCATTACCTCCCTCTCTAGTTACCTGGAGCAAACTGGTGGCACTGGCAACCACAGGAGGTTTCTGCGGGCTGCCCATTTCAGGTAGCCGGGATGCAACAGGGAAGGGCACGAGGCCACTCTCCACATGGGATTTCACTGCCACGAAGAAGACTCAGAGCACCAGAGGATGCACCTATAACCAACAGCTCATCAGACCCATGGCAGGCAGTGGTTGTGTCCCCAGCACTGACCATACAAGTCCCCGTGGAGGGATGTGCCTTCAGGGAACAGCAGAATTAGGGCCAAGGGAAACAGCTGCAGCCCATCAGCCCGTCTCCTGATGTGTCAGGTCTCCAAGAGGATCTTTATTTAACAATATCTTGCAAATAGAAGAAAAAAGATCAGTTAGAGCTATTTGGAAAGATCGCAGCAAAGTATAGTCTTTCCTTGAGAGACAATTACTCATCTGGTTTCCCTGTCTAATAAACACACTTTGGTACTAACGAGGCTCAGCACCACATACCACTTTCCAAAGAGCTTGTCGGCAAAACACCGGGAAAAACAATCACAGCACACAGACAATCACAGAATCGCTGTGGTTGGAAAGGACCTTTAAGATCATCAAGTCCAACCATTATCTGCCTCTACCAGGCCACTTCGACACCATATCCTTGAGCACCCTGTCTAGACAGCTTCTAAATACATCCAGGAATGTAAGCAAAGCTTATATCGTTAGCAAAGCTTTCGGGAAAACGCCTAAAACTCAACCTCAGGGATTTTTTTCAGTATGCACAGACACAAACAAGACCCATAACACCCGTGATGGGGACACAGGCACCGGGCTGGGCTCAGCACCAGGGATGCTCCAACTCACTGCATCTGCCCTAAGAAATCCAAAGCACGTTTTGCCAGGAGAAGACGTGTCCAACAGGGCTCTAAGCAAGTGTTACTGCCAGTGGAGCAGAAGAGCTGACTGGGAATGCTGGGCTGGAGAGATTCTTGGACATCAAACTTGCATTCAAAGCTGAGGGTACGTGTGAAGCATCATGGGGATGTTGGGGACATTGGAACATTGCCTGGGGAGTTTGGGGTCTGACCCCCAGCCTGCTGCTCTTTATGGAGACACTCCTCCTGACCCAAGCAGGACTGATGTTAAGTGAGACCGAATACTGACCTAGATGCTAGAATGAGCTCGCGAAGGGTTTTGTTGGCTGCTTGATGCTTTTCATTCTGGCTAAATGGGTATAAAATTCAGTGGATGTTTGCAATGGAGAGTGAGAGTTACCAGGCAGAGCGAGGTGAAGGCTGCTGAGAGCTGCTGCAAACAGGGCTTTAAATTTTGATAGAAATTATCTGGATTTGAACCGGCTCCTTTTTGGGTTTGCCTCCTGAGGGTGCTGCAGGGAAGAGGCTTTTTGCTCACAGCACTGATGGGCGTTTGAACATCAAGCTGCAATTGTGATTGGCGGTGTTGAGGGTTTAGTACTTGGTCAAGCACGGCTGTAAACTCGAGTAGCTCTGGCCCCAATCCAGCAAAGTACTTAAAAAGTGCCTTCTCCTGTGGATTTTGCCCAAGCTTAAAGAGCGGGCAGGGTGGTAAATGGAGGGTGAGCCTGATGCATCGTGAGGGGAGGATGCAATGCTGCTGGGGTCGGCAGCCAGTGATGGGGCAGGAGGGAAATTCCCAGGAGATGATCAGTGGTATTATTTACATGTATTTCAGAGGCAAATTTGAGTCAAGGAGTGGTAACTGGTGGCACACAGATGATTAACCCAAATTTATCAAGTTCTGCCAGCAGAGTTTTCTTTGTCTCAATTTTCTTCTCCTAAAAGGTACCATCTTGGGCTTATTTTCCAACAACGAATGAACCCAGGGCTTTCAGCTTGAATTGAGAAATTCTGTGGCAACTAGAAGTCGGCATCTTGTGCAGGTAGGACAGAGGCGCTGAGCAAAGAACAACCCACATCTAGTGTTTCTCCCATTCAATAACAGAACAAAGATAAGACATGGTGTTCAAACAGAAGCTAAAGGCATCATAGGAAGCACACAGCTGCAGAAAGGTCCATCTCTGCCTCTCAATGGCTTCAATCCACAGCCTGGTTGTGTCCAGTTCTCCTACAGCTTCCTACCATGCACAGGACATCGTTGCTAATGAGCTGATGCTCTTGATAACCTCATTTTTTACCAAGAAGCCATTAGAAAGTTGCCAGTCTGTTCTCAAGCAAAACCCAAACCACACAATCACGGTGCCACCCCCAACAAGAAAACCAGAATTCTTTAAAGAAATGGCTGTGAGCAGCAGAAACTCATCGGCCTCGCAAAGGAACTTGCCACCACTTCATCTACCCATGAAAGAAGGGCAACCAAGCTGCTGAGGAGTCTGCAGAACATGTCTTATGAGGAGTGGCTGAGGGAATTGGGACTGCTTAGTGTAGGGAACAGAAGGCTGAGGGGAGACCTTATCGCTCTCTACAACTATCTGAAAGGAGGTTGTAGAGAGGTGGGTGTTGGTCTCTTCTTCCAAGTAACTAGTGATTGGTTGAGAGGAAATGGCCTCAAATTGTGCCAGGGGAGGTTTAGATTGGATATTAGGAAAAAGTACTTTACTGAAAAAGTGGTTAAGCATTGGAAGAGGCTGCCCAGGGAAGTAGTGGAGTCACCATTCCTGGAGGTGTTCAAAAAACATGTAGACATGGCACTTTTGGACATGATCTAGTGGTCATGGTAGTGTTCAGCTGACGTTTGGACTTGATGATCTTAGAGGTTCTTTTCCAATCTTAATGATTCTATGAGTTCGATCCCATAATCCACCCAAGATGTTGCTCTGTCTGTAACACCAGACTCAGCACAACAGACTCGCTGTAGCCCTCAGTCCCTGCCACGACCTGATGTATCCTGGCTGATGGAAACAATCCCTTTTCCTGGGGCAGGACAACACGGGTTGGTGCCGAGAGCTGCAATTTGCAGTATTGTTCCTCTCCTGACTGTGTTGGATACTCAGTGCTCTGAAAACCACCCGGCTGCGCTGAACAGTCAAACAACTTGTCCACAAAGAAAAATATTTTGCTGTCTCCAGGTTCTGCATTGAGTAAAAATAACCCTCAATTCTCCCCTCAATTAGTCAAATGTCATGAAGGGCTGAAATGTGCATCTAATTGTGCCTTTCTTGCCTCAAATTATCTCGGAGAAAGCTGCTCAGTCCCTGCCAGTTCCCTGGTACCGAGGGGACTGTGGTGAGACTGGTCCCTCTGGGAGGGCACCTGGGATGAGGACAACAGGGCAGCCTGTCCAGGGGGGTCTGCAAGGGGAAGGGAAAAAGATGTTTGGGGAAAAAAAGGGAGAGAAATGACTTAGAAAGGAAGGAAGGGAAAGCTCTGGGCCACGGTGCGGGTGGTGGGGACCAGAGCAGAAGTAGGGTGCAGAGCTGCTTTGGAAAGGGCAAGACTGAAATTCAGAAGATGCTCTAGTTCTAAGGCACGCCCAGAAATATATTTAACTTAAAAAAAAAAAAAAAAATCCAAGAAAAACACCCCAACCAAATGAACAACATTTGCTTGTGGTCTAGTACTCATTAATTGCAACTGACTTAAATTTGGGAATCGTGCCTCATTGCCCAGCAAACCGTTGGGAAATATTTAAGGGAAGAATTGATGGGGAAAGGCTCTAATAACGCCCATCACGGAGAGACATCCTGACACCCCAACCCCACACGCAGCTGCTCTGCCGACGCGTGTCCCCTTGGTGGCACCGAGCCCCGCGGAGGAGGAGACACCCACGTCAGCTCCCGGCGAGCCCGACGGCAGCACTCGCTCTTCTTCTCCCTGCCTGTCATCTCTTGCTTTCCCTCTCTCTGGGCGATGAATAATGAGAATAAAAATGAGAAAGAAAGCAGTATGACAGTCAATTACTGCCTTTGTGATTAACCACTCAAGAGCAGCCCCTGCTCAAAACAACACTTGATGCTCCTTTTAAGAGCAACCATTCCGCTGGATCCCACGATGGACATTTAAACAGGAAGACAAAGTGTCTGCTGATTTATTTTCTTGTTTTCTTATATAATCGCAGCTTCCTAAATGTTAATGACTCTGCACGACACAACTGCCAGCAGTATTTGCATACAAGTCTTGCTTCTGGATGTGTGAGTGCACGTCGCTCTCGCTCGCAGAAGTGTTGGTGTGGTGGGGGAAGGAGCAAATTGCTGCGCGTGGGGCTCCTCGCTCGAGGAACAGAGTCCGTGGCTCTTTGCAGATAAAGACAAGAAGCTCGGCTGCTCAGACCCTGAGGGTTTCAGCACTGGGGACAAAGCTGGGGCAAAATGCAAAATGCAGCTTCCCCAGATCCAGGTCTGAGCTGGCACCAGGAGCTGGGTTGCTGAGTCCTGCAGCAGTCCTGAGAGGTCTTTCCAGCCTGGACCGAAATACCCAAATGGACAGCAATCCACCAGCAAAAAGGACAAAACCCTCTCTATGGAGAGAGGTAAATGCTCCAAAGACAAATCCTTCCCTCGCATCCAATTAAAGATCTCATTATTCCTTATTAGTACATCAGGAGGAGCAGGACACCTAAGCCCAAGGAAGTCTCCTATGTCCGAAGACCAGCAATGGCTGCACACGTTCAGATCACACCGTGAAGTTAAGCACAGCTAATGAAACCTCCCGCCCAGCACACACCAATGAAGCATATTGACACGGCTCCATGCCCTGATTCAAAGAGGAAAATGCAGCACTTCCGTTGGAGGTGAGAAAAGCCTTGAACCTCGACTGTTTCACTGCAAATTTCTCCTCCTCTTTTCACTCATTTAATAAAGAAACTTGATTTCTACCAACTTGGTTTCTACCAGATCAAGAACCTACCCATGTCACTCTGCCCAGAGTGCAACCTGACCTAGTTAGAGATGTCCCTGCTTATTGGACTAGATGACCTTTAGAGGTCCCTTCCAACCCAGTAAATTCTACGATTTTATGATTTTCCTCCACCTGGCACTACTGCTTTTCTCTGTAAGGAGAATTAAAGCTGATGGGCACAGGACCAGCACAGGATGCAGCCTGTGGGGCTCTGCTTTAGAGTACCACTTGGGAAAAACACTTGGCTGTTTTGTGTCTCTATTTCCCCATCTCTACAACCTCTTTTTTGAGCTCAATTGATAAGAAAAAGTAAGCAAAGCCTAGATATCATCATTGCTTAAACTCCAGCAATTTAACCCCCAAAGTGCTGACGTTCCTTCTTGTCCCAGCGTAAATTCACCAGGCTGGGACCAGACCATCAAAGTCTTTTAGTCCATCTCTTCTCTCTGGATTTGTCCAAACATACGATAAAAACACATTACAATGAACCACAATCCCCACCAGGACCAAGTGCTGCTACAACGAGAAACCTCATTTTGGGTTACATCAAGGCTTCAAACAAAGGATGATCCCCCCTCCCGGCATTTGGGTAGCAAGACAACCTGTCTGTATTCTGATGACTTTCTCCAGGGGTTTCTCCTGTTCTAAAGTCTCAGGGATTCTCTCTGTAATGAGAGATTCAGCTTTCAGGCAGACAAACGGTTTGTGCCACACTTGGTGATCCTACTGCCATCACCAACACTTCCACACTCAACAGCCAAGAAAACGCTTACACAAACCAAATCCAAGTTATCTGAACTCTGCCTGAAGCTATTTTAACTCTTCGGGGAATTCAGCCGACGCGTTTTCCTTCCCCACAAATCAGCTCCCCCAGGTTTCAATGCAAAGCACTGGCTGAAGCTGCCTGACCCCCAAAACACTTAAACACAGTTTTCTTTTTTTTTTTTTTTTCCTAGGGAACTGCATCTCCAAAGAAGTTAAAGGCTACTTGGAGGTTTACAGCACTGCAGAAAATTATTTCTCTTTATCAGACCTTGTGTCGGTCTCACGCAGCTCAGGAGACTCCAGCCTGCGTGCGCCTTCCAATAAAATATCCTGAATGAAGGTACCATTCGGAAATGCTTTATGAATATGTATTAAATGGTTATCAGAAGCAATGACTGCACATTCCTTAAGACCTTACTGTAAATCATCCTGCAATAAAATACATCAAAAATAAACTCTCAACCACCGATGCTTTAATAAGCTGCAATAAAAACACATATCTGAGCTTGTAACGCTGCTGAGCGTAACGGTGCACAGCTTTAAGGAACTAATTTAAGTCTGTTTGGCACCTTCAGCCGCAAACGCTTGGGCAAGGCTGAACCCCACCAGGAGCTGGGAGCAAGAGGAGATGCTCCTGTTCGTAGGTGCTCAACTCCACAGACCCCAGGTCATGCAGGAGCAAGAAAATCCCCCAGACATTAAAACGTGGACAGCAACGGAAGCCTGTGGCCTCCCAAGAGCTTGTGCAGGAAAGGTCAAGTGCAAGCTGAGCCACCACTTGCTCAAGAAACTTGCTTCCAAGCAGGTTTTTACCAAGTGAAACTCCAAAGTTTCTGGGTTTTTTTTTCTGCATAAGAAGTCTGGCACATCCAAGCCCCTGCGGCTTGGAGAGTGGGCAATGACGGTCATGTTTTGGGCAGAGGGAAAGAGTCAGGCACCATCCCTGCATCCTGATGGATCTGCAGCCTCCCAGGGCAGGGGCTGAGCCTCCTGGATGTAGCAGAGGAGAACAGGCTCCCATGTCACCTTAAATCCCAAACATGAGCAGACAAAGGCACCTCCCAGTGTTGGGTTGATGGTTGGACTTGATGATCGTAGAGGTCTTTTCCAAACTTAATGAGTCTATGATTCTATACTGGTTGCAGACATCCCTGGTCTTCTCAAGCATTTTACTCCCACAAATGCCCATGGCCAGTGAATGAATCCTGCAGGAACAACAGACTTTGCTTCCTTCCCAAACAGAAATGTGGGATATACATAGGGTGAAAAGAGGGGGTCTGCTCACCCCTGTGCAAAGTCCCCGCCAAGCCAAGCCCCCAGGAGCCACCCAGACAGCCCTGGTCCCTACACAGCCCCTCCGTTCATCCCTCTCCTTGCTTTACTGATGGAAATAAATCACTCTACTGGATCATTTTATTATTTACTATTTCTAGCAAGCCTGAGGAAAGAAATCACTTCATTTAACTTAAAAAGATCTGCCGTGCTTATCTCTCAGGGACATCCGAAACGCTGCTGGTGCATCACATCCCAGCGGAGCTGAGCCACTGCCTGCCCGTGCCGCTGGGCATGGGGAGCCTGGTCCTACCTTGAGATTTTTATCTCCTTCTGGGAAATCACAATGGGGTTTGAATTCTTGAAATTAATGGCTGGTGCTTCCCTGATTGCTGTGAGCAATCTGGAAGCTCAGCGAGAACAAGCAGCAGAGTCCACTGGTATTCCCCTGCTTCAACTTTCCTCCTTTTCCCCATTTCTTATTTGGGAAAATAAGTTTCTTCAGAAGAAGGAAGTTTTGGTAAGAATAACAAAATCTGGGTTGCAAAAAAAAGGAAGGTGAAATTTAAAGGATTTTCATCAGTCAGTGACTGGGAATTGTGAGATGCTTCAGTGGGAATTTTCCTTCAAATCCAAACCATTTCATCCCGGGTCACGTTCTGCTGGTTTATGGCTCTTTTTCCCTCTCTGAAAAATTTGTCTACAAAGTCCACTAGTACAGAAGGGACAAACCCCATGGCCACCAACATCCCGTGCTGGGCTGGTTCCTGTTTATCCCAGCTACTGTCAGGAACAATCTTCTGACCTTTTAAATTCCAGAGAACTGTAAGATTATACCAATAACAGTCAAGAGCCTTTAAAAAAACCGTCCTGGCATTTGTCTCCAAGGACCTTCTGATCTCCAGGCTGCCTCTGCAACTGCTTCCTGAGTGTTTCAAGAGGACAACACCAATTTTTGCAGCTCCGAGGAGGAGGAGGAGGAGATGGGGCCAAAGCAAAGCAAAGGGAAGGTGAAGCAGATCATGTGCAAGGATCACCCCAGGAAAGCCCCAGCACTCGGGTCATTTTCAGCTAAATTATCTGTAGAGCTGCAGCGTCTTCCTTTGGCTGGCGCGAGAGAGGCGCAAGCCAAATTTCTGGCTATTTTGTAACCCTAATTTTTATGAGTCTTTATTGCAAGCTCCTCTGAAAACAAACAATTTGCAAGGGCAGAGGAGCTGGCTGAGCTGCTGAAGGCTGCCTTTGGTGTGAAGCAGAAATGAGAAATACCTGCAGACTCTAGTGATTGGCTCCAAGTAATTTTTTGCTGAGGGTTCAACAAAGCCAAGGGAAACACAGGGTAGGTGCCCCATCAGAGCTGCTTTCAAGTTGCACAGCCACTTTCCCTCCAGCACCTCTCTGAAGAGGGAATTTTGCCTTGCAGGGAGGAGCAGCCCGTGTCCGAGCCTGGATGCCGAACTGGGGTTTGATGACACCTTTCATCCCCCAGATGAAAAGGACTGAAGGAGCACCTGTGGTTTGGCCTTGACCACCCAGCCCACCTAATGGAGAACGCAGCCCCACCGCTTCTGGAGCAGCCCCACCACTTCTGGAGCAGCCCCACCACCTCTGGAGAGCCTCAGCCATCTCTGTTACCCTTTGCTTTTCATTGCAAAGAAGGGTTTCTACATGGGGAAATCCATCCAGGGTAGGAGAATGCCTTAAAATGCTGCAAGCACCTTTCACAGCTGAGCAGAGCAGCTCTTGATCTATGCTATCACTTGCTGTTTGGAAATAAGTAAGCCAGACCTCTGTGTGCACAGATACACCAATGTCGGCAAGATGCTGCCCAGCGTGACCGGCCAGGACTTACAGACAAGGAAGGGTCATAAAAAAGCCAGATGTTAATGGTGAAATCATTAACCAGCAATCAGTCGTAGCCCAGCACAGGACCTGCGGGGCACTGAAGCATCATATGGTCCCTCTGGGACTTCAGAAATGGTCTAGCAAGTATTACAGCACAAAACCTGCCCTGCTTCACCTGGGAACTAAAAGCCAAGTGTTATTCTCTTGGAAATAGGTCTCCATGAGACCGGTGTCACAGCAAACAGGGCAGCAGCAAGAGCATGTTTGAGCCAGGGCTTTCATACCGCGCTGTGGTGGCACTGACCTGTGCAGGAGGTACTGCTGGTAACACCCAGCATCAGAGGGCTTTGGTTTCAGCAGCAGCGCTGCCGTCACCAATTAGCACTCTGGTAATTGGTGAGGAACGTATTGAGCACAGGCTCAATCTGGCATTTGTATGGCCTGCAATGGGAAGATGCAGTTAGAAGAAATTTCCTGCGGTCAGGAATTGGGCTAAGACTCCTCAGGTGGGAGTCTCCTGATGTTCAACACGTGCTGGAAATGACTCCGTGTTTCTTGCCAGGGTGACCAGATGGGCTGAGGGGTGGCTGTGATAGACAGCTCTGATTTACCCAGATGAAATAAGCCACTTTTGCACTTTATGTCTATCTCGTGGCACTTTGCTAAAAGGTGGTGTCAAGTTTGAGGCTTGGGGATGCCTGAAGGCATCAAAAGACCCTGACATTAAAATCGAACAAAACCCTGGACCCAAAAATCCTGTGTACACTTCATTTTCTGTATTTATATAACCATAGAATCATAGAATCATTTAGGTTGGAAAAGACCTCTAGGATCATCTAGTCCAACCTTCATCCCAACATCTCCCTGACCACTAGACCATGTCCTGAAGTGCCACATCTACTCATTTTATGAACACATCCAAGGATGATCAGTTCACCACTGCCCTGGGCAGCCTGTTCCAATGCCTCACCACTCTTTCAGTAAAGAATTTCTTCCTCATATCCAATCGAAACCTCCCCTGGTGCAACTTGAGGCCATTACCTCTTGTCCTGTCGTTAGTTACTTGGAAGAAGAGACCAGCACCAGCCTCACTACAACTCCTTTCAGGTAGTTGTAGAGAGCAATGAGGTCTCTTGTCAGCCTTCTCTTCTCCAAGCTAAACAATCCCAGTTCCCTCAGGCACTCCTCATATGACATATTCTCCAGACTCCTCACCTCGCAAATAATCTGACTGAGGATAAGTCGTGAACCAAGGTTTGCAGAGTAGGACCTCCTGGCCCAGCTTTGTAGACTCGCGGATGGATGGCTGTGACAAACATCCATCGAGGCTTTCCACCCAAGCACACAACCCAACGCTGCTGACCCAGAGCCGTGTGTTTGTCCCCATGTGATGCCAGCAAGCATCTACCAAGCTCTCCGAAACACAACACAGCGGGAGGCTGGCACAGATGCCTGGGGAAGGCTGATGGAGGAGCATCCGTTTCACCTCCACTCACAGCAAAGCCCATCAATCCTGTGGAGCAGCAAATGCAGAACTGCCTCCAAATCTATATCAACCCAGGCTAACGCAGCAGCCCTGGACAGCGACGGTGTACAGCTCAATCAAAGTGTCAGAATATGAATGAAATTAGGATTTGATGAAATTGCATTTACAGCGCAGCAGTGACAGCAAGGGCATGGGCATATGTATCCTTTTCTCATCACCCATGCCTCGCTGGAGCAGTCAGAGATAAATTTCCTGAAGTCTCTAGGAGCTGAGCAGTAACAACATATCTTGCTTCTCCATCTTTTATAAGGACACAGTGATGGCTCATGCAGGGGAGCTTAGGAGCTACTCAATGTCAACTAAAGCTAAATATCTGCCCATGCTTCTTGAAACCCTGAAGACCACAAAGAGAAGATAGAAGAAGGACAAAGTGCTCAAATCCTGGATCTCACAAGAGAACGGTCCTGGCCCTGAAGATCACATTGCCCTGTTAACCTCACGAGGACAGTGCTGGTTTCCACCAGCAAAGTCATCAACCCTGGTGAAGGGCTGGTAGGATTTGGCTGCACCATGGAAGATGGATCTATCTCGGGAGCTTTTGCCCACGGATCTATTGCCTTGCATACACATACTTGAAAGCTCAGTGACCAGCTCAAATTCTCCATCACCCTCATTAAAAGCCTCTAGTCCAACTTCCCAACAAGCACAGCAAAACCCGAGCTTTGCACCCTGCAGTTTGCAGGCACGAAGCAGAACACGCGGCCGAGACAAGCACGTGGCACAGAAACCTCCACAGCCACCATGAATTCTTTTGAAATATTAATAATTAACTGTGTTCCTCTGCGCTATCTCTTCTTCAATGCAACTTCCTCATCTCACGGATTTGAAAGTGAATGTGAGTGGCATAAAATGTTAATACTTAGGGACAACATCTAAGTAAATAGATAAAAGCAGCCCACCCCTTCCTTTATCTGTCTGATGATTTATTCTGTTTTCACATTCTCCGTACAGTTGTTTTGCAGTGACAAAGTTGCATCTTTCACAAAACACAGCGATACAAGTCCACTTTGAGTCGTGACTAAACAGTCCCTTGAAGGATTAAAAATAAGGGAAAAACCTGGGTTTTTTTTTTTCCCCACCAACCGAACCCAGCATATTAAATTTGAGATGAAGGCCACAGTGGAGAAGAACATTTTGAAGCTGCAGCAAGTATGTGCCAAAGGAGATGTGGCTGTTCTGGGGGGTGGAGATGGTTAGGGAAGAAAGTTTTTTTGTTGTTTTCCTCTGATTTGAAGAAACAGCCCAAAATCGTAAGAATAGACTTGGACTAAATCACTGCGAGACACTTGGTGTGGATCAAGCATCTGCTGTGCCCCAGCAAGAGCAGCAGTTCAAAGTCCATCTCCCTCCTTCCAGGCTCCAGAAAACACGGGCTACACACTCAGACCCCCTTGGGGACCGAACTACTGGTTCAAAAAAACAATGTACACCATTCATTTAAAAAACAACCAGCAAGAGAATCCTACCCCCGTGCCAAAAGACAGCGGATCTGGCTGAAGCACAGGGAAAAGCAGCGAAACCAGCGGTACACGCCGCGGCTGCAGCTCCCTGAAGCTGATCCCACCAAGTCGTCAGGCTGTCCCTACTTCAGATGTTTTATCAGCACCGTCATCAGAAGGGAATGACTTTGGCCTCCCCCTCTCTGCAGCGCTCTTATCTGCCCTTTGCAGGGCTTTCATCTGTTTGCTTTCTTGTTTGCTCTGTCTCTCCAGCTGGAGACACTGAGGTTGAACTGCAAAATATTTGCATTCCAGTTCAGAGTCATCACAAAGGCCTCCAGACCTCTTCCTCCTAGGACATGGAAAATCTTTGCCTTCAAGGTCTGATCGGTTGCAGAAAACTCAAAAGAAACCCTTCAAAGCCACTTGTCTCTGGTGCTCACACCCGGAGAATGAACTAAAATGAGTATAAACCCTGCAAGCCTGAGGGCCTGGGTGAAGCAAGCCCGTCTGCTGCTCCCAGTGCTTTTCTACCCTTGGCATTTCTTTAATTAAAGCAGGATTGAGCCATCATGGTGAGAGGAAAGCGAGTGCCTCGTACCCTTTCAAGGAATCCCAAGAAGATTTGCAAGGGAGCTCTGTTTTTCCTTGGTTTGCAAGAAGCTCGTGCCTACTGAGCAATTTTACTAAAAATACTGGGAGTGTTTTGACATTGAACAGTGCCAGAAATACACCCCGTCCGCAGCGTAACGAGGGAAGCATATGCCACACTCCGTTTGAAGGTCTTCTCCAAACACTGGGCTAGGAGGTTGGGGGTGGAGAACGCTCTTCAAAATAGCATTTTTGCTAACTTCTGGGGAGGTTATTGGCAATAGAACATGTAATTCTGGAGACGTCTTAGCAATTAAAAGTGACTAACTGCAAGAGGAGGATTTCCCTCGTCACCTCATTTGGTTTTATCCACGTGGAGCCTTCCTCTTGCCTGCATCTTGCCCTGTGTCCTGCCACACATGACACCCCATGTCCCGGTGTGCTCACAATCTTCTGCTTAACGGCTTCTGACAATCTACTCATCACTACCTGTCTTGGTTTTGCCCCTCCTTCTCATGGTGCATCATCAACTCAATTAAGGCTCAGCTGTAAAAATCAATTTGCGTTGAGACGGAGTCAGATCCAGCAAAGGGGCTTTGCTCCCTGATCTGCTCAGCACGGCTTTGGTGGGCACCCAAAGACTGATCCCATGTTCTTGCTGTTCCCCATAAGTCACTAAAAGCACCTGATTTTTCATGAAAACAGAAAGTGCTTCCACAGAGAAAACCCCTCAAACGTGGTTTGTAGCTTTGCACCAAGTTTAACACCTCTCCTGCAGCATTCCCCTGGTCATAGAGTCATAGAATCATGGAATGGTTGGGGTTGGAAGGGACCTTAAAGATCATCTAGTTCCAACCCTGCTGCCATGGCAGGGACACCTCCCACTAGACCAGGTTGCTCAAAGCCCCGTCCAAGCTGGTTGGAACACATCCAGTGATGGAGCATCCACAACCTCCCTGGGCAACCTGTGCCAGTGTCTCAGCACCCTCAGAGTGAAGAATTTCCTCCTAATTTCCAATTTAAATTTATATTCTTCCAGCTTGAAGCTATTACCCCTTGTCCTACCACTACAAGCCTTCGTAATAAGTCCCTCCTTGGCTTCCTTGTAGATCCTGTTCAGATACTGGAAGACCACAATGACATCTCCCCAGGATCTTCTCCAGGTTGAACAACACCAGCTCTCTCAGCCTATCCACTTAGGAGACGTGCTCCAGCCCTACCCTACCACTGAGAAAACCCCTCAAACACGGCTTGTAGCTTTGTACCAAGCTTAACATCTCTCCTGCAGCATCCTCCTGATCCACCTACAAACTACAAGGGCACAAGGAGTTTTTGCAAACAAGTCTGCAAAAAGATGACCTGAAGCCCCAGGGGCAGAAGGGGGTGCACCGAACCCCAACTCTGCTCCAGGGCATCTCAGCTCTGAATTTGAAAAAATTATTGCAGCTTGGCACTCATTAGGTCAGATTTCTTTGTCATTGTGGGATGAGCAGCACGAGGGAGAGGAAACAGCAGCACTGCAGCCTCACTGGTCTCATCGGTCCTAAGATTTGGGAAGGAAAAAAGAGCAAGAGCATTTGACTTTCGTTAGGGACCCGAGCGGGATGGAGGAGAGGAGGAGACACGGAGAAGGGGACTTTGATTTCTCCAGTGTTTTATCTCACTTGAAGGTTACAGACTGACAGCTCCAAATGAGGCATTGCCAAACGTTGGCCTCCTCGTTGTCAGAGCCTAAGAAAGTGTGACAGAAGTGGTGGGTGTGAATTTTAATGTTTTATTTTGCCTGATCTTAGGAAAGCTTTCCTCGTTTGCATTTGAAGTTCCTTAGTAAATTATTCTGACTTCACTTTTTTTTTTTTTCTCCATAGAGCAACATCTGGAGTGTTACAATCACTTCGATTTTTAGGTAGCTCTGAATGATGGGAATGGGTAAGGAAGAGCCTGACTGGCTGACCTAAATCATAGAATCATAGAACAGTTTGGGTTGGAAGGGACCTCAAAAATCATCTAGTTCCAAGACCCTGACAGGGGCAGGGACACCTCCCACTAGACCAGGTTGCTTGAGGCTCCATCCAGCCTGGCCTTGAATACCTCCAGGGATGGAGTATCCACAAATAGCAAAAGCTATCCCTGTGCCCTGATCCCTGCTATCAGCAGCCCTGTGGAGCACAGTTCAAATGTCATTCATAGTTTAGGGCTTCAGCAGGACTTCAGCAGAGCTCCAAGTGCCTTAGAACAATTAAGGAACAGGCTCCTTCTGCTGAGTGAGCAGCTGCCTCCTCCCTGCCCAGGTCTTGAACCACATAGGGATGTACTTGAGCAAGGGGCCAGAGAGCAAGGGTTGCCATTAGCCGTAGAAAATGGGGCTGTGCCCGTGGTCCTTGCCCTCAGCCACTCATCAGCACTGTGCCTGGTTCGCTTGTGCTGTTTAATTACACGGACGGATTTTCTGTGCCAGGTTCCTCAAACTGCAGGGCTTCAAAATTCATTAAAATCCTCCAAGCAATTCCAGCAAAATCAAAATAAATTCACATATCAGGCTTCCAAGCCCTCCCATGACCTTGTCTGCCCAACTTGCTTCCAAAGGAACACGATTGTAATGGAAGGAAAGAAGAAAAACCATCTTCATTGCGGTAAGGCTGAAGCTGTAGCAGCTACGCTCCAGCTCAGCACACTGCTCCTGGCTCACAGCAGAGCAGGCGACCAGCCGACTGTGCCGCAGGGACAAGAGTAGCCACCAATTTCCAGACTTGCTCCATAGCCCTGATCTGTTGCCATCTTAACCCATCCCAATGAACGCGTTAAACGCAGCCCCTGTGAGCAGACTGCGTTTGGATGGAGCAACCAGCCCCGGTTCCTCCATCACATCACCGCAGCTATTTTCTCCCTGTAGTGCCCTTATCTCTTCCATGGTTGTTTCCTTTTTCTGAGGTAAAATTCAATGCTACCGACCAAAAAAAAGCAGCGGCCAGGTCTAATTTATTGAACCGACTCATTTCCACGGCTCTTAGTGTGCATGCTGCTTCAGACGAACAACGAATAAGCTTAAACAACAATGCTCACTCTTAATTAAATGGTGCTGCAAAAAATACGCATTGGTGTTGGACCATGGCCACGCTGCTTAAGATTTATTAAATCTGACAGTTTAATATGCTCTGAATATCCATGCTCCTTCATAAGTAGTGCTCAGAAAACAGTTTAAATATGCTTTCAATTTAATTACACTTCATGCCTGCTTCCCTCGTTGTCAGCAGACCAGTGTGCCATAAGCTGACCTCGCCACCAAAGCCCCTGCTAGGAAGGGAGGACAGCAAAGCCACATCTGCTGATGGAGCTTGGCACAGAGACGGGCAAAGTGGTGCCAATGCGAGCCAGCACATCCCTGGGGCACATGGACCTTGGCATGCATGGTGGCCACCTCCACGTTGCCTTGGCCAAGGCCACCAAGGCTGCCCTGCTGGCAGGGTCCCAGCAGCCCATTGTGTTGTTTGGGTTCCAGGAGCAGCTCCTGCAGCCACAATGGTGATGAAGATCTGAAATGAGCTGCTGGACCAGGGCCAGCATCCTCCCACCATTGGCAGCCACTGGTGTTCCCCAGCTCAGAAACGCTGGGAGATGAGCGGGAGCAGAGACCTGTCCTGCACTTTGCTCGCTGGGAAGACTTGCTTTTCACGCTTCCCTGCAGCACCTCTATTTCTGCGAAAGAAAGGAATCTAGTGTCCAGACCTATCCACCACGAGATGTGGTCTTGATTCAACCAAACACAAGACGCATGCCTCACTTCAGTGCCTAACGCACATCCACCTGACTGCACGGCTAAGTCAAGGCTTCAGAAATTAATATACGTTTAAGAGAAAAGGCCCCAATGGGTAGTTTCACAATTCATAGAAATAAGGGCTTGAAAATCATTTCTTCCTTCCCCAACTACCTGGAGATGTCTTTGAAAGTTGACCGCAAAGAGACAAAGTTGCCAGCTCTTAAGTCACCGATAGATTAATTATTCCTGCTTTTGGAAGGGGGATATCTAATTTAATCAAGCACACTTCAGAAAGCACTAATTGCTGTGGAAGTGACTATCATTTACCTAAAGGGCAACCACACTCAGAGAAGCAGAAGAAGTAGCTTTGCTTTCATCCCACCACCATCACCTTCCATTATCTCTGACAGCTACTAATGACACAGCGGACATGGAGAAACCACCCTGTAATGACGAACCAGACTCCAGGAAAATAGGAAGCTGAAGACATGCCACAAAATTTTCCTTTGGTTTTATGAGCTGGTGGCCAGACATGGCAATGAGACACGGGTTGATGGGAGTCGTGTCTCCCTTTCCAAACGGACAGTGGGCTTTAGGGATGCAGGTTGGGAGTCCTGGTCCCAAGCCTGGAAGACACACGCGCCCTCCCAGTCCCTGGCAGCTGAAGACAAGCCACTGTCTTTTTTAGGGATTGGCAAGACTGGGGAAGAAAAGACCAGAAAAATTGTGCATTTTTACAGATACATGAGGAATTTGGATTTGAAGAGCTGTAAGATGGCATCAAGAGAGACCTGTGAGTTTACGCAAGCAGATGCAATAAGCCCAACCCCTCAATTACTTCCCATCAACAGAAGATGTTGGCCTGTGGCTTTCCCTTGTCTAGAAATTGCAACTTTTATAGCACTTTGCTGTTAAAAGTAACATTATTATAAGTGGACATTTTATTTCCTCATAACTTCTTTGCTGTCTCTAGAGGTTTCTGCCACGCTCAGCAGATCCATCGCCCATCCACACCATGGGCTTGGCTGCTGGCACATCCCTGCAGCACAGCACCTTTGAGTACCTCGGAGCCAACAAGGGCTTTTATCCTATAGCACCTTCCAGAAAGCTGCTCTGCCAGAGATTATCCACCGGTTAAGCACAAAGGAAGCGGGACATAATGAGGTTGAGTGACTGGCACAAGATCACACAGGGAATTAACCACTCCTGGGTGCTTCAGCATCTCCCGTCCAGCACGGAGCATGTGCAGGAGGGTGATGGAGGGAGGACGGGAGATGCAACAGTGCCGGTTGTGTGATCCCAAGAGCTTTGCAGAGCGGTTACTTAATGATGGGCAAGTCCACAGCCATTGCAATGCAGAGGTCACCCCACTCCTTGTCCCATCACTGGTCACCACTGAGCTTTTAAGCAAGGAAACTCCATGATGTTCAAGAGCTCCTGCATCATGGGCAAGGGATGCGGCGCAGCTTAGTGTCATAGATCCAGAGACGGGGCTAAAACCGATTGAAAAAGGCTCTCCTTTTCCACCCTTTCATTGTAGCCCTTGTACTACAGTGACCTTCAGGGAGAACATGGGGGTTGAACTAAGGACTGCCCCAACCAACGCACCAAAATTCCTCCTTTTATGGCCCAGCAGCTTCACTCGATGGTAAATCCAATATACTTTGGGAAACCGAATTGCCCGGTGTCGTCATAGACTGCCCCTATTTAATCACGTTAAAAGCCAGGGAGATAGTATTATTCTGGATTAGAGAGGAAGAAGGCTTTTAAAAAACAAACTCCAACCAAAGCAATCTGCTTACAAAAAAAGCATTACAATAAGTAAAAGTCAAATTGTTGCTATCAAATGCACTCTAAACCAATCAAACTTGTAAATGCAGAACGGTCGTGCCATGGGAAGGCTTGTGGAGGAGACGATCTTTCCCCAAGCTGCAGCGTTTCTAATCACTTACGAGACAGAGAGCAGGTAATTTGGGTCAATGCTTAAGACATTAAACCATTGCTAGAAACCTTTGGATTTAACAAGCTTTGGGACTTAGTGGGCAAGGGATAAAGCAGCAGAAGTTTCTATACTTCCAGGGATGCTTGTTCTCCATGCAATGCTAAAACCTGGAAAGTGTCTTTTTGGGGCTATTCCCTGCTAAAATGCAACTTGATGAATAGGGTGAAGATGAAGGATGACATTTTCAAACTGCCAGGGGATTTAGGAAACCGAGCCTCGCTGGAGGTGATGTACACACTTGGAACCCACCCCTGTGAGGCTGGGAGGTGGTGTGAAAATTACAACCCCCCCAGCTCTCGTCTCTTCCTAGACATCCACTTAATGAGGAACGTCTTGAGGGAGCCTACCCTGCACAGAGATGCCGTTAGGTTGGCTTTTTCTGGATACCCAAATGACTAAAATACCCAGAGCAGCCCATTCCTTGAATCAGATTCCCACACTGGAGCCTTTAGTGAAAGAAAAAAAAAAAAAAAGGAGAAAAAAAAAATACAAACAGCATCCTCATTTGTGGGCTTCATATGTTAATTCAGACCCTAGAAAAAAATCCAAGGGTTAACGAAAAAATGTCATCTCTCAGAAAGGCCCCTTGGGGAGAAGCGTGGGAGAGAAACGCTGCTTCTTCCATATGGTTTTGTGCACGGCGCTGGGAGTTGGCTCTTCTGCTACACGCAGGTGGTCCGGGTGCCTCCATGCTACGCTATGAAACTCAAAGAGTTGCTCCAGAAACTTTCTTTGGGAGCTGCCAGCCCGAGCAGGCTCTGAGGTGCTGGAGGGATATGTCCTGCCATGACCATGTGTGCAGAAGAAGCTGAGGGGCCTCCTTCAGCCACCTCTGGCAGCTTTGGGAAAGATGTCCCTGCTGAGCTCCTGGCCAGGATAATGACATGGGGGATGTCCCTGCTACAGGGAGATGCTAAGACGGAGTCACAGACAACCCCAGGGGAGGTTTTCTTGCTATTGCAAGGCAGAGCAAAGGATGAAGCCGTATTTGCTGGCTCCTCCTGCTCATGCTTGATGCTCCTGAGCTTATATTCCTAATTATTGAGTTGTACGTTACAGAAATACCTCCTGGAAAGCCAGACCTGAGACTAGGCGCAATTTTCTCCTTGTCTACACCAAGATTACAAGTCATGTGGTGTTTCCCCCAGGCGTGGGCTGATGAGGACATGGGGACACTTAATGCTCCACAAAAAAAGCTTCCTGCCTGAGCAGGGCTGAGAGCAGCCTGCAATGTCCCAGTAGCTTCACAAAAGAAGCTGGGGCAAGGCTGGGGCCAGCCATGCACCCACCATTCCCAGGTCACTGCAGATGACACCCGGCCTGTCCTCATGTCACTGGTCCCATCCTTACCTGGGTAAGCGAGACCAGGCAGAGAAAACTTCTCCAGCCCTGACAAAGGCACCTTGAGAGATGCTGAATTTGCAGCAGGACCCACTTGCACCGTAGTTCAAAGCACATACACAAGTGTTACCTCAGATAAAAAACCATAATAGGCTTTTGTTTGCATTTAATATTAGAGGATAATAGAACTATTAGCTCCATATTTTCACGACAATTCTCTTGCACCATTATCTGAAAGCTAAAGCAGCAATATTGGGTTTAATCTTCATAAAGACACTTCGTGCCCTGTGTTCCTCAGGCCTCCCTGTGCCCTCCCACTTTTCCAGATTTCCTTTTTGTTTTTGTTTTTTTTTATCCAGCACCTTTGGAATGAGAAATTAAATCCTTGCCACAAAGCCGGGCTCATTGTGCCACACATTTCCAGAGTGGTAACTAGGAATTTCCCAGTTTCTCGCTACGGGCTGAGTTTGCAAACCCCAATTGTTGCCACCTCAGACAACAAAACCAGACAAGAAGTGAGAAATTCTGATTATTTTCTTTGCCTCGTGGCTTTGTAGGTTATTCTGAGGAGGTTTCCCTAGTTCCCTGGTGCGGTTCGAATAGCTGCCTGGAATTATTCACTACTGACATGTGCTACTGACGCATGAACCAAAGCATTTTTTTTTAATTTACTTTTTTAAAGTCGCTCTGGGCAGATGCTACAGGGGACAGACTGAAACGCTCTGGAGCGACGCCTCATCTTTCTGCAATAATAAAACTGTTGGACTCTGGACCCTGCCACTTGTGACACGCTACAGAACGGCACAAAGAGAACACGTGGGAAAAAAAACCCTCCCCAGAAAATTCCCAACAACAAGCTCCGAATTCGTAAAGGAAAGTTCTGAAATATCCAATGAAACCCAATTCAGGACAGTGGTTATTTAATTAACCTTCTTCAGGATTTTTTTTTTTAATGGACACGTTTTGGAATAGTGTATATATTGACTGCGAGCAACCAAACTGATTCTATTCAAGAGAGGTTGGCAGAAAAACCTCTCACGGATCCTGCAGTCCCCCAAAATTGCCTTTTACTTCAAAATCTTGGCTCAGCCTGTACCTGCAATACCGCAGAACGGCAGTGGTTTGGTTTTTACAACCAACACTTGTTCTGATGCTCAGATCATCAATTTAAAAGCACTTTAAGACTGCCAGATGATCTACATCAATATTATGTATTACTTTTATCGGCAACAAGCGTAACGACGCTGTAAGCCTCCAGCGATGCACACGAGGCATTGCAAGATGCCTTCTGCAAGGAGGTTGGAGAGAAGTTAGTGGCATCCTTGGTCGTGTGGTTGGGATATAAAACCTAAAGTTGAGGCTTGGAGAAAGCCCAACTCCATCACAATTTATTCCAGCTCTTTGGGTCTCCAGTTGTCTACACGATGGGTAGGAGCGAACCCCAAAGACTCACTCCAATGACCACAGCATCACAGCATGATGCTGAAGGTGAGACCTGCTCCTCTGGATGCTGCTAGATGATGGGAATTCTTCAGTATAAAAGGAGAAGGTATTCATCTCTTACTTGTAAATCATAAAATTACAGAATTTCTCAAGTTGGAAGGGACTTATAAGGATCATAGAAGAGTTTGGGTTAGAAGGGACCTTTCAAGCTCAGAGTCCAACCCTCCTGCAGGGAGCAGGGACATCTGCAACTAGAGCAGGTTGCTCAGAGCCCCGGCCAACCTCACCTGCAATGGTTCCAGGGATGGGGCAGCCACCACCTCTCTGGGCAACCTGGGACAGGCTCTCACCACCCTCAACATCAAGAATTTCTCCCTTCTCTCTAGTCTAAATCTCCCTCTTTTAGGTTAAAACCATCACCCGTTGTCCTGTCAACTCCTGGCTCCTTGCAGGCAATCTAGTGCTTTGGGTCTAATGCTTTACCCTGGCCATAGCTCCAGCAGGAGTCCTGGGTGGTGCTGCTCTGATTTCATCCCTCCTCGCCCATGAGAGGATGGGTGGATAGGGTACAAAGTACAAAGCCTACAGCCCACTCTCCAGAAAAACTCTCCAGCATTTGTTGTTCTGAGAGCCCAGTCACCCTGTCAGTCACAAGGAGTCCCCTGAGTTTCAAAAGCTGATTTCACACCAAAGAAACAAGAAACCTAGCAAAGAGCCAAGAGCTCTGGCCAGCAGATGTGTGCGCGCCTGTGGCTGCTGCGCTGAGCATCGCTTGTTTGAACGTGGGTTCACAGAGGAGTCCCACAGCCCCATCTCTTCTGCTCCTGCTCCCTGAGGGAGCTTGTACCATCACTAAACCCCTCTCCAGCTCTTCCAATGGACTCCCAACCACACACCGGCGCAGGCTCAGCCATTCAAAATGACATTTACTCCCACCAACACTCACGCAAGGATTTAGAGATCAGCTCGATGTTTGTGATGAGTTCTACCTAAAACATTTCGGCGCTTCCACACTCCTGAGGGTTCCCATTCAGCCAAGCACTCAAGCATGTGCTCAGTGTTAAGCATTTTAGGCAAAAATCCGTTGGGCTGGCCACATGATAAGCTAAGTGCTTTCTGAAACCCTAATCCTGCCATACTATAGCAACAGAGACACACAGAAGCTTTCCAATAAAGTAAATAATGGTGGTGCCCAGCTACCTCAGCTCTGCTCCGTTAATAAGTGATGCGGCTGGAGTTGCAAAGATGGGAAATTGCATTTGCAAGCAATAAAGTTTGTTATCGCCAGGAAGTGGCAGCATGGCAGGCGGCCAAGGGTGCACATCTCGGCCCCCCACCACCACCACCCCAACATCTGCTGCATGTTTTTTGGCATGGCCAGCAAAGGGGGGACCCTCCAGAGCAGCTTTGGGTCTGATGTAGCCAGCAGGCAGGTGCTGGAGCAAAGCTCTCCATTGCAAGATGCACCATCTGGCTGGTTGGCCCAGATTTGGGGTGGCAGAGAGGACACCCCATCACCCTGGTGATGCGTGCAGCTCCATACCAGCTGGGGTTTACTGCTCTCCCTCCTGGGATCTTACAGGGGTCTCCAATGGCACAGGAGAAGAGGGAGGACTTGCCTGGTCATGCGACAGCACTGGGATGGTGTCCGTGTGTCCACCAGCAACGTAACTGCCGTGTTTGACCTGCTCTGGCTCTCTCCCACCCTGACATCCCATGCTGCCCACTGAACCCCCCAGTATTCCTGGGGGCTTAGGCTCTGAGAGCCCCGAGTGACAACGCGGTAGGAAATTCAAACGTTCAGGAGACAGCAATGTGGGTGGCAGAGCAGCAGCAGATAAATGCAGAAAATACCACCGAGGAAAATGCTCTTGTGTCCATTGTCTAGCCCGAGGCTTTGCTTCAAAGCACCAGGGAGCAGCAGAGGGACAGGGATGATTTATGGAAAAACGTAGGTAGAATTTGGGCTTTCTCTCTGCCAAGCCACTGAGCTTAGGAGCTAACGCAAAGAGCAGCACCATCCCTGCGCATCCCAGACCCATCTTCATCCTGCTTCCCCAAATCCATTCCTCTCCACAGGGGAACCAGCAGCAGCCCTAGGCAACATGCTCAGAACAAACAGGTCGTCTGTGCTCACGGAAGTGCCCTTCTGTTGCTGTGGTTGCTGCTCACCATCCCCTTTGGAGAACCAGGGAAACAGAACAACACAGAAACCAGACCACAGCAACAAAGGTTGCCTCCGTTAATGGTCAGGGACCTTGCTACAATAGCTTGAATGAGGTTTTGCTTCTAGTTGGAGAAAACATTTCTGGCAGCTTAATGTCTGCTCTTGCAAGAGGCTCCCGGTCCCCAGAAGATGTTGGCTCTGGCCACATCCCATGTCCCACATTCTCCATGTGTCCCATGTGCTGGGGGTCAAACCACGCCAGCCCTCCATCCTCCGTCTTGCACAAGGACGGGCAGCTCTCTCCCACCCGCACCCAGTATTTCTTCTGACGTTGTAAAACGCATTCTGCAGCATCATAACCGGTATCAAAGGTGACTTTAAACACATATATTTACTGTGCTGAACAAATACCAAGCAACCCACGGGTGGACGAGCAATAACAGTGCCACCTTGTGAGACCTTGCAGGGATAACAGACAGGCTGGGGGAAGGACGAAAAAATCCACATTATGGGTTTAAAGACAGATTCAGATAGAAAAGGGTGAACTAACCCAAGAAAGGGCATGGAGCAACACGCAGAGCACGGGATCCACATCTCTCCTTCCCATGGGAAGCCGTGAGCCGGTATCCCACGCTGGCTGTGGTGCACACCTCTGAGCATCCTGCCAGGAGAGCAGGGAATTGCCAAGGTTGGGGCTGACAATGACGAAAATGAACGAGCAAGAGGTTGCAAGCACCGCATTCAGAGACCGCAGGGAAGGAATTTGCACCAAAGCAGCAAGCTCCGGGCTTGCAGGGAGGAAAACCCGATGGAAACCCTCCGGGGGCAAAAAGCCAAGTCAGGGTGGGATACAAACCCCCCCCACACTTTGAACACGCAATCCTTCAACTTCCTGATGTGTTTATCCTAAGATTAGGGATGCTCTCAGGCAGCAGCGGGCACAGGAGCGGGGTGGCTGTAGGCACCACAGCCCCACAGCTGAGCTCGGAGAAGGGACACGGGAGCAATTGCCACCGGCCTCCCCACGGTGCTCTATGTGCAGGAAGGACAGAGATTTCCAGCAAAATACCAACGACTGGGGTGGGCCGCAGCTCACACGGCACAACCCCTGCCAGCACTTCGTCTTTGCAAAGCCCGGGGATAACCAGCCTGCCTACAGCGCCCGCCTGCCCCTGCCCCTCTGCGAATGCCTTTCATCTGCTGCAAACGGGAGCGAAAAAAGGACAAACCCCACAGATAAAGCAATTTTATGCCCAACTTGCTGCTGAAGAACTGTTACCAGCGTTCTCTGCTTTCACCTCCCCTTTGTGCCTGCTTGTTCCAGATGACTGAATAAAACAAAATCAGAATAAAATCAAAAGAGTGAGACCGAGAAAGAATGGCCACTTTCAAATAAGCCCAGCTTGATGGTTTCAAGACCTAGATCGAGCCACAATGGGATGACCTAGATTTCCCAGTTGATTTTTTTTTTTTCCTCCGGTTCCCTGGACTGGAAAAGGAAAGAGAAAACCCCCCGTACCTCTTCGCTCAGTTTCCCTCAGAGCAGATGGACAAATTAATAAAACAAATGGTGGAAGGAGATCGGAGCTGGCAGGCAGCTATAATGATCCCAGATTGCCATGGACTGAACACAAAGTTCATTTTTTTCTCTTTTACTTCAGCATAAGTAATTTTGCACAGTGTCAGTCATTCCTTGCGATGGGGAAACGCTGCACGGAGCAGTGGGAGAGGAGCTCTGTTGCGCCCACAAGTATCCTCTGGAGGTGACACCAAGTTCACAGCAAGCAATGAGGACCTGGACCTCCCAAACACCAGGCAGAGCTGCAGCAGGCACTGGGACCAGTCCAGCCCAACACCAGAGCAGCACTCTCAAACCCACCAGGTCGGCAGCGGCAGCCGGTCGGGATGGCTGGGGAAATCCAGCCTCGTCCTTGGCAGCCGGGGCCAGTCTTAGCTTACATGGTAAATCCCAAGGGTTCCCCCATGCAAATTCCCCGGCACCGCGTCGGGAGCACCCGATCCCGCCAGTTACTTGATCCGTGTAACGTGTCAGAGCTAAAAATAACGCCTGCATTTGAGAAAGAGGAATAGCCGTGCATTTAACGCGCTAAGGGGACGGTGCTCTCCGGGTAATTAAGTGGCTGGATGCAGAGTTCAGTATTTCTCCTACACACGTGTCGCGAGCCGCATCTGAAAGTGTTTCCAAGGGAACACTGCTGAAGCATTTCAGAAGTACCTGGCAGCTGCCAAATTGGAAAGGGCAACCTGCGTACGTGGGCGAGACGAGGTGGCTGCTGCCGTCGCGGGTCTCCCCTGAAAGGTGTGTGGCCCAGAGCTGCCGGCTGGCACCTCAGCATCCTTCAGGTGGACCTTGCACCAGTCTTACCTGTTGGCACCATCTAATCATCCCATAAACTGCTGGAGGAGGTGGTCATCAGCCTTGGAAGGCTCTGGAGTGTCCCACTTGGCCTCTCTTTTCTGTTTGTTAAACTGAACACACAACTCTCTTGCTCCACCCTCGCATGGTGAGGAAGGTGCTACTGAACAGAGAACAAGCCCAGATAATCAAGGATCATCCTTCTTCCACTCACAGGCAGCCCCTTGTTTTATTTCTTAAATGTCAGCCCAACTCACCCTCTGTCTCCCACCCTCCTAGTTCTGTTCTCCTCCACTTGGCCCCATTGGCAAGTCCATTCAAAAGCAGCAGACGTGTTCCCGTACCCTCTGAAATCATTCAGTTAAAGTGTCACACTCCTCAATTCTATCCTCTGGGAAAAGAGAAAGCAGTGATGCTTATTTTCTTCATGAAGCACTGGGAGACCCAAAGCTCAAAGGGCTACATAAAACCTGCTACTGCTGTTAGAGGCTCCCATTTTCCTGCCATTCCCCACCCAAGCTCATCATCAGGCCCTCCTTGCCACCACGATGGCTCCATGGTGCCCCCTCCTTGCATTGCTTTCTCCTCTGAATAATTTTGCAATCTGCCAGCCCAGCTTTGCTGTAAAACAGAGCTGGCAAAACCTCCTTGGCTGGCAACCACACGGAGTGTGGACTTGAAACGCTCTCTCAATCCAGGAACATCACCATCGGCACTGGAAGCCAGCGGAGCTCAGACCTTGCCCTACACCCTCAAGGGCAATTTCCCCCCACCCAAAGGCTGCACAGGCAGCAGTGAGGTTTCTCCCCAAGAGGCATTTCAGCGATAGCAGGTATTGAGCTTCTGGTCCTGGTAAAGGCAGTAACCCCGAGCAGAGACACACCAAATAACATGTGTCTCACTTGACTGTGCACACAAGGAAAGTGAAGTCCAGCATCCACGGCATGACCTGTCTTTTGACTTCTCCTGCCATAAGGAAACTAATGAGCCCCATGGATGTGTGCAGTGGGTGGTCCGTGGGACTTGGATAGAGGCCACCAGCTAACAACACGTCACTAAGATGGTGGAGGGAGAAGGCTGGATGCTACCAGAGATAATGATCTTGGGCAAGTAAGATTAAGAGCATGGAGGTCTTCAACCTACTCCATCAACAGCCCTTTGGGTATCCAAGTCCTCCAGGCACACTGCGATGAAGAATCCAAAATTCCCACTTCTCCAGTCATGCCCAAGGGCTCCATAGCTTCATCCAAAATGTAGCCAGAAGTAGGGCCAATGTCAGTGAGGTGGCCCGGGTTGCGAGAAGGGAGCATGGGACAGATGAGTGCCACCAGCAGCCGAGCGTGAGCTGAACGTCTCTTCCCGGCGAGCAGCTGCAGCCCTCATTTCTCTCTATCATCACATTTCTGGGATAACGGAGCTGCAAGGCAAGTCTATCACTCGGGATGACATGTTTTATAGTGGGCTGCACTCTTCGTAATATGCCACTCTTTAGGACTTGGCCACACAACTGTTATTAATGTTAAAGTGACTAATGGACAGAAATCTCCCTAGGCATAAAGATAGGAATTATCTCCTCCTCTAAGTATCTCTTTCCATGCCGCGCTGTCAGGCTTTGTCTTTTCTCATTGCTTTACCTTTCCTTCTCACTGTCACATTCTTATTATATTATCTTCCTTTCCCCAGCAGAGTTTCCAAAAGGGGCCCCGGTATCTGCGCAGATAAAAGCAGCTCCCGCCAGGCTCGGGGAATTCTTTCCACCCGCTGGAATGGCAGCAGGATCCGGCAGGCGGAAAACTGCAGGTGCTGGGATTTAGCCACCACCTTCCATCCAAGCACTGAGCTTCACCCTGAACGGCATGGGCAAGAGCCTCAGCGAGGTGGTTCCTGCCATGCGCAGGGGTCCTGGTGCTGGGGATGTGGGGATGGGGTCCCACCAGCTTCTGCGAACCAGCTGCTCTTCCAGGTCTTTCTGTTCTTGACGGTATTATTTCACTCAGGGTAAAAGTTACAGGCTTTGATTTGTGTCTTTAGGCAGGCACACTCCTAACTTTTATTGAGTATCGAACAGGGAGAAGAAGGAAGAAGAAAAGCCCGATATTATACCCTTATCTCAGCAACAAGGGTCAGCAATTCTTTATACTTGACTAGTGACATGATTTTTCCTTAAAGGCTGAAGGAGATGCAATTTCATTTTGCTAAACTAGCCCAGAACAGCTCTTTAGTTATCTCCGTGTGTGACACTGGCAATGTGAATGTGCTCGGTGGCAGAAAAGCAGCAGCAGCGATGGAGAAATTATTTCCCCCTTCAAAATGTCAGCCTAGGAGAACCTGGCACAGGAGCAAGGTAGGGACTCTTCTGCCTTTTGGTTTCAGTCACTCCTGTGAGTCATAAACCTTAATTATATATATATAGCCAACATATGTACCTCAGTCTTGAGGATGGACTTCTGGCTGTCCTGTGACGTAGGATACACTGATGTGTTTCAGTATTTGCCTCCTTATTTTCCCTCTTTCCCTATTATGTGGGGACTGTCCTTCAGTAGCTCAGCTCCCACCACAGCAAAGGTCACACATTTTCTGAGGGAGCTTTTTGGGTTCGTGAATGAAACAAAAACAGCCCCAAAAATTCCCTCCTCAGAGAGGAGCCTCAGTTCCCATTTAAAAAGGTGAAGCCATTTTCAGTTGGTTTTGAGCAATGTTTGGGTGCTCAGGTTTCTTACAGTCAACCTTTTATTCCTACAAACATGAAATATTCCCTCCATTGACTTCTTGCCTTTAAGCTGAAGATTTCTACAAGAAAAAACCACCGTGACCAACTCTGCCCTATCTGGGGCATCTGCAACGAGGGGAACCAAGAGTTCTCTGAGGCACAGGGTGAGTCAAGGAGCTGAGGCTCACTTTTTATGCAAATAACAAATAAAACCTAGGCTGAAGCAGCTCAGAAAAACTGAACACCGCTTAAAAAAAGCCCTGAGCAAGCACAACTCTTGCAGCAGCTGTGGATGTGGGAAAGAAACTGGAGTTCAGGGGACAGTGTGGATTACACAGGCTGTGCCTCTAAGTGACAGCAGCGAGCTGGCCCCAGGAGCAGGTGCAGCTTCGCTGAGCTCC
Organism: Eurystomus gularis; assembly: GCA_013400335.1. NCBI lineage: Eukaryota > Metazoa > Chordata > Aves > Coraciiformes > Coraciidae > Eurystomus > Eurystomus gularis. The sequence goes on from VZZY01002323.1 coordinate 505,093, forward strand.
ACCAGCCATCTCCCCAAGGGGTTCAGATGCTCCAGCTCTCCCCCACCACTGTGGCTGGAGCATAGTGGAGATGACAGGACAATGAGGGACCTCCTGGGTCATGAACATGCACCACCAAAGGCAAACCCACCATGAAATCACCAGGAAAACCTTGATCCCTTCCTCAAGAAAGGATAACATCTCTTGCCCTACGCTGTGGTGGGAGAAAACAGCAGCAAATGCCGTGACACGGTGTGTGAGAAGCTGCCTCTACGTTCTCAGCTCTACCACTGCCGAGGGCGGGAGCATCACAAGGCGCCGCACAACGTACGCTCCATTTACCCTCCAAACTCAACATGTAACGGCAAGATAACAACTCGCTCTTGTGATAATCAACAGACGGCTGGAGCTGTGAAAAGCAACCGGCACTTTGGAGGCATTAGGTTGGGTTCATCTCCTTGCCCACACACACACACACTCACAAATACAACATATCTTCCCCAAATCGATTTGCTATTTTGAAGTCAGGATTTTTTTTTAGGACCACTCCCTCTCCCACCACCCCAGCATCACTTTTTCCTTAAGAGAAATTCAACAGGCTCATCGGGAAACAGTTCAGTGCTGAAACGTCTCTCACCAAGCCTGGGAGAAATGCAGGCTGCGGTGGGAGCTGCGATGGGCCACACCACACAATGAATGCATGAGCATATCTCTGAGGTCAGGAGAAACACCAAAGAGGACCCAGCAAGCAAGATTAGGAAACGGCAGAAAATTATTGGCAGAAAATTATTAACATGTTACTTTCCAGTTGTTTCCTTAGGTCACACGGTTGCTTAAGGTATTAGATGACTATGGATACACGGGTTGGGCTCTGATTTTGGGTAGTAATCCCCCATCCCTTGCCTTGATCTGGAGACATGGGCATGGAGCTGGAAGGTCCTGCTTCTGAAAGTCTGCATCTCAGTGGTGTTCAAGAGAGGGGATGCAAAAGGACCAAGGGAGCAGTTTGTGCCTAGAAGATATGGGGACCTCCTTTCCCAAAGACCTCAAAACACGAAGAGGTGGATGAAGACCCAGAGTGGACCCTGCCCAGCAGCTCCTCTGTGCTGCCAGCTCTCCACCACCACTGCCTTGCTCAATCAGCTGAGCATCACCATGGCAGAGGTCCCAGGGAGGCACCCATGAAATGATGCACGAAGCTGCAGAGCAGGAGAAGGCAAGGGCTTTGCACTGGGATATTGGGCTTAGAAGACGTGAAGGGGGTAGAGAAGCTTCTGCCTTTGTTTGAATCTTGCCTGAGGTCTAGAAAACACAGGAGAGCACCTTCAGTGCCTGTAAGAAGTGCTGACAGCAGCCCCTGAAGACAAATGAACTAACAAGAGAAGCCGAGGAAGAACAAGTGGGTCCGACCTGATCAGGCTTCTCCTCCTGACAGCACGTAAAAGCTGCTCAGCAGCATGAAAGGCGCCAGGTTTATAAAAGCAACTAATAGGAACAACGATGGGTATTTAATTAAAACCTCACACGCAGCCAGATGACAACGATTATTGCTGCTGCATTTCTTTCTCTAGTTAAACAAGCCTTTACTGCCTCAAAATCGAACGGGGACTAAACCCACGGAGCACGCATCTCAGAAATGTGCCCAAGGGATGCAATCTCCTTCCCAAGGCAGAGCATCCCTCTTGTGCCATGGCTTTTAACCCCGTTCCTCCTCGCAGAAGATAAAGAGGTTGCAGGTTTTGGAAAACCTTGTGGTCAATGAAAAGAATCCCCCCAGAGAAAGCCCAGTGTGTGTCTCCATCGGGAAAAGCAAAGCATCGACTCACTGAGCCGCAGGGGCACGGGCTGATCATCAGCGATAATAACAGGCTGTGGGGCCGAGAGCAGGATGCCCTCAGATACAGGAAAAAAAAGAAAAGCAGGTTAAAACCAAATCTAACAGTAACTGCCAATGGGCTTCCTGGATAGATTAAAGGGGTGAGGAAGGGAAGCAGGTCCTCATTCATCAGCCTCAGGTTGAACGCGGTCTGAAAACCGTGCTCAGGGAGCACGAGGATTTTTTAGGGCTTGAGCCTAAGGAGATCCATTTTATTTTACCGGCCCTTCCCTAATTACACACCTCCGAAGAGCCTCGTTTTGTAAAGCTCGGGAATCAGTCTCCGACAAACATGAGCAATGCCAGGCTCATGAAACATAAATAACCATCCTGTGCTGCTCAATTCAGCGCTCCCTCCGGACCCGGGCCCTGCTACGCCCGGCACTCGGCTGTCCCCAACCCACAGCTGTTCCAGCAGCTCGGAGGCAGCTTATCCCAGCCATAAAAAAAGGGGGAAAAAAAAAATAAATGGAAGTAATACCTCTGCCCATGGAGCAGCGGTCCCGTCCTCTTATCCCCAGCAGCACCACGCTGCAAGGAACAGCTGAGAAACAGCTGAGTAATCGCCTGGAGAAGGGATGGAGGATGGGGAACTGCGGCGGGGGAAAGCCCTGAAAGATAATCTGGGAGTGGGAATCCGGCACACGTGATGTGGGGGACAGCGCGGTGCTCTTCTGTCGCCCCAAATTATAAGCTCGCAGAATCTAATTGGCATTGTTATTCTTTAATAACACGTTATTCTGGAAGTGGAGAAATGAAGTGCCGGGGAGCAGCGTACTGCAAAGCTGCTGGCGAGCTAACCAGAACCAGCCCGCTGTTACGATGGTGGTCTTCTCTTTATGCAAACCAAATTTTTTATTCCGTGCTAAATACAGAAGAACCATCTCCCGCAGCATCCTGTGCTAGAGACCTACCACCAGGCTACAAGCGTTGGCCAGAGCTGCCCGTCCAGCTCAGCGCTGGAATCCAGATGATGGAGAATCCAATAGGGATTTATTAGGGTGGGAGGGGTGTGCAAAATGTAAGCCATCCCTAAGTCCTTCAGGGAATCCCAACACAAAAAGTAATCCTTGGGAAAACAAACCTGCCTCTGAAAAGCAAACGCACAAACAGACCTGAAAAATCAGTCGTAGTTTGGACCATGTCCAGCCCCACCTTTTGGAGAGGGTTATTATTTTATCTGATAAGTCACACATCATCCCGCTGCATCTTCAGTTCATCCAGTTAAGTTCATCCTTGTGACCTACACACACAACTCTCCTCCTTACCAGCAATATTAATGTTTTGCCAACGTGCCTGCACCTTCCATACACTCCCTGCCATTGCTTCGCCAGGGTCTCATAACCAAACCCTCCTGAGCCTTCCCCATCGCCTGCTTAACAAGATCTTATGAATTTTCTCCTTTTCCTCAACATCCCTTGGCCACAGCAAGCCCCAGGGCAGATTCCGTAACTCCCAAAGGAAAGCCCAATGAGCAGCACGGGCTCTCTGCACCCAACCTCTGTCCACGAGAACTTGTTCATTAGGGAGATGTAACGACGTTACTTGGCAGAGGAGCTTGGCATGCTTTGGTGGCCTCAGGAGCAGTCTGTTGGATCAAGAAGCAGCAGCATCCCACCCTAGGAGCACACCAGGCGTTACCTCACCCGCTCTCCATTCCTCCACACGAGCCACCCACGGGGTATTTCTCTGGCCTGCGCTCTGTGACAACATATTTTGCATATAGCCTCTGGCAACCGTGTTCTGCAATAATTACAACCCTTCAACAAGGCAGCTCTGGTGATGTTTAATGCCAATTACTTCATAAGTGCTCTTTAGTTCATGCTCCTTCCATGCTGCTCCTGCCACATACCCTCTGCAGAGCTGCAAGGACCGCTGCCTTCGACAGGCTCCTGGTGGGCACGGCTACACGGAATAATTTTGGTTGAAAGCAATCTCAAGCACATGCACCTGAAGGCAGCATCAAGTTCCTGATGTTTTTTCAGGTGCTTTCTTGAGGCTTGTACTTAACACAACCCCCACCTTCCTGCGTTCTCGATTACAAGCTCTCTTTTCTATTCCAGGTACCATAAGCATCATCTATCTTCATTACAGGACCTCATAAATAAGTTCCCAACTGAAGACCATGCTCCCACTGAGCCAAATGAGGTTTCTCATCATTTGATCAATTGTCTAACAGCTACTGAGAAAAACCCGAATGTGAGCATATTCGCTCTCTCCTGTTCAATCAAGAGATGATTAAACAGCGTTTCCCGAGCACGGCATCTGCATGGGAACGAAAAGCCCTTCAGGAGAAACAGGAATAGATTCAAAATGGGGCTTGTGAACCTGCAGCTCATCCCTGAGGGATGAGCGCAGGTGGGAAACCACAGTGGAGATCCCAGATGGTGGGGTGAGTGGAAAATCCACTGGACAGGGACCTGGTCAGCACAGAAAGCTAAGTATGGTGGAACAGCAGGCAAAATAAATGGGCTATCCAACTAAGAGGATGATTATAGGATAATAAATAAAAGGAAGATTACGGGACTGTTTAGTCTAGAGAAGAAAAGGCTGAGGGGAGACCTTATTGCTCTTTACAACTACCTAAAAGGAGGTTGTAGAGAGGTGGGTGTTGGTCTCTCCTCTCAAGTAACTAGCAATAGGAGGAGAGGAAATGGCCTCAAGTTGCAGCAGGGAAGGTTTAGATCGGATATTAGGGAAAATTGCTTTACTGAAAGAGTGATTAAGCATTGGAACAGGCTGCCCAGGGCAGTGCTGGAGTCACCATCTCTGGAGGCACTCAAAAACAGTGTGGACATGGCACTTCGGGACATGGTCTTGTAGTCATGGTGGTGTTGGGTTGATGGTTGGACTTGATGATCTCAGAGGTCTTTTCCAACCTTACTGATTCTGTAAGGAAGAGCAAAACAACCCTCTTTCTGGTCTGACAGCACGTAGGAGGCAGCAGCTCCTGCTGGCATCTGTGGTGGGCTGGGAGAGCCCCTACGGCTCAGAGGGGGCTGGAGCGACACAGGTTAGTTAGTGGGTGGCTGCTGTGAACTTCAGCAGCCCCGCAATTCTGAACAGGAATGCCAGGCTCCCTCAGAAATACAGCCACATTCCTTGGGGGAAGTCAGTGGATTTGTAGCCGTATACACCGGAGGAAAATTTGGCCCTTCAAGTGTTATTCTGTTGTTTAAACTCAATTTGACATTTACTCTCTCTAATGTCAGATCTTTAAATCTAAATACTTCCACAAGATTATTTCCCATCCTTTCGTTTGCCTGCCTTGATTAAGGTTAACTGGTCCCTCTGGTCTGGGCCAAACAAACACACACGAGCGGTGTCGAATGAGAGACAAATTCAAAGGGACGAAGAGCTCCTGGCACATCAGCCAGCTACAGAGAGAGTGACCTTTCCTCCAAGGAGACCTGGGCTTTGGGCACACAAACAGCTGGAAAAAGCACTCTGGAAGAAGAGGTTTGAAAAAAGGGTATGACAGCAACCAGCACCTGAGCTGGAGACCCCGGGAAGGCTGGAAGGAGGAAGGGATGCGTGGAGAGAAGCTGCGCTTCCACTCCTCTGGCAAAGCAAGGAGAACAGATGGCCCGTCCAGCGATAACGTTTTATCGTCACTGGTTATTTAAAGAAACTGCCCGAACGCATTTACTGAGACTTTTAAAACCATGTTTCACAAGAATACAAATGTATAAAAGATAAGAGATTTAACCTTATGTCAGCCACTACCAAGGAGATCACACCATCTGAGGCAGTTTTGCTCCTAAGTACCACAGGAACAGCACTTCCAAAATCATGAATACGCAACTGTAATGGACGATGGAGAGAGACTTTTTACCAGGGCCTGTAGCACTAGGACAAGTTTTTAAACTAAAACAGAATTAGATCAGATAAAAGGAAGAAATTCTTTGCTGTGAGGGTGGTGAGACACCAGACCAGCTTGCCTAGAAAGTTCGATGTCCCACCACTGGAAGTGTTTGAGGTCAGGTTGGTCATGGCTTTGAGCAATCTGATATAATGGAAAATGTCCCTGCCTGTGGTGGGGGTTTGGACTAGATAATCTTTAAAGGTCCCTTCTGACCCAAACTATTCTATGACTGTCTGACTCTGTAACAGCCTGTGATTCAGAGTACCCCAAATTGTCTACAATTTAGTGAAAGTGTACAAAGAGAAAAGGCATGAGCAAGGGAGAGACTCATCTCAGCCTGTTACAGGGCATGGGAACATTCACATTTTGGGAGCTGACTACAGAGGGAAGACCCTGATCCGCCGTGCTGGAGGCTGCAGCCTCCTTTAGAGCAATACAAAACTTCAACAACCTCTGTGAGGCTTCTCATGAGCACAACCAACCACACAGAAACCGAGGCTCCGGCCACCTAACCCCGAGAGCTGCAGGACAACGCAGCGGGACCAGCAATGGGTTTACCAGGGGGTTCCTCTCCATCCACCCACGTAGGGGATGAGGATTCCCCATCTGAGGCTGAGCAGGCAGGAAAAGCCCAGGAGGAGATGCCAGCTGAGTTTGCTCCTGAGGAGCAGCAGAGGAGAGGCCAGGAGCGAAACTTGCCAACGACAATTTTTCAAATCGGCAATTTTGGGAACTGGCTGTCATTTTTACCAGTTGGTTCTACCAAACAGGAACAAACTGTCTCCAGCCCAAGCCAGAGAAGGAGTCTTCCCATGGCCGACAACGGAGCTTCAATGAGGAACCGCACCCCAGGGCTGTTAACACGATTTAAGAATGTGCTTTCAATTTGGGGCCCCAATCCTGTCTGCTTCTAACAAGTGAGAAGTCTGGTTCTTGGCATCTCTTTTTCAGTCTCCTGGTAGGACTACAGCAGGAATTAACATTCACCCGAGATTCTTTATGACTCGGATTGCTAAGGCTCCTTGCAGTTGCATACCCTCCTCAGTTCAAATTTCTCCACAAAAATAATTAAAATAAGTAAAAACTCATTTGGGTGCTGCAAAAGAAAAAAAAGCAAAACCAAAAACCCAGCCGACCCAGGTGTTTATTTTAAGGGTTCAAACTCTGGTGCCTCTCTTTGGTCATCAGTCCTGTGGGTCGCATCCTGCGTTCCTTCTGTCCCAGCACATAGGCTAAGTATGGAGTGATGTTTGCTGGCTGGATTTACCCCTCTCCTCCCAGCACTGGGCTCCCGCCCTCATCGTGCCTGCCTCTCTCCGGTGGTTATCCGCCTGGCAGCCTGGGAAACTCAAGCCTGCTAAAAGCAGACTTTTACAAATTAAAAGGGAGGTTTAAGATGACAGTAATTGTTTACGCATGCCATCGGGATGGGAAGCAGAGGGCTGGATGCAGTTCCCGCTTCCACGGCTAAATCACGGGGTGAAGCTGGAACAGCATCATCCCCGGAGCATCCCGGGAGCTGCAGCACATCTTCACTGCAGGCTGGAGGGACGGGGCTGCACAACCTCCACCTCTGAAATGCCAATGACCCTCCCCAACACCTTCATTATGGGGCCAAATGAGTGTTTCCAAAGCACTTCATAACCCTTGTGCAAACGCGCCGGAGAAATGCAAAATGATGCGTGGATGTGGCTTCTTCATGAGACGAAAATCCCTCTAAAAACATTTAGCACCAAGCCCTGTGTGCTCCCCCTGGCCCAGGTAGAGCTTTGCAAAAACACCATTTCAACTGCTTTTAGGACCACCGTCCAGTTTCCCAAGTGAAAAAAAAACCAACCCCAAACAAAACCCAAACAACTTGTATTTCATTTTTCTTCTCTGCCCCGTGACTTTGAAAGTATGCAAAACATCGCAATCTAAATGACAGGCCCAATTTTGTTAAAAAGGGGGAAAAAATGAAAAAGCAAGAGCTGAAAAAATAAATGTAGTGATCCCAACTGATTTGCCGGGGGGAAAAAAAAAAACCCACATTACAGTCTAGCTCAATCTTACTCTTCAGCAGTTTCTCTATTTGGAAAGTGATGAAGCAAGAGTATATGTTAGGTACCTGTCTGATGTATTGATTTAATCAAGTTTTTCTGTTTCATCTTTGTATTGTTACCATAGCTGCAAGCTGCTGACATGGTATTAAAGCAGAAAAAAAAAGAAAAAAAAAGTCAAATATGCATAACAATCTATGAAGTTCCCATTTCATTGTTTAGAGCCCAATTAAATAAGTTCCCAGAAGGTTTCTAGGGAAGCTGGTTTCTAATCACTCTGGAAGGGAGGCACAAACTTGCTTTTAACCTGGCAGCACAGGTAGGTGAAGCATTGGAAAAATGAAATTAAGAGCCTGGCTCTAAAACGTCACCTCTGCTACCTCTCGATTCCCCCGAAGCTGCTGCACCATGGCAATGATCTACAAGCAAAGCTCAAAAACAAAGTCATGATCCTGGCTTTGCTCTCCATATTATTTGTGGCTCCCTGCCTAACACATGCTGCTGGCTCCGAGAGGAATGCCAAATCCACCGGGAAAAAAGGCACGGCATTTTGAACTGGGAGGACAATATAGCTTTGACCTAGCTCAGGGGTACGGGAAGATCTACACCCATCACGTGTGTATACACACATAGCTCTGCATGCATACACCTCCCTATGGGCATATATAGACTATATTCCTTAAATAACAAAGGAGCGAGTGGAAAAGTGGGAGAAAAGACCTAAAAATGAAACACTGGTGCATTCTTTTTTCATCTTTTTCTAATACACCACCACCATCCCATCTTAATTGATCTTAACAGGATGGAAGGCACTAGGACTGGCTCAAATTAAAACAGATTGAGCTTCTCTTTGTTTGTGCCACTACGACTCTCACTGCAAAATGCAAATTATTTATTATTTTTTTTTTAAATTCTGCTGATAAACTAGCTGTGAGCTGAGGAAGGAGCCCGCTCTTTTGGTGGAGGTGAGGACAAGGTGCAGGCAGGGACACAGGAGACTCGGGGCTCAGCCGGGAGCTCCCAGGGCTCCCTCCCACCCAATGCCTCGGGAGACGTGAATTCTTGTTTCCCTTCCAATCCTGGATCCGACCAGCAGACGACTGCCTGGTTGAAACCAGCCCAGAGAAATTAAGAAAGGAACTAAAGCAACGAATGCTTTTCCAGTGTGTCACTTTTTGACAGAGGAGATATCCTTAAAATAATTGTACGGAGCCAGGCAAGCAATTAGGGAACACACGGGGACAGGGTGACAGCCAGAAGTCACCCCCCCCAACACCAAGATGAACCCAAAGACAGGCAGTGGTTACAAGCCTGGTACTTTAGCACTAAGCCCACCCATTTTTAGGTGCCCAGTGGCCACGTACAGCACCCAGCCCACGAGCCCATCACATTTGAACCCTTCAGTCCTAATCTCAGGACCATTTCCAGATTCATAAAATGCGTTGGGTTGGAAAAGACCTCAAAGGTCACCTAGTTCCAACCCCCTTGCCGTGGGCAGAGGCACCTCCTACTAGACGAGGTTGCTTGAGGCCCCATTCCTCATGTAGCTCTCAGCCTTGAGAACTTACACCGTATTTTGCAGGCCTTACAAGAAGGGTTTTTTTCCCCTCCTCCAAGATAAATTTAACCTCACGAGCCTACAGACAAATCTGAATTTTGATAAAAGGACTTGTGCTATTGTGCGTCGGAAATGGCGGTAGTTTCACGGGCTTCTTGCAAAGCTATTTATTTTATGTGTATCTCTGCAATTGCCTATATTTGAAGCTATGATTTTCCAGGCTGTGCTTGAGTTCTCCACCTGGAGAGCTCAGTGTTACCACTGAGCACGGAATTACCAAGAAACAGGAAGGATGAATGCAGAACTATTCCATTTAAAGGCCTTTCCCCAAGTGTTTTTAAGTAGCGTTCAGACACACATGCAAATACACATTTAGCTTCATCTGCTTTCTACCAAATCAATACATTTTAACTTCAATTTTAGGGGAAAGTGCTGAATTTTAATATAAAGGATTTATGAGGCCATCAAAGAGAAAAAGTTGGCAGCTGGAACCTTTGGATATTGTATTCTTTGAAATAAATTAAGAAGTATAAGCTATGGTAGAGGCAGCTCTTTCTTTCTGCCTTTCTTTTTCCATTTTTTTCTCCTTACTGGGTATTTTCCACTGAGCAGAGAAGCATTAAAGCCACTCTCTGGGCCAGGACTCTGAACATACATCTCTGTGTTTGGGCAAAACAGCCCAAAAGAAAAGAGGAGACATTAGATTTTCTAACCACCCTCCGAGCGTGGGGACCAACGCACGGGCACTTCACGGGGGATCAAGGGGAAGAGGCCAAGAGAGCTGGAAAACCAACCGCAGCCAAGGGCAGGTTGTGATTATGAATCCTTGGAGACTGCTGCTGGCTTGCACTGTGCAAACCCTAAAAAGGAGCTTTTCAGCTTGAAATTGTCATGTTTTCTAATGGAACATCCTTAGAAGATGAACCGGGGATGGGGATGGCGACAAGGGAGAATAGGGAAGTGATTTAACTCGGATAAAATTGACGGTGCATTGCGCAAGTAACCAATTGGTGCTCTTATTCTGGTCTTCGGGGTAATTTTTTGTGACTTTTATCAAAAAGTAAATAGGCCTTGGGAAATCTCCCTGCTACCTGTGCTTTGCTGAGCTAGGTTTTATCCCACAATACTGCTGTCAAGTTTTATTAAACCAACAGCACGCCCCTGGAAATGCTCCCTGCAGTCCTAAAAGTCGGCTTTTTCTGACACTTCACTTGTGAGGAACTTCATTAAAAAGCCTACTGCTGAAGAAAAGATGCCTTCGTCACTGGTGGGCCATCATCGCTTCATTTCTCCTTTTTCTGGAGAAGGTTTGGGGATGTTTTGGACTGATTCGGTCCCTTTTGATGCACCGGGGTTTGTAGATTTGTACCTATCGATCGCCAAAGAGGGAGCGTTTGGCTGCAAATTGGAAATCCTCGCATCCACACCAGCCTAATTGTTGCACCGCTATAATGATACCTTTAAAATTATCCCTCATTAAAGTGCAATTTTGCAGGGCATTAATTAAAGAGCCTGGGTGACCAGCGGAATAGCCTCTACTAATTTTTATGCTCATCCGCCTCCTAGAGCACTGCCCAGGAGGATTAAAGCCATAAGTTAACATTTACATTTAAATCCACTACACAGAGGGGAGAGGGCAGGGAGGGGGGGATAAATACATCCCAGTCCTGCCTTGGGCTGGGTTTAATGAGCTCCCAGGGGAAAGATGGACCCTGCTTGGGAAGCACACAGCATCAGCAGGACACATCCATCCCAGGGACGGATGCTTGCCTGCAAACAAGCTCAAAGTATGCAGTAAAATCAGAAAATGGGGGGGAGGAATGGGGAAAAGGGGGGGTAAAAAAAAATGGGGAAAATCCATCTGGTGGCCAAGGGCATGTGAGTGGCTTGTCTTTTGTTGTAGCGAAGCTCCAAGCACAGACCCTCCAGATCCCAGGCTGGTATTTCTGTTGTTAGGGAAGGGATTATGATGAGTCACCCTTCAGCAAAAGTTCACGCAGAGCGGATGGCGGGGGGGGGGAGCGAGCGGCAGGGAGATTTCCAAACATGGCAATGTTTATTTGAAATTCAGGCTGAAGCAGATATTCTGAAAGATCTATAGAAAATATTTTCTTGTGATTAAGCTCGCTGGCTACTGGATGTCACCAGCGGTCCAAGGAAACAGGACGGAGAGGGCTGCAAAGCACAGCGCACACAGGCACAAAAAGAACCCCGGCAAGGTTTCTCCTGTCTGTAAAGAGCTTTCTCTCAATAGAAGCAGGTATTTCACAGGTTGGCTGATTAGAGCGTGATTATTTGCTTTGTTGAACCAGGCCAGATGTTGTGCATCACTTAACAGCTCTCTCCTGAGCTGCAGCCACTGCATTTTGCACCAGGACTCAGGAGCTCAGCTCAACGTCATTCATAGAATCACAGAACGGTTTGGGTTGGAAGGGACCTTCCAAGGTCATCTAGTCCAAACCCTCTGCAGTCAGCAGGGACATCTCTGACTAGATCAGGTTGCTCAGAGCCTCATCAAGCCTGGCCTTGAACTTCTCTAGGGATGAGTCTTCCCCCACCTCTCTGGGCAACTTTTCCCAGTGTTCCACCACCTTCATAGTAAAGAACTTCTTCCTAATGTCTAATTCATACCACACCAACACAGGGTTCCCAGCGAGCCAAGCTCAGCAGCAAACGTTTGGCTCCAAGTCATGGAAAACCCAGGCAGGATAATTATGGCAGGTAGCAAATCTAGATATCATCTAGTCCAACCCTCCTGCCAAAGCAGGTTCATCTAGGCAAGGTCACACAGGAACGCATCCAGATGGGTCTTGAAAGTCTCCAGAGAAGGAGACTCCACAACCTCCCTGGGCAGCCTGTTCCAGTGCTCTGTCACCCTCACAGTAAAGAAGTTTCTCATCATCTCCTCAGCATCACTTCTGATGGGAAACACATCCTGGCTGACTGGGAGGGAGCGGGTCAGGGTGTGGGGAGAAGGGATGGAGCAACACGCAGCAAAACATTAATTCACCAAAGGAATGAGAAGTGCAATTTTCTTCTCTGCTAGGAGAAACCCCCTCAGTCCTAAAACTCTCTTCCAGAGCATCACCTAATGCTTACAAATACAACACAAGCACGTTGCAGAGTGTAAATGTCAGGACGGTACTTTGGGCTGAGGTTCAACCAAGGTCTGTGCTGTTCCTACATGGATTCCTGCTGTGTCGCAGGTGGGCACTGGTGGAGATGCCCATGGAGGCGAGGAACTGGCAGCAAGACTCCTCCAGCCCACCAGTCCCCAGGTATTTCAACCAGACCCAAGCTTAAACGGAGGCAGAAGAGACAGAAGGAAGGAAGCTCTTGGAAATTGTGGGAAGCTCTTGTATTTCCCCCATCAAGAGGGGCGGATATGCTGCTTCCCGACACTAGAACCACCAGCTGAATCACGCAGTTTCAAAGTGCAAGAGGTGAAGCAAAACACCAGCTCCGCGACCCCGACATGTGTGCACACATGGCAGAGCTGCTTCACGGGATACGGCAATTAGTCATCCTGCAAACAGCCGCCACGTTACAATTATGCCGCGATACCTATAATTACTCCTAATTCATTTAACCAGGAAGTTCGCTACCTGATGGAGAATAATTACGCGTCGGTGCAGCGCGGTTAACAGACCTGGACTGTACATGCAACTGTGGGGTGATGCAAAATGAGCTGCTCCTGTGATGAGCTGCCATTGCAACGGCTGGTAAACACCTACAGAAAAGCACGACTTTATGGGAAGTGTACTGCAATGCTCAGCCATCATGGCGGCCTCCTGGTTGCAGGTGACCTTGAGCATGTAATGGCCCTGGAGAACAAGGCAGAGGCCCCAGAGTGCTGCCCTTACAGAAGACGTTGGGTCTTGGGTAATTACAAACCCAGGATAAGTATTTCTCACCCAAGTTGCCTCTGTCTTGAGTTTGACCCTCAAATACAATGTTCAGTTTCGGGCTCCTCACTCCAAGAAGGACATTGAGAGGCTGGAGTGTGTCCAGAGAAGGGCAACAAAGCTGGGGAAGGGTCTAGAGCATGAGTCTGGTGAGGAGCAGCTGAGGGACCTGAGGGTGTTGAGCCTGGAGAAAAGGAGGCTCAGGTGAGACCTTCTGGCTCTGCACAACTCCCTGACAGGAGGTTGGAGCCAGGTGGGGCCAGGCTCTCCTCCCAAGGAACAAGTGATAGGACAAGAGGAAAAGGGAAATAGCCTCAGGTTGCACCAGGGGAAGTTTAGGTTGGACATGATGGAAAATGTCTTCGTCAAAAGGGCTGTGAAGGGCTGTGCCAGGCTGGGCAGGGCAGTGGTGGAGTCCCCGTCCCTGGAGGGGTTTCCAAGCCGTGGAGATGTGGTGCTGAGGGACATGGTTTAGTGGTGCCCTGGCAGTGCTGGGTTAGTGGTTGGACTGGATGATCTTAAAGGTCTCTTCCAACCAAAACAACTCTATGATCTCGGTTGCAAACACGAGCCTTGCATCCCACACCTCCTTCTCGCGTCCCTGCTGTGCTGCGGCTGATTCACTTCCTTGCAAGCCCAGTGACAAAGTTTGCAAAACAAAATCTCCTCCAGTTTAGTATCAATAGATTGCCCACACACTGGGCGCACACACTCTCCGCTGCCTTCCTCAGTACTATTAAGTTACAAATATATCTGACTCTTTACTCAGTGGAAATGCTGGCTGCTGTGCCAGGGAGGAGGAGGACATGGGGTGACATGGAGCTGAGTGTCCCATCTCCCCATGTCCAGGTACTCCTGGATGGATGGGAGCAGACCAAGCTCTTACCAGGTCTTGCAGCAGCAAAAGAGCAGCATGTACTACTGGTTTGCTTGGGCAAGGAGATGGTTTCATGCATTCAAGCTGCTACTTAAAAACGCAGAAGAAAAACTCCAAAGCCCAAACCTCCTCTAGCTCCTCCTTCCTGATCACAGACCAAGAGTAAAAATACCACCTTGTGTAAAACCTTCGCTTTCAGCCTCAGGCAGAAAAAGCCTCAGCAGAGGAAACAGCATCCAAGCAGGCAACCATGAAGGCTTTCATGTCTTTGGAGGTGGCTGTGGCCTTTCCTAACTGAGACCTCACTTAAGGGGAAGCCCCAGTGGGATTTGGCAGGACCTCAGTGACTTCAAATCCAACTCCACACTCTGCTGACAGCAAAGCCTCTTTTGTGCAGGGCTCGTCCTGCTGCCTTTGCTCTTTGCCGTGCAGGACTTTCCACCCAAGCGGCACTTTGCCATCTCACCCTGTGCACGGCGAAGGGGGGGCTGCCTATGGCTGCTGGACCCACCTGCCCTGACTCCCACGCTCAGAGGGTGGGTGATGGGGGATCCCAGCATTCCGAGGAGAAGGAGGAGGACACATTCCTCCTGTCAGGACCCATAGTGACGTGCCAAAGCTCCCGTGGTGCAGCTCAGCTGTCCCTGTGTGAGATATCTTCCCACATGCAAAGCCATGGCTTGAAGCATGCCTGCAGCAAGGGATAGAGTGGCTTTTAATGCTCCTTGGGAGAGCATGGCCCTTCTCTGCTGCCGAGTATTCCCGCTTGGCAAGGGCTATGCAGACACTTTGGGATTGCTCCATTGTTTCTAGCTATGATGGGATGCAGCTGGAGATCCCGGCACGCAGGAGTTCCCCATGCTCCAGCCTCTGCAAGGCTTTCTTGGCCATGCAAAAGGGGAGCTGGGTGGCCCAACATTGCTGGCTGGGGCTGCTGCACCTCCCGCTGAGCACATACCTTTGGGGACCACCATGGGGAGCAGTGATGCCCATCGTGGGGGAGGAAGGAGCGGAGGCTTCATGCCACCCGTCCGTCACATGTGCAATGGGGACAGAAACATCAGCTGAGCCCTGTCAGCTGGAGAGGAGTCGTGCTGACACATGTATCTTGTATAAAAGGAAAGGTTAGAGGAGTGTAGGGGAAAAACGAAACCTTCATGACAGTGCACATTTGACCTTGATATTTTCACTGTCGCAGCCAAGGATTAAACCGTCCTATCGAATTCCTTTGCCTGGGAGAGCTCCAGTGTCTTGAGCCCAGGCTGTGCAAGGGTGTAGGATGTCTGCAGATGTCAGCGGCAACGAGGAAAAAGACCTCTCTGGACCAGGATCCCAGCAGAGCCTTGCTACCGCTCCACTTTGAAGGGTGCTGCCTTCGGGCCACCCAGTGTTTTAGATATTTTGAAATTCTAAGATCTATGCCTGCTTTCCCCTCTGCAAGCCTTTTTTCTGGGATAAAGTAAGACCCAAATGATGTCCTGTAAATCCTAATAGCCTCACCCAGCGGGTGGGATGATGGAGAAATGGCCCCTTTGCTTCCAACACAGCCAAGACCTGCTGTTTTGCTCAGCTGAAGCAGGAGGATTTGGGGATGGCTTAAATCGAGCCCAAATCAGGGTGAGGAAAGAGCCTTTCCAGCCCAACCTTCCTGCCTTGGAGAGCCTGGCCCCACTCCGTTGACCCGCCTGCATGCAAAGCTTTTTGCTGCTAATTGCTCTTTAATGGCAATTAATTACCACAGGTGATGCCTGTAGGTGGGAGTCATACCTGTACTTTGGCACACGCTTAAGTTCCTTCTCACCCAGTGCAGTACAACTAATACAAACTCACCAATAAAATACACACACACCCCTGAGATCTCCACAGGCGAGCACGCAGACACCAAGACATGAGTCTTCTGCTCCTCTCTCCCTTTAAAACCCTCCCTTTGAGCCCTAACTTGACATTTACAACTGGAAGCAACTGTCAAGAGCCAGGGCAAAGGCAGCAGCTATGGTGGGTTGTCAGAGAATTATCCCAGGCTCAGAGCCCACCCCGAGCAACCACCCTCCGTGTCATTGCTCGTTTTACGCCTGTCGCTTCCATCTCGACCCCTTATTTTCCCAGGAGAGGTGGGAAATGAAAGAAAACCGGCGGCTTTCGATAACTAGCTGCTGGGCTGCTGAAGATGCTCCAGTTAGAACGATCCGAGTTCAGAACACTTTTCTTTCTGCTCCATTTCACAAAATACAAGTTTTCTCCTCTTGTAAATTTATTTAAAAATAGACCCGCGACCCATTAATGCAACAAGGCTCAAAATGAGATTCTTGTACGTGTTGCCTTATAAGTCCGTATTTTCAAGAAGTTTATAGCTCAGCAGTGAACACACACACACTCTCGACTGGATTTTTCTCCCTTTCCCCCAACTCCTCCATTAACCACTTCTAAGCTGCGTAGGAGGCAAAAGGAGGGACCTGCTGCTTCCCCAAATCCCAGAGGCCCCTCACCATGCCCTGGTGCACCCCAAGAGCCATGGTGCAGAGCAAGGGCATCTACACTCCTCCCAGCCTCAAAGAAACCCCCAAACACAACTATTGAACTTCTCATCAATTATTATGTTTTAAAATTCTCCAGGAGGGTGGTAGGAGAAGGGTTTTCTTATGGCATTTTTCTGGCACTTCCCATCTTTCCAGGGCACGCTCCCTCCTTTCCATTTGGAAAGGAAAGACAGAAGCCATGAAAATGAGAGCCTTGGAAACCAAGGCTCTTCTGTCATGCAGTAACTCTGGCTCTAGGGCTTTTTCTGTCACATAAATGCTGGATCAGGCATTTTCGGTCCTCTACGGTCTAAAAGATGCCAACACAAGAGTATAAAATGACACAACCTCTGTATTTACAGCTCTGGTTGGCTGGAGAGAAATTCCCCAATGTGTGTATGTTAGATCCAGACCTGGTCTGAACTGCTGGGGGGGTCTGGAAGTGCACGGACTGGAGATTAATTATTGCCAAATCATGTCCAAAGCAATCGTGGTCCACGGCAGCAGCAGAGATGCTGCAGCCAGACCCATCCCAATGCTGCTCTGAGAAACGGCTCTAAAAGCGATGCTTCTTCCTAAAGATACATGTCCCTGGGGGTGTTTGGTGCCCAGACCTGGCTTTGGGGACAAAATGAGCCTTTTTGCTGTTTTTCAACCCCTTTAGCCATGCAGGGAGTGGCAGAGCAGCAGCAGGATGGTTTGATGCCCTAATGCTGGAGCGATGTGCTGCAGGACAGCAGGCACGACACCGGGCAGAGGGGCTCGCTGGGGGACCGAGGGCTGTCAGCTCTGGCACGAACACAGCCCTTGGCACCACCGCATATGGAGGAAAATCCCGTTGAGCTGCAAGCCCAGATGAGGTCACCAGGGCTGGCAGTTTTGGCATAGAAATGAAGATTTTGTCACTTCTGAACCAAGATTCATCAGGAGATGCTGGAAGATGGAGCACCCCCACAAAATAACTTGGCAGAACTGCATCTCCCTAGACTTGGACCCACGAGTGGGCTGCTGTGGGGCTGCTCAGGGCTTTGGGGCCTCTTGGGGGACACAATGACCCATGACCAATGCTCAGGCTATGCAGTGACTGCTGCCATCAACTTTTGGTCCCAACCAGGCAAAGCAGGTCCCAAAGCTATACCCAAAACTTCTGTGCTCTTTAGCCCTCTCCATTCACCTTCTGCAGCTTTAAATTCCCTGGAGAGCTTAGATTATCTCCAACAACCATTAGGCTGAAAGCAGGATTTAGATCTGCTGGTGATAGTGACCTCTGAACGCCAAAGCCTTGAGTTACAGCGTGCACCATCATTTTAAACACTCATTTCAGCATCCATCTTCGCATCAACACAGAGGGGTCCCTGCATTACTCACTGACACGATAAATAACATGTAACAGCACCAAAGGAGACGTTCTTCACTGCCAAGCACCTGATTTGTCATTGGAAACACAAAAAGATGTCCTTCTACAACAAACACGGCTATCGAGCCATGTCTCGGACCTGACTGAGGAGAGGTTGTACTGGCTTTGGCTTCACGTTTGACGCAAAATGACACTGCAAATGTATTTTTCAACATGAAAAAATATTCCTTGTCTTCTGATGGGGACAGGGTGGGTTTATCTGGCTTCCTTTTAAGTCCTATACAAACTTGACTCTGACTAGGGCTTGAATTCAGAGGGTCTGGGAAAAGTGGAACGGGGTGAAAGACAGGAGAGGGGATGAAAGAACAAGAGGAGGAAAGGAAAAATGGTGGGAAAGTGCCATGGTTGCTCAGAGACGAGATTTTGTCTGAGGCCCAATGGACACAGGTTAGACAAAGCACCATGGTAAAGCAAAAAGAGAGCCCACACCTCCCCACGGCACCTGGGCTTGTCTTCAGGGGTAAGTACCACCTTTCTAAGAGGAATCTTCCAAACCCAACAATGACCAAATCTGTTTCCTGTGATAGGACGAGGGGTGATGGGTTCAAACTGGAAGACAGTAGATTTAGATTGGATATTAGAAGGAAATTCTTCACTGTGAGGGTGGTGAGACACTGGCACAGATTACCCAGGGAAGTTGTGGATGCTCCATCACTGGAGGTGTTCAAGGCCGGTTTAGATGGAGCTTTGAGCAACCTGGTCTAGTGGGAAGTATCTCTGCCCATGGCAGGGGGGTTGGAACGAGATGGTCTTTGAGGTCCCTTCCAACCCAAGCCATTCTATGATTCTATGATTTTGGCTTCCCAAGAGCTAGTTACCCTCAACAGAAACCAATATCAGCGGGAAGCCCCAAACCCAAAGCTGCAAACCGCGCGTCCTGGCTTGTGGCCATCTATCCTGTCATAACCAAAATATTCCACAAATTATCAGTACCGATGACGCACCCACAGCACACATATCCCCACATATGCCCGGAGAGATGGGACCCATCCTGGCACCAGCCACAGAGCCCAAAGCCAGCGCCTGGCTCCTGCCCCCGAGCCGAGCTGCCAGCACCACTCTCTAGCTTCTCACAGAGGAAGATTTCTTTTGTAGGACGTGTGCGAGATGATGAGTCAATAGAATTTGATTATAAGATTAATATTGAAGAACGCGCTCATTAACCCCGCTGCTCACAATGACAGCATGTGTTGCCAACTTTCTGACAAAGAAATGCAGGAATTAATTTAGTGACTAACTACACGGAGAATTGCATTATTCCGGTATGCTCCCTGCATCCCAGCGTGTAAACATCCCTAATAGCACAAGAACTTGCCTTCTGAAAAAGAGGCACGAGCTCAGCCAGAGTTGTGCCGTTTGCTCGTTGAGATGTTCTCCTCTTCCTGCTTTCCCTTTCCAAAACCAGTCATTAGACAACTCCCAAGAAGCGAGGTTTAACTAGAATTTAACTTGGGGTTAAATTCCCAGATGATTTTAAGCGAATACTTGTTTTCACAGTCTACACCTGGCTGAACGTTATATTGTGTATCTGGGCATTATGAAGCTTTATCCTTTTTGGATTAGATCATCCTTGAGGTCCCTTCCAACCTGGCATTCTATGATTCTATGATTCTGGAGTTGACTGCACTTCAGTCACCAGCATCTCTGAAGGCTTTGGGAAGTGATCTGAGGTTTTTGGGGAGCAGGAGAGCTGTGCGTGAAGCCACAGGACCTGGCTGGGGCTTCTCCAGTGCCAGACAATATCAAATGCAATGTCCATATCAGTGATGGATAGTAGCCCAGCTTAAGGCAGGCGGCTTTGTCTTTGCTGCTATAGGAAATAAAAAATAAAACCTTACTCTGGCAGAGGAGATCGCTCATGTCAGAGTCACCTTGTGAGATGCCAATTTGCTTTTTCTTGCCTGTATTTTTAATTCTCAGGTACTACGGCAAGTCGATAGTTCAAGGCTGCAAAGTAAGTTGCTTCAAGTCAAATATTCAATAGTCACCCAATAACTCTGCCTCTGTTGGGCTGCCATGTGTAGGTGGGTTGCCAGGTTGTTCAGAGCACATAACGCCTGAAACTACAGTTCACAGGGTGGAGAAAACTCTCCACTGCAGATAGCCAGGAACTCAACTGATGGCTTTCGGTAGGATACTACCAACCTCTGAAGACAGAGAGAGGAAGAAGAGTCTAAAAGCACTTGTTTTTTGATACTTCCAGCTTTTCATCTTCTTCCTTAGGACATCAGGTGCTGACATTAAGAGATATAAGTTGCATTCCATCCAATATCGTTTCCTGTTCTAGCTGTCACAAATCTGTCTGGTACCACCTCATCACACGAGCCCTACGCAACCCAGGAGATAATCTCATTTGAATTGAGAAGCTTCACACAGCACCATTGATTTCTGCTACTTAACGCTGTGGCTCAAGCAGATCACGCTCTTGGCCTCTCCTACACACTTGAACTGCAACAATTTGAGGAGTTTCTGCTTGTCCCCTCTGGAAACAAGGAGTTTTGAGCAGAATAGCTTTTAGATGCAAGATCTTGGATTCATTCCACACTGAACTACTGTTAAAAGACACAACTGTTTAATCTCTCAACCAGAGTGATTCGGGATAACCACAAGAAATTATTTCACGTGGCAGGAGAGACCCTGGCTGGGACAGAATCACAGAGTTGCCTAGATTGGAAAAGACCTTGAAGATCATAGAGTCCAATCATTAACCTAACACTGACAAGTCCTCGACTAAACCATATCCCTCAGCACTATGTCTATACATCTTCTAAACTCCTCAGGGATGGGACTCCTCTACCCACCCCTTCCAACATTCAAGGCTCACTGCAGTCCCACCTTTGGCAATGACACACATTGGCTTTCAACCTACCAAACTCCTATCAAGACCACTGAATGGTTGTCCACCATCTCTGCACCGGCTCAGGTGCTCTCCAGGAGCATGATGCTCCCGCACTATGAAAGCTTTTGGACAACATCAAGTATTGTTTTGAGTAAAAACATACTCTAAGAGTCATTAAACATTATGTGGATGGAGCGCTTGGGGATTCTGCCTCTTCCCATGGAAAGACACAGCAGATGCCAGCAGATTTGGGCATCTCCTCTGCTTTTTTAGTCAACTGTTCTTATCCAGCTGAAGATACCAAGTCTGGACCATACAAAGTCCAGGTCAGAGCACCGTAGTGTCCATGCCACAAAACCAGACAGTCTTGCTTTTGCTACCTGCCTCTTGGCCCATGGTGACAATGTTCTCGGCACAAGCAAGAGCATTGGTCCAACTAAGGGAGGACTCTGCCTGGGAAACACTTGCACAGTCCAAAATATCTACACCAATGTGTGGGCTTGCGCACATCGTGGCAGTCATTGTAGCACGTTTTAATAAAATCAGTGAAAAAGGAAATGTCTATTGCTGATAGTCCCCTGGCACTGAAGAGGGTGAAGAGGAAAGAAGAATCAGTTAAGGAGTCTGCCCTAGGAAATGATAACCCACACAATTGCTTGCAGAAAGTAAAAAACAGACAGACATTAATTCTCAGGTGAAGTTGAAGCAATCTGCAAAAACAAGGCCAAAGTAGCTGCAGACTTCCCCAAACCCAAACAAAAAAATTCCTGAGTATATGCATGGCATAATTTCCATTAATTTGTTTTATCAACTGACTAGAGAACAACCCATGTCCAAGCAGCTTTGCTATCTGTTCCAGAGGCAAAGACAACAAGATAGCTACAACTTTTGGGGCCGTGAAGGATAATGGAGAGGAACAAACCTTTGGAGAGCCTGCATGGCAACACCAATAACGCAGTGTGATTATTTAAACCCCGGGGAGGCTTTGAGCTCTTCAGGGAGGGAGACGGCTGGATGCAAAGTGATGTGTGAGCAAGGACACTTTGCCAGCATCTCTGCTCTTTGTGTTAAGAGCTTTTACAGTACTACAAACGTTCAGCTTGCTCTTTGCTCCCTGGAACATTATTTCTTTGAACTAAGAGAGAACCCAAACCTCATGCAAGTCAGCCTGGGCCTTGCTGCTGACTCCAGTCCCACCAGAGCTGGGTTCAGAGGACGCTTTTCATTTCCAAGTTCCTCACTCATGCTAACAACGTAACCTCCCGTCGAAGCTGAAGGCAAGAGGAACATCTCGCCAGGAAGGTCAGCACTTCCCTCCTGCTCAAAGTCATGCTTCACCCCACTTCACTGCATTTATTTAGGCATTTATTTCTCCTAACTCATGCAACCCTTTACATTTTACAGCATCAGATGTAGTAAAAAATGGTTTACTTCAGTTTCAAACACAGCCCAACTCAAATAAACAGATAAAAGGAATATCTCGTTATTTACTGGTAGCTAGAGAAGGTCCATTCACTTTGCAAAGCAGTTGGCTGCAGGAAAGCACTTATTTTAAAAAAACCAAAACAAACCCAAACTCATTTATCCAAGCTTTGCAGCTATTATTTTGCATTTCTTTTTCTCAGCCACACAAATCCATTTTTTTTAATTTATTCCTCATCCCAGGTCCTCCTAAATTGCTTAGAGACTACATGCAGAAAGAGAGAAAGGGAGCAAAAAAAGGGGCACAGCTACTCTCCAGAGAAATCCTGACACAGTTCACGCAAAGAATTTAATTTCTGTCAGGCAACCCAGCTCAATAAACAACAAATTCATCTGGCTTGCCGCTGCTGCCTGGCAATATTTCTACTAAGTCGCTGCATTTTTCCCCTCCTCCTTACTCCTGCAAGTCATAAAGGTGGCAGCTCTTTGCTCCACTCGCAGGGAGAGACGCCAGCTAAATAAAACACTGTCATTAAAAGAAAATATTCCGCCTGAGGAACCTTGTTTTCATATGTGCCATTGGTTAAAGGCTTCCTCCACCCAACACCCAGCTCTTGCCAGGGAGGCTGTTGACTGCTTTGAACTTGGGCATCAGCTTCAAACCTGCTCTGATCAGCTTCAAACCTGCTCTAATCAACAGCTTCTCAGCACATCTTTACGGCAAACCACCTTCTTCTTCTTGATTCCTGCTTAGTGCTGAGCCACTTAACGGGTCAACCCCAAGTCTCACAAAGAGACCGAACAAAAACCCCATTAACTTCTACGGTTTGGCATCAGACCATGTTTTTTTCAGAAGAGCCTGATCTTGTAGCAACGATAGAATAGCAGAACAAATGAGCTGGTCAGGACCACAGTGACCCAGAGCTCCCAGTTCCAGCCCTGAATCCCAGTCATCCGGAAAGCTGCAGCATGGACACCCCATCAGATACTAAAATGTCTTTATTCATATCTCTCCTACAGTGGACTGGGGCAAAAGCAGATTGTGTTTAACATTTATTAAGGCAGAGAAAAAAAAAAATCTTAGATATTTCAAAAAACATGTTATGAATGGGAAAACTCAAGCTGGGTGGCTGCAGAAAGAAAAGCCAAAACCAGGGTGGGATTTTTTTTTTTCTCACTAGCCCTTATTAGGCAAAAGGGCTATTTATAGCTATTTATAAGTGCCTCCCTGCTCCTCCCCATCCAAACCCAAAGCCTCTGGCACGACACCATGAACCTTCTCTGCTGTCGGGATGTGAACCCTGATGTCACAAATTCAAGATTACGGTATCACCGGCCAAGTTTAAGTCGATGAAAAAGCCTCAGTCTCCACGATTCCCAGCCATTCTTATCTCTTACATTAATTAACACCCAACAGCAGGAGGACGAGAGAACAGAACCAACATTTTTTGTTCCCTCACTGGATTATTTTCCCCACTTTTTGAGCATTGAGGGCTGAAGAACTTCCTCTAATCTCTCACTATCCCTTGGGAGCCAGGACCTCGAGAAGGATGGGGAGAGCAGAGCGAGCCCAGAGTCTCTGGCTACTTCAGACAAGAAAAAAATCCAGTGTTCCAGTTAGCCCTGAAAGGCTCAGTCCCCTCCATAGTTCATGTAGAGGGGACCTGGGTTTTGATCTAGTTTTCCCTTCTCTATATTCCACTTTCTATGGGACAAACCTAAATATCCACAGTCCCATTACCCCATAAATTATCAAGGAGAAACCCAGGAGCATGTAACT
The DNA here is from genome assembly GCA_013400335.1 of Eurystomus gularis. Lineage (NCBI taxonomy): Eukaryota > Metazoa > Chordata > Aves > Coraciiformes > Coraciidae > Eurystomus > Eurystomus gularis. Next base: position 529,166 of record VZZY01002323.1, read on the forward strand.
TTATTCCTAACATCATCACACCAGTGTTATTTATTTAAAGATGCTGTAGGTGGGACCTGTGAGAGGGGATGGGAGCAGGAAGGGTCCCGACCAGCCCCAGGGCAGACGTGTCCCCTTTGTCCCAGGGGCTCTGCAGGTTCACACCTCCCAGCAGGCGTTTTCCAACCTTATAATTCACAGACAAAAACACGTATACATAGAATCACAGAACGGTTTGTGTTGGAAAGGACCTTAAAGATCATCCAGTTCCAAGCCCCCTGCCATGGCAAAGACACCTCCCACCAGGTTGCTCAAGAATTGAGCATCCAGCCTGGCCTTGAACACCTCCAGGGATGGAGCATCCACAGCTTCCCTGGGCAACCTGTGCCAGGGTCTCAGCACCCTCAGAGTGAAGAATGTCATCCTACTTTCTTATTTAGATCTACTCTCTGCCAGTTTGAACCCATTATCCCTCATCCCATCACTACAAGTCCTTGTAAAAAGTCCCTCCCCAGTTTTCTTGTAGCCTCCCTTCAACTACTGGAAGGCCGCTACAAGGTCTTTCCAGAGCTTTCACCTCCAAAATAACAGTGGGACTATTTGGGCACTGGCTGCGAGAGTCCTCAAAACCCCTAAAAACCTTGCGTGGCATTAACAAAGTACAGGACTCAGAGGCACAGATGGATGAAACCACCTTGCCCTGACCCGTGCAGTTGGGTTGGCATCGCTTATGGCAATGAGGACCTTATTCAAGCCCTTCCAAGTGCTTTAACGTGAAACATACTGTCCCCAGGGACACCTCTGGTACACCAACAACAGACGACAGCGATGCCTACCCTTCTTCTCTATAAGCTTCAAAGTTTTTGTCCCAGTGCCCTGCGCAAGACTCGTGCCAGGCAGAGACATGTTGGCAGCTATGGAGCCAATTTAACTGCTGCCATCGACTCATTCCCAGACAAATGAATTCATTCATGACACACATACGCTGTGAACATGTAAAACATCCCGGAGTTCTCACAGCAACACACAAAAGCATCGGCGGCTCCAGAGCAGGGCGGAGGGTGCTGATGTTTCTCAAATGACAGATTTTTGGGGCTGATCAGAGATTTCCCGTCGAGTATTTAGGTGGTGGGGGTTGCTACATGAAAGCGTTCACGCCAAGGGCCTGCTTTTCTCCACAAAGCACAACCCCCAAACCAAAACAAAGGGATGAAAAAACAATTTCAATGAAGTCAGAAGATTTTGCAGTAATAAAATCTGTTTCTACATTTCCTTTGATGGATATGAAGCGGAGCTCTGAATTCAGCCCACTCTAAAATCCACCTCCAAAGAGAGTTTTGTTGCTTATTTGCCTTACGGGACCATCATCAGTCCGTGGGGAAGCTCTCCTCTGCTTCTCTTCCTAGATGGAGGCCTACAAAATGCAATCCCCAAGCTACCACGGACCTGGGTCCCAGCAGGAAAATATCTGCACCCACGTTACACCAACACAGACATGAGCTTCAGAAACTTCTTCCATCCTTTGTTCAGCAATGCCGTTGCACGGACTTAGCACAGACACACGAGCATGGGGGAGAGGAGATGTTCCTGCTTGTCCTCCCTCTCTATGATTCCTTTGTGGTCCGACCACAGAAATTTGGTGAATTCTGGATGCAGCATGGTCTTGTTCTGGAGCTAACAGCGTAAACGCTGAAATCTAATCTCTGCAGATGCAGGGTGCTGGTTGCATTACATAAAACAAGATACGGGCAGTTAGCTCCATTTACCACAGCTTTGTACAGCAAATAAAAACCAGAGAAAACCCTTCAAAAAGAACATGCAGCGGGTTAGCTCCAGTCCCACCAGCTCCTGCATTTCAAGCAGACAGAGGCTTCTTCCTTTCAGATTTCTAATAATGTCACTGCTACTTAAAAGCCAACTTCTAGGTGGGGTTTTTACATGAAACAAGCACTGCTGGGTATTCCTGGTAATCTCTTAATTTTAGCTCGAGTCTGTTCCCTGCTGCTGCAAGCGGAAGGTTGTAGTTGCATGTTTATGCAGAAGTACTGGGATGTTGCCACTGTTTAGATTAGAGCCCTACTGGGAGGTTTCTCCTGGAAACAGCCCATATATGGATTTCACAAGGAGAACAAAAAGCAAGAAGGGAGCAGTATTCTGGACTCGGCAGCCGCAAGCATCCCTGTCATCACTGCAGGGGTTTGCTGATGGCTGGTGTCCCAGGTGGACTCCCCAAGCTGGGAGTGGAGGAGAGCCTGTGAGGTCCAGCTTACCGGAACAGGGCATCAGGGACAACTCTTGAGGAAGAAGCAGGAAAGAAAATAGGGCAGTTCTCTGCTGTTCTCTAGCAAACCTCTCCTGTGATGTTTCAGCCTCCTTACCAACCTTCAAGCCAGAAGCAAGATCTGGCAACTGCTGCCAGCAGAGGAAGATGGAGCTGGGAGCAACCTAGTAAGTGCTACTGGGAGGAGTTAGAGTTTCAGGTGGGGTTGAAAAGATGGCCTTCCTCTTTTCCTACCCGGTCATTGGATTACTTAAGAGCTCAGCACAATAAAACATGTGGAGATCATGCCACAAGTTGGATGACATCACCTAAATCTCCTTTTCTTGCCACTTTCCCTCGGGCCAGTGGAAGGAAACACTGTTCCTTCTGATATAAAATTGTTGCCTGATTCCAAAACACTGAGTTTAGTCTTAAAAAAATCAAGACGTGGGACATGCAATTCCCTGGACCATTAAGTGGTTGATGGACCCTCTGTTCTCCTGCATTGCTCTGGGTCAGATCTTTGACATGAGCAGTCAACATTTGCCACTCCAGTTTTTAAAGTAATCCTTCCATGTACAAACAGAAATTGCCCTTTTTAACGTGTCATTCAATTGAAAGTGGCACAAACCGGAGTGGATAAATTCCCCTAGTCACCTAGTCTGTGAGTTCAGGCAGCCCAGGGCCAAATCCTGCACTGCAAATCCAGAGCATGTCTCCATCACCATGGAAAGACCCACTCTGCAAAACCTCCAGATCCTCAGCTCAACCAGAGACATCTCCTTTACTGCCCAATGTTATTTGCTTTGGCAGAACGTTGTTTAATATCTATTACTCAATTCACCCTAAGACCGAGGCTGTTTCACATTCCTGCCAAAAACAGATTCAACATTGAATTGACTGATTAGGTCAAATGCTTTCGAGTACTTGGGCTCATGGTGGTTCCTCAGCCCATTGGAGGAAAACAAGAAAAGCCTGAACAATGCCAGGCAAGGCCCATCCTCAGCAAAAATGCAGTGATCTTCACCAAATAAGACCTCTGTGAGGCAGCAGAGTAGGAAAAACAAGGACACATCTGCTCATCCTAAATGGCGTCAGGGCCAAGTCACCCAAAGCCATGCTGGAGGTCCCCTGTCCTTGAACACAGCCAACGTGTGGAGGGCACATGGGTAGGTCTTGCACAGGCAGCTCTGGCTGATGCCTCCTTGGGTTTCCTTGGCAAAGGAACCCAGAGCACCAGCCAAGAGGTTCTGCCCAAGCAGCCACTCAAAGCCCAGGGTTTTTAAAACACAACACTTCCCTCCGGACACTTCACATCATGGTCTGCGTCACTATTCACTGCTCCTGCCTCATTATACATGGCATTCCTGTAACAAGCTGCTGAAATACCAAAGTTTTCTAAATCTTCGCTTCGTCCCCACTCTCCTGTTGACCTATAAATAGCCCTGGCATTTCCAATGGTACAGCCTGCCTTGCTGGAATTGGATTTAAAAGTAAAATTGGCTGGACTCCTTGTTAAATGATCATTGTTATTCATCTTTACAGACATCCTCCCCTCCAAACACTGTCTAAACTTGAAGCGAAGAGCAGAGACGCGGAGTGAAGTCATTAGAAAAGATTTCCTGACAAACCTCAGGCACACGGAAGGGTTCCGGACATTTTTCACCTCCCACCAGAGAACTCCTGGCCATCTCCATGCTCTCCACGAGCTCTCGATGTAGCTGCTCCTGCTCTTCCCCCAACCCACATCTCGCTACCTCGCACAGAGGGTTAGAGGACAAGGTTTGCGGATAGGCTTGAGGCTCACTTAAAGATTTATCAGATTTTGCAGGAATTCTACTGAAGGTGAGGGAAAAAAAAATAAAAAATAAAAAATGTTCATGGAGTTCTTTGTACTTTGAAAGATTTCTCCCTCCTGCTGTCATAGCTAACAGCCAGCTTTAAGCAGAGGTGTTTGGGCTTTTAACAGAAGCTTTCCCAGCACAGGGCTCACTATTAAGCTCTTTCTTGGTCTCCACAAGCTGTTTAACGCTGCTCCTTTACTCCCAGCACTCCCCAGGCTTGGAGGTGGGCAGTGCTGGGAATCCATGGCCTTATGATTTCCTTCAAGGACTGAACAGCAAGCACGAAGCAGCCAAGCCCTGATGGGTCAGGAGGTGATGTGACTCGACTCGGAGGTGGCTTCTGGAGTGTCTCCAGCACCCAGAGCCAGGCGGGCACCATGCCAGCCATCAGCAGGGCTCGGGTTGCTGGTGGCACATCTACAGATCCTGTTTCAACATCCCCCTCTTCCCAAAAATACACAACCACGAACAAGAGCACCCATTCATGCGTCTTTCTGAAAAAAATCCCTGGGATTTCTGGCAGGGTTTATTAGCAGCGGAGTTTATTATTGTTCCTGACACTTTGAGGCTCTCCAGACTCCATCCATAGGTTGGGTAACCTTCACTTCCAGAGGGAAAACCACGGGCTGGTGATTGATGCCTGCGCCCGGGACTGCAGAGCTCCTCTCCACTCCCTGCACTGCTGCTTTCGACCTCAGATAAATTACTAACTCTCCCAAGCCTCCAACCTGCCAAGGAAGGACAGTCGGACTCCCCCTTCCCCAGGGTGCTGGGAAGATAAATACATTAAAAAAAAAATTGTGAGCTATGGTGTCAGCGGGGATTATATAAATAGCTCGCGGGCTCTTTTCTGCTCCAAACTTGACCTTAGACACAGAATAACTGTAGTCGGTGCTTGTTGGTACTGACACAGCGGGAGCTGAATGCATTTATTTTAAAGGACTTTCTGGGCTTTAAATTGCAGCCTCTGTTCCTCACAAACGTCAAAGGCACCTCTCTTGGCTGGAGGGGATAAGTGGCATCACCAAAAGCACACCTCCCCCTTCCTTTGTCTATACGTCAGCACTTTCTGTACCTTTCTCTACACGTGAGCACAAGCACAGGTACCAATCTGCATCCAGGCATAAAAACCCATCTGTGCCTCATCTCCTGTCTGATCAATAAGAAAAGATTACAGACATCAATTCCCTTAGTCCAGCAGCCTCCAGAATTAAAGCCCCAGAAACCTCATACCTGTAACCAAGGCTGCGATGCTTTCTTGGTTTTTTTTTAATATCACAGTGCAGCAAACTTACCCAATTAAACATAAAGATTAGCTCCAGAGTATTTGTGTATTATGTAAATGTATATAATTTATATATAAATTTATATAATTTACATAGACATGGAATATATGTGTCTATAATGTAAGTATACACATTTTTATATTATTTAT